>CAUYUJ010018694.1:20000-85531 GCA_963575745.1 Prorocentrum cordatum | reverse complement strand
GTAGTAGTAGTAGTAGTAGTAGTAGTAGTAGTAGTAGTAGTAGTAGTAGTAGTAGTAGCAGCAGCAGCAGCAGCAGCAGCAGCAGCAGCAGCAGCAGCAGCAGCAGCAGCAGCAGCAGTCGTAGTGATAGCAGCAGTCGTCGTCAACGTCCCCCTCATGAATCTCATTCTCATCGTGTTCTTTCTGGCATGCGGCCAGCGAGAGCGCTCCGCGTCTGGGCCACTACACCAGGGGGCAACGAGGCCACGGCGTGGGGGACAGAGCTCTGGAGTTCGATCTCGAGGGCGGCGCAGAGGGGGTCGAGACGGCGGTGAACGAGTGCTGTGGAGTCCCCTTCCCGTCAGTTGGGAAGCTGGTACTCTCCCTGGCAGTAGCGGGGGTGGTTCCGCTGCCCCCCCCGCGGAGGGAGGGGCTGTAAGGGTGGTTCGTGAGTTTCGGATTGCAATCTTCCGGCGTCTGACAGCCGCTCTTTCTTTCTTGGAGCAAGCGCGAGGGAGGTGAGGACTGTGTGTATGTGTGTATGTGTGTAGGTGTATGTGTGTGTGTGTGTGTGTGTGTTTGCGTGGGACCCGGGCCAATAGCATCTCATGGCCCCTCCTTCTCCTTCTTCTCGTTCTTCTTAGGTATTATCATTATTCTTATGTATTCTTATTTTTCGTCTCGTATTCTTCTCTCAATCTGGCCCGTGGCCCCCGTTTGTCCGCACACATGCCTCGGACCTTGATGCGCTAACCCTCCTCTTCCTGCCCCCCCTCTTCGGCGTGCACGAAGGTCTTCAGAGGTCTCCAGGCTGCCTGGTCGTCGTCGTCCTTCTCCCTGCACCTTCTTCCTGGGCGGGCCTCCTCCTCCCTAGACCTCCTCGCGTCGCGGTGCATTTTTCCTCACCCGACAGGCTGGGGCTGTTACGATTCTAAGAACAGACCTCCCGACCCGCCCACTCTGCATGCCGCGGCTGCCAGTTCCCCAGGTCCCCCCAGTGTCGCCGAGAGCCCCGCCTCGCGCCACTCTGCATACCGCGGCCGCCAGATCCCCAGGTTCCCCAAGCGTCCCCGAGAGTCCCACTTCGCGCCACTCTGCATACCGCGGCCGCCAGATCCCCAGGTTTCCCGAGTGTCGCCGAGAGTCCCGCCTCGCGCCGACAGATCATAACATGACAGAGCGGTGTTATAGCATAGCAGACCATAGTGCAGCACAACACTATACGCTACCTATACGACCACCCTTCGGGTGATAAGGAGGTTCGGCGGGGGGGGGGGGGAACCAACGTCTCACTCGATCGGTCTCACTAGCGATCTTAGTATCGATCTCACCATCGGTCTCTCTCGATCGATCTCACTCGATCGATCTCACAATCGATCTCACTCGATCTATCTCATTCGATCGGTCTCACAATTGATCTCACAATCGGTCTCACAATCGATCACACAGTCGATCTCACATTCGGTCTCAATATCGATCTCACTATCGATATCACAATCGCTCTCACAATCAACGTCATCATCATCATCAGCATCAGCATCATCATCAACATGATCAACATCATCAACATCAACATCAACATCATCACCAACATCGTCATCATCATGAGGGCACCGTCATCATAATCATCATACCCATCATCATCAACGTCAGCATCATCATCGGGACAACATCATCATCATCATCGTCATCACCATCATCATCTCATCATCATCATCATCATCATCATCGGGACAGAGTCATCGTCATCATCATCAGCAGCATCATCAGAATCATCATCATAATCGGACACCATTATGATCACCATCGCTCTCATCATCAACATTATCATCAACATCGTCATCATCCTCGGGACACCATCATAATCATGATCATCGCATCATCATCATCGACATCATCATCATCAACAACATCATCATCATTGGGGCACCATCATCACCATGAGCAACATCATCATCAACATCGTCATTATCATTATTATCATCATCGGGACACCATCAGCATCACCATCATCATCATTACCATCATCATCATCAGCAGCATCATCATCAGGACACCATCATCATCATCATCATCATCATCATCATCATCATCAATCTCATTATCGCCAGGACACCATTTCCATCAACATCATCATCACCAACATCATCATCATCATCATTATCATCATCATCTTCATCATCGGGACACCATCGTCATCATCAACATGAACATCATGAGCATCATCATCCTCATCATCGGGACACTATCATCATCATCGACACCATCATCAACATCATCATCTTCATCGGGATCATCATCATCATCATCATCATCATCATCATCATCATCATCATCATCATCATCATCATCATCATCATCATCATCATCATCATCATCATCATCATCATCATCATCATCATCATCATCATCATCATCATCATCATCATCATCATCATCATCATCTCATCATCATCATCCTCGCGGGACACCGCGGGACACCGGCGGGACACCGCGGGACACCGCGGGACACCGCGGGACACCACGGGACACCGCGGGACACCGGCGGGACACCGCGGGCCCCCGGCCGCCCGGAAGGGAGTCATTTGGTCCGGCCGCGCCTCAGCCACACGGGACACCAGCGGGACATCGGCGGGACACCGCGGGACACCGCGGGCGCCCGGCCGCCCGGAAGGGAGTCATTTGGTCCGGCCGCGCCTCAGCCACAGGAGTTTTTCTCTCGCCCGCCCACGCAGCTTCGCCTCGCCCGCACGGCACGCACGAACACGAAACCGAAACCGATTTCCTGGTAGGGGGGCTCTCCGTTCCACTTCGATCTCACCCCCTCACCTCCGATGACAGACAGAGCATGACACCACACCGCCTAGCACACCATATCCGGGCAGACTATACCAATTACTGACAGACCATATCGCAACATAACACACTATGACAGAGCAGTGCGTACCGTACTACGGCATCGCATCGCATTTCATTGCGTAGCATGGCGCAACAGCGTACCATAACAACAAATAGCATAGCTGAACGCACCAGAACATAACTTGTCACAGCCTCACATGCCATGCCATATCACATCTTAGCACAATACGTCATAATAACGCATGTTTTTGCAGATCAGAGCATACATAACGTAACATGACACAGCATGCCATACCCTATCATGACGTAACATATCAAATCATAACACGTCGTACCAGGACAGAACACACCAGATCATACTACAGCATCGCGTCACGGATAACATGACAGTCAACGCCGCATCACAGATGACGCATCATAACCTGACATAGCGCAGCATACGATGCCAGATCATAGCAGAGCGCAGCATAGCGTGCTACCATATGCTATGACACAGTGGAACATCCACAACATAGCATAACACCACACCTAACAACACATCATACCATAGTATAGCACAGCATACCACGTAACAACACATCTCAACACAGCACGCCGTGGCAGGAGATATCGCACCGTAGCACATAGCATCACAGCACATAGCATTCCATACCATTTCAGGCGCGACGTGCGCACCGTTGGGGGCAAGCGCCGAGGGTTTCGGGCTCGCTCGAAGCAGAACAACTGAGCATGCCTCCTCCTCCTCCTCCTCCTCCTCCTCCTCAGGTGGAGCGAGCAGCACATTTACGCCCCCCACCCTTACATATGTAATGAAGACACTCTTTTTGCTGACTGTACACTTACATTCGGCCGCGCCGTTCGTCCGCCGCGCGTGGCCAGCTTCATGTCTCTCAGAATCTTGCATTGGAATCCTCTCAGTTTCAACTCCGCTGCTCGTCAGGAGGAGGTGATCACTATGACTGCTAAGTCCTTCCACGTGAGCATCTTTGTTGGCACCCAGCAGCGCGCCAAGCCCGACACACCCTTGGAGAAGCGGAAGATCCACGGGGTCCTTCTCTTGGAGGCAGGATATGGGCGTGGACCGTTCACCAATCGTTCGACGGGAATCGCGATGACTTTGAGCTGTGGGTTGCGAGAGTCGCACATTGTTCGCCATTGGCTACCACCTCCGTCGCTAGCTGGTCGAGGGCTCGGAGTTCGGGTAAAACGTTCTGGCATGGACATCGCTGTGCTCGGCGCGTACTTCCCCCCTCGGCCCAGAGGCGTTCAAGGTAGGCCTAACTACTTCGCGTCGGTCACCAAGCTAGTCTCGTGGCTTCGCGGTGTGTTCGGTGAGCTAGCCCAGCATTCCCGAGTTCTGCCTTTACTATGCCTGGATATGAACGACGGGATTGGTTTATCTAAGGTGGAGGGGGCCTGGGTGTACAACAATACTAACTCGGTTTTGGAGCATCTCGCGTCTAAGGAACACCTTGCTGGGGGAGCTGGGGAACTTGTTCGGGAACTTCTGGACGAATTCGGATTGGTTCTTCTGGGACTTCGGAGGAAGCTGGAGGACACCTGGTTCGGCAACGATACCTCAAGTAGTAGAGTGGACTATATCGTCGGCCCCGCGGCGGCCGCTGAGCTTGTGGTCTCAGGAGGACCCCTGAAAGGTCTTATGAGAAAGCGCCAGCTTATCCCCTCTCGGCATCCTCGAGATCATGTACCTCTGCGCTGTAACTTTCGCTGGGAGTTTATGCCACGTGAAGCGCTTCCTAGGGAACGAGTCTATTGGAATTTCGAAGCTATGAGATCCCTGGAGGCCCGTAAAACCTTCCTGGAAAAAGCGACTCAGGCCTTGGAAGATTGTAGCCAGCAACTTCAGGAGGCGCTTCGGAGTGGCAAACCAGATGCTTATTTCGACACCTTTACGAGGGTGCTGCAGGATCAGGCGGCAGATGTTTTTGGAGGCAGTCTCACTCGCAGCTCCGACACATATCGCCAACACGCTGAAAAGCGTCGCCTTTTGCTGCAACGCCGTATTGAGCTTCGTGAGCGCCTGGCAGAGACAGGCACTGACTGGGAGGAGGAGGAGGTGAAGGAGGCCTTGAGGATGCTCAGCAAGGAATGTTCTACTATGCGGAGGAGGCAGTATCGGACATGGAGGAAGGAGGTCACCGATGAGTTGGACGAAGCTTGGAGAGTTCGTAATTTGAAGGAGGCGCACCGCCTGATCAGACTCCTCGCCTGCCGCGGTAGGGCCCCTAGAGGCCGTAACTTTCGACATCTTCAGGGTGCTAGCCTTACTGCTGATGATTGGATGTCGGTCTGGGCCCAGGCCGGCCCTCTTGGGGGTATGATGGTGGAGGAGGTGGACGAGGCTGAACTTACACATGAGGTGGGGACGGAGGGATACTATGGGGTTTTCACTGTTGAGGCCAAGACGGACTTTGCATCGATTTCCAGATACCTTAGGCGAGCACCAAAACGAAGATCATGCCCGCCTTGGACCGTTCCAGCTGAGATCTGGGGCATGATCACGGACCCGCAGTTCGGTCTGCGAAAGCAACTTTTAGGAATTGGCGCTGATTTACCTCTCGACGTGGAGCGTCTGCAACTGACTCTGGAGGAGGGCTTGCAGTGTGTGCGCTTCGCTCGCCGCTTTCCACGCCTTTGGAATCGAAGTTTTGGACGTGCGTTGCCGAAGAGCTCAGCTCAGGGGCCCAAGGGGAAAAGGGTGATTCACTTGCTTGATCCTTTGGGAAAGGCGTGGCTTGCAGGTGCGATGCGTCGTCGTCGGCCTGCACCTCTTGGGCCTTGCGATTATGGCTTTTCTCGGGGAAGGCGGAAGGAGGGCGCGATGATGGTTATCCAGATTATGCTTCACCGTCTTAGTCTTGGAGGGTATAGTGCTTCTTGGTCCAATAAGGATCTCAGTAACGCGTTTCCGTCGACCTCCTGGGAACTGTTGGAGAAGGCAAATCTTGCACTTTTAGATCCTGATGATCAGCACTTTGGTCGTCGCCGTTTTCGCAGTGCAACCGTTGTGCTGCCTACTCGTGATAGGCCTCTGCTAGTACGCCCTCGTTGCGGAGCACTGATGGGCGATCCTTATGCTGTTGAAGGCTTTGGCAGAGCTTATGAATATCCAGTAGAGAAGTGGAGTGAGACGATGAGGGAGACCATGGAGATGGAGGATTTATTGAGAGTGGAGTGCCCTATAGGTGGGATCGGGGAGGTGGACTTAAGTCTCACTAAGTATGCCGACGACCTCACTAAGCTGCACATTGCAGGAGGTGCGGATATTGTTTTAATGGATGCAGGTCTCTCGGAACTCGCTGCCGCTCATGCGTACTCCAATATTGCACTGGATGAAGCCCTGGCCGAGGGCGGGTGGGCGCAGAACAAAGATAAACAGACCACCATCCTCTCGCTTGTTGGCCAGGGCTCGGTCGCTGCCAATCAAAGTTTAAGGAGCTCTAATGCTAGTCTCTTCGCAGGCGGAGTTACGCCAGCTATGAGGGTGCTTGGAGGGCAGATTCATGGGATGGGGGCTATTACGGTGGAGGTTGCTAAGCGTATCTCGGCCTTGCAGGCTGCTTTTCATTCTCTTGGGAAGTTTTGGTCTACTGCTGATGTTGCCTTTCGGCTTCGTCGCTCAGTTCTCATGGGGGTTCAGAATGCTGGGATCTCTAATCTGGAGGCTTACTTAGTTACGGAAGCGCAGTGTAAACGTATCGATACAGCGTTCATTAAATACTGTAGAGTTGCTATGAAAGGAGGGGCTAGCTGGGATGGAGAAGTACATAAGCATATACTTTCAAACGAACAAGTATTCAGGCATTGGAGAATTGCCCCAGCTTTCCTGGAACTTCGGGTCAGGCGTTTGAGTTGGCTGGTGCAGTTTATTCGTTTTCCCCGTCGACACGCGCAGATTCTCACGGCTTTGTTTGCTGAGCTTCCGACAGATGGCAGAGCCCAGTTCGACTACATGGGCCGTCTCACTGCTTACGCTAATCCTTGGGCGAGGCTTTTTTACTCGGACGTCGAGTCCCTGAGCTCCATAGAGGACGGCGAGGACTTGCTCGCGCGCCTTCAGGGGTCGTTCTTAGCGCTTTGGTGGGATAAGGAGCTTGGCAAAGCCTTCTGTAAAATTGATTTCGCCCTTCTTCGACGGCGTACTCAGACGGTGGCTATTCCTCCTCCAGAAAAATGTCCCCAAATCCACGGTCGAGGAGGAGGGGGTGGAGACAGAGAAAGAGGCGAACATTAAGTGGGTATGTGGGGTCTGCTCCGTTGACGGGGAGTCTGGGAATGAGGTTCTGTGCGGAGAAGTTTTCCTGATAAAAAAGCTGCTCTGAATCATTTGCGTTTTCATCATAACCTACGGTCCCTCGGGCACGTTCTTTGCAAAACCAATCAGTGTCCTAACTGTCTTGGGATATTCTCGAGTACGGTCACGGCCAGTAGACGCCTCGTGGGATCTATGATTCGGGGCTGTTGTTATCTTGGGGGAGGTCGAACTCAGGACCCTCTATGCGATGTTGGCGACTTACATTGTTTGTTGTGTGAATATCACGCCGCTGATTTGGCAGACTATCAGATGCATGTCCGAACGCATTTTCCTCGAGCTATTTGTATATACGACCGACACTTACACTGCTACACGGACGATCTTGATTATGGGCGGCTCTCAGGAGCGGCCAGGTTGGATGGCAAAGCTGAGCGACCAGCCCCCAGCCGACAAGAAGGGCAGGACGGGCGAGGCAAGCGTGCTGGTCCCGCAGCAGCGAGGCGTCGGCTCCAAGCCGGCCAAGAAGCAGACGATCGACGAGTTGGTGATCGTGCTGGCCAAGCTGGTGCTCAGCGACGAGGCGGAGTTGCGCGCGCTCATCGGCGCGGTGTACGACACGTGGCTCGTCCCCGTCTCGGCCAAGGTCGTGGAGGCGGCGCTCGTGGAGAATCAGGCCTTCAACGCGGAGGCCCAGGCGGAGCGGGAGAAGGAGAAGGAGGCCCAGAAGCAGAACAATACGTCCTTCGTGAAGAAGAAGCTGTGCGCCCCGCACCTGCGGGTGTTCGCAGCGGTGGTGGAAGTGGCAGCGACGAAAGATGGCGAATCAGATATCTCCTTGCAGCGGCAAGCGGCAGTCCACTATTGGACGAACACCGTGACGAAGGTGGAGCAGCCCGAGGATCTCTCGGACATGGTGAGGTTCTGCCGCGTGAAGAAGCTGAAAGCCAAAGCCCCCGACGGCACGACCGACCTGGCGAAGGTGCAGTTCCTGCTCAGCTCGGATCAGCCGAACTCGCACGACCTGCTGATGGCGCTCCGCCAGACCTTGAAGGAGCAGGGCGGCACCAAGACGATCGGGGGCGCCCCGCGCGGGGTGCTGGTGCGCGAGGCGCAGCGGCTGCTGGACCTGGTGAAGTGAGTCGTGGACGCGGTCGTGGCCGCGCTGGACGTGCTCATCCTGTGTGGGGCACGAGTCTTCGTGCCCGTGAGCTGCTGCAGGCGGGTAGGCTTTCTGAATCCGCCGCTGGGCGAGTGCAGGGGATGCCAGAACCCCCCCCGCCCACTCTGATTTCGCCTGTCGTTATCTCTCCTCCTCCTGGCCTTGAGCCCCCTCCGAACCCCACCCCACCCACTGTTCAGTTTCAGAATGTTGATGGAGCTGGGCCAGCTGTTCAGCTCCCTCGTCTACCGCCTCGCCGTGGTGGGGGAAGGGGCAAAGGAAGGGGCACTGCGGGTCGAGGTGGTTAGCCTAGCGCTGCCTCCTCCTGCGGTGCCTCCTCTTTTTCTGTGAATGCAGGTGCACCTCTCAGGCAAGGTTTCTCCCTGAGGTTGGTGCTGATGGTGGCAGCCACAGGCTGCGCGCCAAAGGGTGCGCCACTGGGCCCGAGCCGTCCCTCTCTGTGAGGCGACGGTCAGCACGCTGGCGCGACTCAGGCCTCCAGACGGAGAACCTAGGCGCCCTTCTCTTTGCAAGCAGGATGGATGGTGTGGCGCCCCAGGGTTATTCCTATTCCTATTCCTCCTCCTCCTCCTCCTCCTCCTCCTCCCCCAGGGTGCCTTGCAGCGCCCCGGGACCGCTCCGAGCGATGCTCGGCACGATGAGGTGGTCCCGGGAGACGGGTGGAGGCCCCCAGGGGCCCGCGCGTGCGAGGAGGCCACGGCGCGGGGGAGCCGCGTCTCCCCCGAAGTCACGGGGGCCTTTTTTGGATCTGCGGTTCTGGGGCACTGTGCTCAGCTGCTGGTTCTGTGGACCCTCCTGGGGCCCGCCTAACGGATCGGTTCGACTCCAGGTCGGCCCCAGTTCGACTCCAGTTCGACTCGAGTTCGGTTCAAGTTCGGCTCAGGGTCGAGTCAGGTTCGAACCAGGGTCGGCTCGAATCGACGGACGTTCGACGCAGCTTCGACGCACGAGTGGAGCGAGTGGCTCCAGGAAGGTCCCTAAATGAGCATTCGACACTGTGCGGGTCTGAGGGTTCTCCCAGCTAGATGTCTTGACTCCCGTTGTCCTGCTCTATAGGATGGACCTCGGGGGCCTGGCAGGCCTGCACCGCTGCGCTGAGCTTCTCTGTCAGCCAGAGTGTGGGAAATACAGTTTGCCCGAAGCAGCGTGCACCATGTTATATACTCGCTCTTCCAGCTTTGGCACTCCTGGTCTCACGGGGCAGTGGATTCAGTTCATATTGCAAATCCCAGAGCACCTCCTATGAGTACAGCTCTCATTGCAAGTGCTAGTGCAGGCTTTTGTGCAGGTCGTAGTGGAGAAGATCGCTTCCAGGAGCCCTCACAGAACCCCAGCTGCAGGAGTATGCCAGGGTGTGTGATGGCACATGTTCGGCGTCGTCGTCGCGCAGTGGAGGCGTGCTGCGTCGGTGCGCCGTTGCCGAAGGGGGGGAGGGCTGGGGGCGCGCAGCAGTACCCCAAGGAGGCGGCTTTCCGCCACTTGGGGGCGGAAGCGAGGGCAGGCGCACCTGGGCCCGGTGCACCAGTGCGTGTTTTTGCCTTGTAGTTGCTTGTCAGCAATTTGCGGCCTCGGGGGGCCTTGTTCGGCCCGCCGGGACCGTGAAGACAAGATTTGGGAGGGCATGCTGGTTTCAGGGGACACGTCGGGAGCTCCAGGGGGCCACGCCACGGGCAAATGTGACCGCAGATGTGCGGATCTATGGGTTTCTGGAGGACTCCGGGGGTCGGGGCTTGGAGTCCCTAGAAGCAGCTGAACCGCGGCCCCTGGCGACGAGCCGCAAACGCTCTCCTCCTCCTCTTCCTCCTCCTTTTCCCCCTTTTCTTTCCCCTTCTACCTCCTACCTTCTTTTCTTCCTCCTTCTTCTTGTCTTCCTCGTGCCTCCTACTTTCTACCTCCTCCTCTCGGCGTCACTCCTACATACTAAGACTATGTGCGCATCGCCCTCCATGGGGCGACGCGCTCACCGAGAAATCCTGTAGTATACGCGTCGTGGCGGGCGCGGTCTGGCCACACCGCCTGAGAAACGATGCGCTACCATCTTGGTATGCTGTACGTTCGGGTCGGACGCGCGCCTCCAAGGAGAACATATAGTATGTCATTGGGTCTCCCATCTTACTTTCTACCTCCTCCTCCTCCTCCTCGCCCCTGTGGCACCCGGCTGATCCGACGCAGGCCAGCGCTCGCCGCTTCTCTTCGGGACGATAGACGGACACTTTTCTCTTTTCGTCTCGTGCTCTTGGCCGCACTTCTTTTCTTCCTCGTCATTGTGCTCCTCCTCGCCCCTGTGGGCCTCTGGGAGGACGAGAACCAGGTGGCGGGCCAGTTCGGCACCTCCCTCGGAGCGGAGTGTGGGGGGGTGGGTGGCGCGGCGAAGGGTCAGTCCACGGCAGCACGACGCGCAGAGCATGCACATGGGGGCCACGAGGAGGAGGAGGAGGAGGAGGAGGAGGAGGAGGAGGAGGAGGAGGAGGAGGAGGAGGAGGAGGCGGAGGAGGAGGAGGAGGCGGAGGAGGAGGAGGAGGAAGAGCCCTCCAGATCCTCGACGATGTTTTTTTTTTTTTTTTTTTTGGTTGTTTTTGTTTTTTTTTGTTTTTGTTTGATTCGAATGGCTCATGCCGTTCCGCCGACTGCAAGATGAATTAAGGGGTCGAGGGGTGTCGCCAGGCTCAGGCAGAAGCTCCCGTGGCTGTGTTCGGTGTGGGCGACGTCGCATGACTTCCAGAGTATACACAGGGCTTCTCGTCTGATCCTTGAGGATCGAGGTCCTTGGCAGATTTTTGCCCCTCTTGGGGCCTCTCGGGGCCCCTGGGGACTTGCGCAGACCTCTGGGGACTTTGGAGACTTCTGGACCTCTTCGCCGCAGGGGAAGCGAGGCGGCCAGCTGCCGAACTTTGGGGCCCTTTGGAGGCCCTTCTTTGGCCCAGGGACAGTCAAGAGATAATTTGGGACGGGAAATTGGCCGCCAGGGTGGAGTCGTGAGGGCCGGGGGCCCACGTCACGGAAGAAGATCGTGACGTCCGATGTGAGGGGCCTCGCCTACGACGATGACGATGGCGATCCTGGAGGGATTCAGATGCCTTCGGTCCTTCGCGGGCCTCCCCCGGAGGGGAACGCCGTCGGGGGGTCCGCCAGTGTATCCGAGTGTGCTTCTGGCTTCGCTGAGCCCGACATTGAATGTGAGGCTGGCTCCACCTCTTCTTCCCCTCACGCGGGGGTGCAGATTTTATATTCTGACGAACCAACAACACACACCCATACCCATAGGGGGTTCGGTCGGATGGGGGTCCCCGCTCGAACGGGAGCGTTCCCCAAGGTCCGACATCCCGCACCCATACCCATAGCCAGTCCTCCTCCCAACGACCTCCCTATGGGTATGGGTGTGTGTTGTTCGTTCGTCATATTCGGCGCCGCCCCAACATGCTACTGCTATGTGTGCGCAGCCCCACGGTGGCGACGCGCGCGCCGAGAAATCTTGCAGTACAAGCTCCGTGGCGGGCGCTTTCCAGCCATACCGCTCGGGAAACGATCTGCTACAATATGGATTTACTATATGTTCGGGTCGGACGCACGCCTCCGAGGAGGACACGTGCTACTAGTATGTCCTTCTGCGTCCCGAATATTGCGATCCGAACGAGGATTCCTGTTGGATTTTGGCCTTCCTGGGGCGCCCTCGTGCTCCCCTCTCGAGAGTCTTGCCGGAGCACACCCCACGGGATGTCCGGAGCTTGATTTTTTCGGGGCAGAGCCTGGAGTTTGCAGACCCGATGTCCAGACCCAGACATCCAACATTTTTCGGCGACGAGCCAGGGGGAAAGTGAGAAGGAGCGGGCCGTCTCAGAAGGCCCGGAAGTCCCCAGACCTTCTGAGAAGTTTCTAAATTTTTCGGACGGCGCCATGGCTTCTGAGAAGTCCCGCCGCCTTCTGAGAAGGCCTTCTCCTTCTCACTTCCCCCCGGCGCTCGAAGTTTCTCTGCCGTGGCCCTATGGGCGTCTGGACCCAGCACCAGTGACAGTTGTTCCAAACCATTCTGTAAAGTTGGGTCTTCATTTTCAAACTGCAGCGCCCCACGTCCCTCGCCCCCTTCCTTTTCCCTCCTTCTTCCTCCCATCCCTGCCTCTGGTGCACGTCGGCATCCCCCTCACACGTTTCGTGGCTCCACATGGGGCTCTTCCTGAGGCCACAGCGGGTGCGTCCACATGCGGCTCCCCGCCCATTTCAGCACCCCCCTCACACGCTTTGTGGCTCCAGAGGGAGCTCCACCGAAGGCCCCAGTGGGTGCGTCCGCATGCGGCTCGCCGCCCATTTCAGCACACCCCCCACACTTTTCGAGACTCCATAGGCAGGCCCACCGAAGGCTGCAGTGGGTGCGTCCACATGCGGCTCCCCGCCCATTCCGGCACGCTTCGTGACTTCATAAGACGAGCTTCACCGAATGCCCCAGTGGGTGCGTCCACATGCTGGCACTGCACGAGTTTCTGCACACCTCTCACACGCGTCCTGGCTCCATGGGGAGCCCCGTCGAGGGCCTCAGTGGCAGTGTCCGCGCGGTGGCACCGCGCCCATGTCGGCACACACTTCTCACGTTTCGTGGCCCCATGGGGAACGCCTCCTCTTTCGTCTCACCTTGCTTGCGGTACTCGCACTTGCATGTGGTTGGGCCCTTCGCCAGGATCATTTGTTTCATTCTGTGTTGTTTTCAGATGGTACGGATGCGATCTGAGCCAATGCTTGCCGTCCAGATTCTCTTGGCGACAACGGATCTGATGGGAGCTTGCGCTGCCCACGTCTCTCTGTGCTCTATCATTGTGTCGGTCGTGGGAGAACTCGCCCGTCGCCTGCTCGGCCCAGCGTCTCTTGGGCATCTTCCAGTGCAGTAGGCACCTCGAGTGAAATACTGGCCTGCCAACGACGCCAGCTTGTTATCCCTCGACGACACTGGATTCGGCGGGAAGCCCAGGGCGGAAGTGAAAAGGGGCGGGCCTTCTCAGAATGCTCGGAAGTGCCCTGACCTTCTGACCAATTTTCTAAGCCTTCCCAGGAGACAAAGAAACCTTCTGAGAAGGCGCGATGGCTTCTGAGAAGTCCCTCCGCCTTCTGAGAAGGCCTTCTCCTTTGAGCCTTCTCACTTCCCCCCCTCGCTCGCCGCCTAATCATGGATGTCTGGGTTGCACGCGCCGCTAGCGACAGCAGGGACAGGGAGCGGAGGCTTCGGAGCTCGCCCCAAAGCCGGGGCCCCACCGACGCCGGCGCAGCCGGCGTGGCTGAAGCAGCACGGCCCGCAGCGGGGAGGGCCCCGCGCGCGGGGTGGCGCTCCCCCGCCTCTGCCGCCTCCTCCGTGTCCTGGTCGTGTCCCTCGGGAGAGGCGGCTGGGTGTTGCCGCCGCCGCCCAGAGCACAACAGAGAATGCCTCAGGGGCAACGACCCCCAATCGCCCACTGCCTGTAGCCCGACCCCGCCCAGGGAGATTCGTTTTTTTCCGCTATCGGGGGCCTTTCGCCGATCTATCGGCGATCTGTCGCGGGTTCCAGGTCGAGGCATCCCCCCCCTATGCCAGCCCCCCCCCTTTAGCGTTGCCCCTCAGTCCCGTCAGGCGGCGGCCCAGTGCTAGCACATAGTGTTCCTCATTGAGGAGGAGGAGAAGGAGGAGGAGGAGGACGAGGAGGAGGAGGAGGAGGAGGAGGAGGAGGAGGAGGAGGAGGAGGAGGGGGACGAGGAGGAGGGGGGATGATGATCATGATGATGATGATGATGATGATGATGATGATGATGATGATGATGATGATGATGATGATGATGATGATGATGATGATGATGATGATGATGCTGATGATGCTGATGCTGATGCTGATGCTGATGCTGATGCTGATGCTGATGCTGATGCTGATGCTGATGATGCTGAAGATGATGATGATGATGAGGAGGAGGAGGAGGAAGAGGAGGAGGAGGAGGAGGAGGAGGAGGAGGAGGAGAAGGAGGAGGAGGAGGAGGACGATCTCCTCTGGGCATGCTCGTCGCTGGCTGTTGGTCGCCCCCGTGGGCGTTCCGTGCGTGGTGGTTGGTCGCCGTTTTTGTCCCCTGGCGGGGGCCCGTGGGCGCCTCGTCGCTTGCGCCACACCGCTTGCACCACGTAGCTTGCCCCGCAGTGTGTGCACCACCCAGCATACACTATATACTTTTGCACCACATCGTTTGCACCACGTAGCGTGCGCCACACGGCTTACACCGCATGGCCCAGATGCACCACACACAGCTTGCACCATGCTGCATGCACCGCACATAAGAGTGCCGTACATCCGTGGGGTCCGCGCCGGCAAACAGATGGTTAGGATATTGTTGGCTCCAGGGAAGCTTGTTCCATTTTCTGTTGCAGCCTTGCCCTCGTCGCCGTCCTCCCTCCTCTCCCTGCCTCCTTCCTCCTGCCTCTTGCCTCCTCCTTCTCCTCCTGCCCTTTCTCCGCCGCCTCCGCCTCCTCAGTCTTCCCAGACCACCTCGCGTTGCGAAACACTACGGCTTATTGTCCTGTTTTGTTTAGTCTGTTTTCCCTTTCTAGGCTCTGCCTAGAAGGGTTCTTACTCTCTTCGCTTAAAGGGGCCAGGTAGTGCTAACCGCCCCGGGCGGTTCCCCCGGTCCCCTGGGAACCAAGCAAAAGCAACAGCAAAGGTAAAAGCAAACGCGCGGTTCCCCCAGTTGTGCTCCCTGGGTGCCAAGCAAAAGCAAACGCAAAGGCAAAAGTGACGGCACAAACGAAGGCAAAGCAATAGCATAACATAGCATGGCATAGCATAGCATAACATAACATTGCATAGCATAGCATAGCGCAGCATAGCATAGCGCAGCATAGCATAGCATAGCCTAGCCTAGCCTAGCCTAGCCTAGCCTAGCCTAGCCCAGCATAGCATTGCGCAGCATAGCATAGCATAGCATAGCATAGCAGAGCAGAGCAGAGCAGAACATAACATAGCATAGCATAGCATACCATAGCATAGCATAGCATAGCGCAGCACAGCATCCACATAATCCTAGAGGCTCCAACTCCTAGGTAGGGTCGCACTGGGATACTTTGAATGTTCTTGTCAACTGCGGCTTGTTGGAGCCCTCACTGGGCCCTGGGGTAGTCAAACACCGACTCGGAATGAAAAGGCAATCCCCAGTGAAGGGGTCGAGACCGCCTGGGGTCCACGTTGCGAAAATGAGTCGGATGTCTGGACCCTTAGTCTCCTCCTCGTCCTGGTCGCCGTCCTCCCTCCTCCTCCTCCTCCTCCTCCTCCTTCTCCTCCTCCTCCTCCTTTTTCTCCTGCCTCTTCCTCCTCCTCCTCCTCCTGCCTGCTCGTCATCCTCCTCTTCCTCCTTCTCCACCTCCCTTCTACTCGGCCTCCCACCCCAGCGAATAGGGTTTGGGTCTGCGGGGCGATGCCCCACGCAGGGACCGTGGCTGTGGCCTGTCTCTTTTCAGCCCGACTTGCCCCCAGCCTTTCTTGGAGCGGTTCTGGCTCAGGCTTTGTGCATGTGCTCGCAAGTGCACATCTGCAGAACGGCACACTGCAGTTGCGGGCCTGGTCTGGCTTCAGTTTGTGGGGTCTCCACCCGCCACGCTCACGTTTTACACCCCCTGTCGGGGACTCCTCCTTGTGAGCACCCGCTGGAGCAGTTGTCGACCACGTCTCGCCCTGAGTCATGCGAGGCACATGCGATGGTGGGAAGACTCCTGGGCACCGTGGCACCGAGGTTGGGGTTACAGTCGGGGCGCTGAAGAAGGAACTCTTTTCGTTGGGTAGGGGCTCCGTGTTCCTTAACTGTTTCACAGTTTGTCCCACGTTTTCCTTGGGTTTTCGAAGGGAAATCGAAGTTCAACTTCTGGAGAAAAGGGGCCTCGTTCCTTATTTAGGGTTCCTTAGGTCAACGCCCCGACGGTATTTCCCGTTGCATCAGCAGCTTGGAGCCCGTCACCTTGGAGCCGCGCGGCCGCCCTCAGAGGCGCGAGGCCCAGAGGTGTGGCCCCCACTCGTGCGCCCGACAGCCAACGTCGTGGTCATGCTGCTCCTGCAGATGGCTCCCGATCGCAGCCCCGCTCATGATGGCCACCTCGCCGATCATGGATCCATCACATAGACATTCGAGCTCTGACGATTGCGTGATCAAGCCGGGCCACTTGCGAGATCGGCGATCACGTGCTCCCCCGATCACTGCGACCTGTGAACGTCGATCGCGTGAGCAGCGGACATTGGCAGGCATGGCAGCACCATGGTGGGCAAACCGCTGGTAGGGGTGCAAGAAAAACATGGGGGTGGGCCGCTGCTATTTCTGCAAGCACGGCGGGGTTTGCAAGTCTGACTTCGCGCTGCCATTCTCGTCCTGGTTCTCAGGCAGCTCGCTGGCTCTGTTTGACAAGATTGGGGGAGAACACAAAGGTTGAGTCAACGGAGTGCAGCAGGGTGCTCGGCCTGGAGGCAAAGGGGCAGACACGAGTCAGCCGCCGCCGTCTCACGAGGAGAACCTGCAGCTTGCGAGCATGTGCGAGAAGCTCGGGTCTGCCAAAGGAGTTCGAGCATACAGGACCGCAGCTCCTGCTTCACAGTCTTTCACATCAGCTCGAACCCTTACATGCTTGTACGGCTCAGTCGAGCCCAACAGAGAGCTCGTATGGTGGAGAAAAGACTCGATGCGGCGTGCAACAAGTATGAGCAGATGGAGGCCCAGCTGGAAGCTCAAAGTACGCAGGTACTGCAGCTACGAACCGAACTTGCCGACGCGGATTCCGAGCATGGGGGTCTTGTGCGACGTTTGCACGACGTGTTGCTGGCTGCTGGCCAGAGTGACTCCTCTGACGGGATGCAGCAGACTGGCCCAACGCTCGCCATGGAGGACTGCTTGGACAAGCAACGCTTCGCCTCGGCTTTCGACCTGGACCTCGGTGAATCCTTCGTCGTCAAGGGCTAAGACGACATATTCATGGAAGACAAGGACGAGCTCACGGCCAGGGTTGAACAGTTCGGCACAGGCGTCACGACCATGGCAAGTCGATCTTCGCAGAGGCGAAGGCAAAAGAGGACTCGCTCAAGCCAGAGCATGCTCAGCTGGCAGCAAGGATGGCGGTCCCAAAAAGCCGCGCGGGGGAGTCGGGGGAAGGAGTCGCAGCAGGAGCGCCGCAGCAGCCGGCAGGTGCTCCCCCAGCAGGCCGCGGACGAGGCCGCTCCTGCCGAGTCCGTTTGGGGGGGGGCCACAGCCCGCTGCTGCACAGGCCGCTACCGATGCCTCTTCGACGACGGCTACCGCGGCGACTGCGGCGCGCCCGCGTGCTGACAGGATCGCTGCTGCGAAACCTTGCGAGCCCCCCCCGGAGCGAACAAGGGATCCTCCGGCTCTGGCTTCCCGGCCCGCGGGGTCCGCGTTCGAAGGGCTGGCCGCCCCCCAGGACGTCGGGCTCCCGTGGGGGCTCCTGCCTGTCTCAGCTCCAGCGGTGATTTGGGTCATGTTCTTTCCCGGCACTGGTGCCGTCGATGGCGCGGGTGGCTCTGCGCCGCGAGCGGTGCCTGCCACTCCTGCTCGCCACCTCCTCGAATGCTACGCTGCCTCCGAGGTTGATTAGGGAGAGGTGCGCAGCTCTGCCTGCTCGGGCTGCCTCGTTCTCTGACATCTTGGACTGGCGGGCCTGGCCTCAGACCAGGCTTGACGTGTGCAGCGAGTGATTCTTATCAAGGGCCGGGCGCCGATCTCGTTCGCGTTTGTTGCTGCTCTTTATTCTGGGCTGTCGGTAGGCAAGGATGCTGTGAATCATCGCGTCTCCTGTGTCAGGGCTCCGCTGGGTGAGCCTTTGGCTCTCTTGTCAGTTTGAGTTGTCGCGTGCTCTCCGAAGGCCTTAGCGATGCCATCTTGGGGATCCACGCGCGCGTGGACTAGCGACTCACTGAGCGTCGCCGGTCTCGGGTAGTTCGCGCGGATTTCAACCTCGGGCCGGCGGAGCTCGAAGCCCCGCCCTCTGTTTCGAAGACCGAGGGGGGCCTCGTGGCGCCTGGCATGCGCGTTGATTTTCCTGCGGGCCGCCCACCGCCTTCGATTCTCTGCTTGCTCGAGCGGGCTTGGCAGGGGCATTCAGTCTATAGACGCTCTCGTGGATGCCGACCTGTCTCCCCGCCGCCCCGTGCCGATTGTCTTCCACGAGCGTCTTGCGGCCTTGCGTGCCTTGCCCCTTCGCGGGCCCCCCCCGCTCCCTTGCCCTCCCGTGTCTGGGCACCGCTCCAGGGGGGGGACTTGGGGTGGCGTTCTCGACCTCGCCAGCAGCGCCCTGGGGCGCGTGAGTGACTCCAGCTACTGGGGCGCCCAGGGCCCCCCCGGGGCCGTTGCACCAGCTCTGCGCCGACGCGGCCAGGAGAGATCTCGCCCCCATGTTTGGCGAACCACCTCCCCGGATGGCGCCAGGGGCTGAGGCCCCCGACTCGTCCGGCGTTCGACCCTGGGCAGAGATGGCCAGGCCCGCTGCCCCGAGCGTCGTTTCACCGGGTGGCGTGGGCAGCGACTGCGCGCTTTTCTTCGCGGCGTGCGTCGCGATGCCAGGTCCTCGACTACTGTCGGGACTGGCTCGCTGCTGTCGACGCCTCCTGCTGGCGGTGCATCCCGCCGAGGTGAGCGCCCAGCTTTGTTCGCGCGCGTCGCTCAGGAGGTCGCCCTTGTCGTGCCCCGTGCGGGGGGCGCGGGGCTGCTCGGTGCACTGTGCGCTCGGGTCTGCGAGGCCGTCGAGGCCGCCGACCTCATGTTTGCGGCCGAGAGTCGGTCCGACTGGGAGGCCTGGTTGCGCGTTGGGGTGGGGAGGGGGCGAAGAGAGTGCGCCGTGCCATCGAGGGCCCCGCTCCGAGGGCTCCCTCTTCCACTCTCTTGCGCGACGGGTGCGTTATCGGTGGTCCTGTGTCCTCGTCAGAAGCGGAAGGCGACCGATTTGCTCAGATTTGGATGCAGGGCTCTGGGGCCGCCTCTGATGGCGCCCTGGCCCCCCCCCGCCGCCCCGCTCGTTGGCCCCCCCCCCCCCGCCCCGCCCGTCGGCTGATGAGATCGGGGGGGTCTCCAGATCGCGCCCGACCCTTCCTTGGAATGCTAGGGCATGGTTTTTCTCGCTCGTGGAATCGGTTGGATGCCTGCCGCTTCAGATTCCTGCGGTCTTGCCCGCGCTGCTGCCGAAGCCGATTGCTGCAGAACGATCGGGGTCTTCCGTTCTTGCTTCAGGGTTTGGGGCCGTTTGAGGCGGCCCCTGGCCCTGGGCTGGGAACGCAAGAACCTGGGGAGGTATTGGGGGCTGGCCAGTGTCGAGGCGCTGCCGACGCGGCGTGGCGACAGGCGATGCGTTCTCAGAGCGCGTGTGCCAACAAGCTTGGGTCGTGCTTGTTTTTCGACCTTCGCAAGTTCTTGGATGACATCTTGGTGTCTGGGCTGGAGGTTGCATGCAGAGGGCGGGGGTTCCCGCTGATCGTGGTTCGCCTGTCTGTTGGCTTATGAATGCTGGAAATTTATGCGCCTTCGAGGTTGGCTGGAGGGCCCTTTTTGTCCGAGCAGGGTGATCGCTAGCTGCTCGATGGCCGCGACCTTCAGCGGGGTCTTCTCTCAGGAAGGGTACGAATCGCCCCCCCCCCCCCCCCCCCACCGGGGGCCTCTATGTAGACACTTGCATCGATGAGCTAGGGCTGTCCGCTGCGGGCCCGGTGGCGCGCGTGACTGAAACTGTTGTTCGGTGAGCGAAGGCGCTTCGTAAGGTGATAGGGTCGTCCTGAAGCTGCAGCTTCGCTCTGGGCGAGCTTGCCGCCGTCGTCTCTTGCAAGGCCATCGGGGTCGCGGTGGCCGAGCAGCTCAGCGAGCGTGGGGGTGGTTTCTCCAGCACCGCGGTCAACTTAGGCGTGGGCTACACCCCTGGCCGCGGTCTGCGGCTTCGTCGTTGCTCCGCCAAGCTCAAAGCGCGTCTGGTCAAAGTGAGCAGGTCCTTCGAGAGGTTCGGACGGCCAAGCGAGGCCCTCTCTCGCGAGCAGGTCCTCGCGGCTGGGCCTCTCGTGGGCGCCCCGTGCGGGCCTGAAATCGTTGGCATCGGCGGTTGGGATTTGTCGTGCCTGCACAGGGGGCTCTTCTCGGTCGTGCGACCGGCCTCGCAGCTCAGGTCCTTCGCAACGTTGGCCACCTAGACTTTGACCCTTGCTGGCGCGCGGCGACTGCCCCGATGGTGCGCTGGTCCAACAAGAGTTGAGGTAGGCAGGCGGGAGCATTCTATTGGGCTCTCGATCTGACCGGCCTTCGTTAGGCCTGGCATGGCGATATTTTCGCAGGCGTCCTGTTCCTGGAGGACATTTGCTGGTCCTCGTTCGGCGTTGAGGTTGAGTTCAATCGGGCTGGGGTGGCACGTGGGTGACTCTATGGCGCTGGGAGATGACCGAGGTTTCGCCATCCCGCTCGGAGGGCTATTGGCCGCGTAGGTGAAGTCGTTGGTCAGGGATCTCTATTGCAGGATGCTTGAGAGGGTCTCGGGGGAGGATGGACTCCTCCCTCGGCGCCGCCGCGACACTGTTCGTGAAGCCCTTCGCGCCAGGAGCTGCGCGGCCCCGCGGGGGGCCCGCGCCGGGGCTTCCGCGACCGGAGCTTTCTCGCGGGCCGCAGCGCCCAACGTGGGGGGCGCGGGGTGGCCGGCTCGCGCGCTCTCTGCGGGGCGATCGGCGCCGTCCTCCGCGGGCTCCGGGGGCGAGCCCGCGAGCCGGCCGCCGCCCTTCGCTCGGAGGTCGCCGGCCCCGCTGCGGTCGCGGCGGCGTCGCGAGCTGGGGGGTCGGAGGACAGCTGCGAGATGCTCGTTTTCTTTCCCGGGGCTGCCTGCCGCCGGCTCTTCTCTCGGGTCTTTGGCCGAGACGGATGGTGGCCCACTCCTTGTGGCGCCGCTGGTCCACTCCTTGTGGCGCCGCGCAGACATTGTGCGTCCTGCGGGGCGTTTTCCTGGCGCGGGGCTGTGCCCCCCTCCTGCTTCGTCGATGGGTGCTGCGGCGCTGCTCGCATTGGCGATGCTGGTGACGTGGGTGCCGAGCTTTGTTCGCCCCCCTGGGCGCCGTTCCCTCGTGCCCGTCAGTCGGCGGGGTTCAGCTGCGTCGCTTGGACCTCAGTGCGCAGTTCGGCTGCCTCCCAAGTTTTTCCGATTGTAGCAGCGCTGCGAAACCCGCAGCTGTCGAGCGAGGGAGTTTACTGGGGTGCTTTCTGTCAGGTGCACGGCCGAGGTGAGGCCCTTCCCGAGGCTTGTATCAAAGTTTCTGCTTGCCGTGGCGTGGGCGCAGCTGGGGTCGACGGTGAGGAGCGCTGGCGCAGGAAGGGCAATCGCCGCGCGGTTGTCCCGGCGAAGTCGGCCACGTCGATTCGTCACTCTAGCGCTGATATTTTGGAGGGGGCGGATCGGCTTCTCTATTTTGCACGTGGCACTCTGCGCGGGGCGGCTCACGTTTTGCACCTCTGTCCAGACATTGGCCTGTCCTGGGCTGAAAGGGGGATTTTTCGATCTGCCGCGGCAGCCGCTTCTGGTGGTCACGAGTGGCGGCGCTCGCTTGATATTTGGCGCTGTGCGCAGTGCCGTCGTGGCAGCCGTGGCTCGGCCCAGCCCCCCGCTGGTGCTTGTTCCAGGGATTATGTTGTGCGCGCTGCTCATCAGGACGAGATCGAAGATCGCGCCATCGCTTTTCCTTTTCGGACGGCTCAGATCTTGTTATAGGCGCGAATAGCAAATGCTACAGAAGTGGAGGCAAGTTTCGTGGTCTTGCTGCGAGGTGCGTCTCGGTCCCGACCCGAGCCTGTAAGACTGACTGGGTGGGGCTACGTGCGCAGGGGCTTTCACCCCCTATACACATTGTGTTGTGAAGGTGTCCGAGTGGACACCGAAAGCCCGACTCAGTGTTTCAACTGTCAGGTTGCCACCGTGGAGGCTAGTCCGAGCGCCACGGTGCATGTTTGCAGCTCGGCAGCTCCTGGTTAAGGCGCCGCGCAGCGAGCTGTCCTCCAGCGTGTGCGTGCGTCCGTCGACGTCGAAGAGGATGAAGGCCCGCCCATGCCAAAGGTAGGGGACAGGTCAGACGAGTCTGGCCAGGCTTTATTCATGGCGGCTGCATTTCACTCCATTGCAGCCGGCATCCTTGCTTCATGCACTCGGGAGGTGCTGGAAACAGATATTTCTTGGTCCTGGCCTTGGTACCGTCTCCTCCCATCCTCCTTCTCTTCTTCCCTTCTCCTTTATTTCCTCTTTCTCTTTCTTTTTTGTCTTTTCCACGAAGCATGCGCCTTCAACGTGATGGTCTGTGGCCAAAAAACATATATCTCCTCCTCCTCTTCCGCCTCTTTCTCTTCCTCCTCCTCCTCCCTCCCTTTCCTTCCGCCTGACGCTCCTCCCTCGTCAGCCACAACGGCTCCTAGATGACCCAAAGGTGGCTCCAGGAGGCTCCAAGACAGTGCGCGGAATGCCGGCAAGAGGCGGCAATTGTAAAACCCCCGCGTTTTTTTAAACGCGTTTGTCGCGTTCTCCCCCTCCAGCTAAGTATGGCTCCCAAACAAGGTCCAGAGGCTCCCGAACGAGTGTTCGAGGGCCTCACGAGATTGCAGGAGTGCACAAGGCGCCGCCATCACTGCCCAAGAGGGCCTCCGCTGGTCACCTTGTGCCCTTTTGCGTTGTGCCTTGTTTGTTTGTTTGTTTGTGTCTCTGTGTCTGTGTGTGTGTGTGTGTGCGGAACGGAGGAAAATGGACGTGAGCGGGCTGTTGTTGAGTCGCGTTGGTGGTGGGGGGGCACCGCTGTCCCGGCGAGCGCAAAGGGCGACGGAGGGGGGTCGGCCCATGTGTGACGCGGGAACAAAAACATGATCGATCCACGAACCCGGAAAGGAATATAGAACTGTAACACATGGCAGCGTTTTCAAAGACACCTGATTGGGTGACGGGCAAATGCAATGCTGAGTGTATCGATCTTGATGTACCCAGCCGAGGGCTGTGCTGTGCTGCGCCGTGCTGAATTGCGATGTGCCATGGCGCGATTGTGCTCTATAGCCTCGTGGATCGAGTCCTCCTTTGCATTCGAGTCCTGACCGAATTGATCTGGATCTTAAGCTCGAGCTGCCTGAACACATAGTAGCTGCCCCAGAGCTGATGGACAACGGGACATGCCAGGAGGACGCGCCGCGAAACGTCCCAAGGGATGCGGCGACGTGCCAGGGGACGTGCCATGGGAACGCACCGCGGGACGTACCACGGGGACGCGCTCGGGGCGCGGCACGCGCGAGATACCTCGGAATTCCTGCGAGCGGGACGTGAAAACAAGCATTTCGCCTGAGACATCCTCTGAATTTCGGCACCCCACGAGGCCCCCGCTCGAGACATCCCCAATGTTTGCAAAACCAGCGTTTCGCTCGAGACATCCTCAACAAATTATGAAAAACAAGCGTTTCGCACGAGACATCCTGTCAAAATCCCGAGGGAGCTTTGCAAAACAAGCGAATTAATCGAGACATCCTCAACCTTCCTGCGCGCGGAACGCGGCACGCGCGAGACATCCTCGGAATTCCTGCGCGCGGGACGTGAAAACAAGCATTTCGCTTGAGACATCCTCTGAATTCTGGCACCCCACGAGGCCACCGCTCGAGACATCCCCACATTTTGCAAGTCCAGCGTTTCGCTCGAGACATCCTCTACAAATAAAAAAAACAAGCGTTTCGCACGAGACATCCGATCGAAATCCAAAGAAATCATCGCTAAACAAGCGAATTAGTCGAGACATCCTCAAACTTCCTGCGCGCGGGACGCGGCACGCGCGAGACATCCTCGGAATTCCTGCGAGCGGGATGTGAAAACAAGCATTTCGCTTGAGACATCCTTTGAATTCTGGCACCCACGAGGCTCCCGCTCGAGACATCCCCTCAATTTTGCAAAACCAGCGTTTCGCTCGAGACATCCTCAACAAATTATGAAAAAACAAGCGTTTCGCTCGAGACATCTTGTCAAAATCCCAAGAACTCATTGCAAAACAAGCGAATTAGTCGAGACATCCTCAAAATCACTGCGCGCGGGGCGCGGCACGCGCGAGACATCCTCGGAATTCCTGCGAGCGGGACGTGACAACAAGCATTTCGCCTGATACATCCTTTGAATTTCGGCACCCCACAAGGCCCCCGCTCGAGACATCCCTAATTTTTGCAAAACCAGCGTTTCGCTCGAGACATCCTCAACAAATTATGAAAAACAAGCGTTTCGCTCGAGACATCCTGTCAAAATCCAAAGAAATCCTGGCAAAACAAGCGAATTAGTCGAGACATCCTCGAAATTCCTGCGCGCGGGACGCGGCACGCGCGAGACATCCTCGGAATTCCTGCGCGCGGGGCGCTTTTCCGTGTCGCGGTCGGGGCTCCAGACCCCGTTATTTGTGGAGGATTCTGCGAAAAACGCTCCGCACCTTTTTTTTTACTAGGGAAAGCGGGGGTCTGCGGGCCTCGTTTTCTATCGAGGATCCGAGATGGGGGGCGCACTTTCCTCGAGCGGGCACGCACGAAACGCACTTTTTCAAAACAATCAGCATTTTACTTTGTTATTTACGCATAATAATTTCGCCGGCCCTCAACAAGTCAAAACCGGGGGTAAACCAGCTAAAAGAGAACCCTGGGCCACAGCCCTTTCCGGGAATAAACCGCTGGCCATGAGTATGCTTCGTCTCTTTGCTACCCTGCTCCTCTCCCTCTTTCGTTCCCGTCCGCGTGCAGCCTTGGGTCAAGGCAGGACCGCCTGCCCCGCACGCTCGCCTACCTTTTCCTTCGCCCCCGCTCGGGCGCCAGTGGCAGTTCATTTGGCCGGGTGGCACCTGAGCCTTGAGTTCTGTTGCGTCGTGCCTCGTCTGGGCAAGGCCACGGATGCGAGGGAACCGCGTAGCGGCACCGAGGGGCTTCACCGGACGGCAAGATAGTCCCAAGATGTCTCAAGCGGGCGCCCAAGAGGGCCCTACGAAGGTCCCAAGATGGACCAAGGAGGGCTCTTAGCGGAGACCAGGCTCTGGCCATACGCGCGTCGAGGCTACAGCCCGAAGCACTCCCTAATCGGGAGAACCGTGTCTCAGCCGCTCCTCCAGCCTCTCTCTCCTCCCTTCGCATTTTTTCCTCTTCCCTTCTCCCCGCTCGCCTCTCTCCCCGCCCTTCGGTTCTCCCTCTTCGCTTCTCTCGCCTCGCTTCTCGCCCCTCACTCCTCCCTCGGCGCTCTTTGCACCCTGCTCCTCGCTCCACGGTCCTCCCTGCCCCCTTCTCGCCCCTCTTGCTCCTCGCTCCTCCCCTCCCTCCCCTCCCCCCCCTTCCCTGCTCCTCTCTCCTCGTTCCTCGCTCCGCTCCCCTGACCTCTTGCTCCTCACTTCCGGCTCCTCGTTCCCAGACGTCCTCCGACAGTGCTTGCACTGAAGGGGTCCCGGCGGATATTGAAAGATTTGGCGAAAGTTCCCCGCCGATTTTGGTGCCCGGCTGGGTTCCCGGGTTCCCGGTTCCGGGCTCCCGGGTTTCTGGTTGTTGGTCCCGGGCCGATTTCGGTGGGTTCTGGGTTGCTGATTGGGTTTTCTTCTCTGGTGTAATTTACCAGCCTGGAACAAATCCCTATCCCTATGCTGGGCATCTTCTCATCACGATGCCAATCTTAGGTATTCCCTTATTTTTGAGGGCGAATCCCTAAGATTGTCATCGCCTTTTGGCGTGTCAATCTTAGGGATAGGGATAAGTTCGAGGCTGGTAAGTCATGTTTTTTTCAATCCGCGGCCCCAGAGGTCCTGACCCCTTCCCCCGGAGGTGCGTCCTTCCCGTTCTGGGTCCATTTTTTGCTGGTCTCTGGGCCCGCCAGCGGGCCCCGGAGGCGGAGGAGGAGGAGGAGGAGGAGGAGGAGGAGGAGGAGGAGGAGGAGGAGGAGGAGGAGGAGGAGGAGGAGGAGGAGGAGGAGGGAGGAGGAGGAGGAGGAGGAGGAGGAGGAGGAGGAGGAGGAGGCCCTCCTTGCTCCCCCTTGGGCCCTCTCTCCTCGCTCCTCGCTCCTCGCCCCGCGCTGATCCCTCCTCACTCCCAGCTCCTCGGCGCCGCCGCTGCTCCCCCCTCGCGCCTCCAAATCCTCTCTGCTCGCTCCTCCTCCTCCTCCTGGCCGGCGCGAGTCAGGCCTCATCTTTTGGGATCAGGGCGTGCGAGGGGGCGATCGGTGGCAGTCTGGCGCTGCTCGGCGAAAGGGGGCAGACGAAGCTGGAGCCCAAAGTTACCTGTCTCGAAAAGCTGGGCACGGCGCGCGCGAAGAGAGCGATCAGCAGTGACGGACCCCGTCACTCACGCGGCGTCGCGCGCACTCGCGTCCATCGAGCTTGTATGCCTCGCTTCCCCCCCAGACCTCCGGCGGATCGTTGCTTCAATCCTGGAGGCGTCGGCCCCCCTCCTCCGCGACGCGTGGGACCGTCTTTGGGACCTGCTGCTTCGCTGTCGGGGGCCTCTCGGCTGTGCATCGTGGTGTCCAAGCTGATGTTTGCTCCACTCTTCGAGCCCCCTGTGGCCCCGCGGCCCTCAAGAATAGCCTGGAGCGGAAGACCAGTCCCAGTGAGAGCCCTAGGTTCCAGAACCCATGCCCCTCAGGGCCCTCCGGAGGCGTCGAGGGGCCTCCGGGCACATCCATGGATCTCTGGAGATCCCAATGTGCCATCCCAAACTTCGAAGGTCCCCAAGCGGTGCGGTGACCACACCGTCCTGTAAGTCGATGGTGATGCGGGTTGGATCCCGCAGGGGGTCTAAGATGGCCCCGCATTGATTCTGGCAAGCAGGACGAGCGGACAGGTTCGAGGTTTTTGGTCCTAGAATTTGCATTTTTCGGCCCTTCGGGGTCCTTTTCGGGCCCCGGGACCTTCAAAAACGGATCTGGGGGGAAAAACTGCACCAGATGGACCCCATGAGGGGTCCGGGACTGATTTTGAGTCTATTTGGCTTCATCCCCGTCTCTTAACTGATTTTCTGGGGTCCCAGCCTGTCCAAACCCCTCGGCCGCCTCCAAGATCGGGGTTAGCGAACAATTTTAGGATTTGTGTTGGCTGTTTCGGGCGCCAAGAGCCCCAAAGTCTTCAGATCGTGCGATGACTGACCGTGCAGTGAGGTCCTTGGGATTTCGAGGTCATCGCACGGCCTGTCGCCAGACGGTTTGGGGCCCCTTGTGCATGCTCGCTCCAGAATCTTCGTCTCCCCTACAATTCCGAAGTCGCGATTTTCTCGAAACGTGGACCCCTGGATGTCTTCACTAGGCCAGTTTTTCATCCCGAGCCGTTTTCAGGGCCTGGGGCTGCCGTCGTGACTTTTTTCGCGACGCGGGGAGGCGGGGGGCCGCTGGCGAGGTCGGCAGGGTGGGCGGGTTGGTCTCGCGGTTCGCCCTGCCAGTCCTTCTCGCGGCACCCTTGCGCCGCGTCGGGCGCGCCCTGCACTCACTGTGCCTCCCGCCGCTTCGCGGAGTGCAGGCCTCGTCTCCACCTCCCGGCCTCGCGAATAGATCCCGACGCAAGGTCTTTGGCCACTTTCGCCTCCGGTGGGGCCCTCGCCAGGAGAGCGTTGTTCAATTGCTTCGCTCATTCCCCCAGCCCGTATGGTGCCATCGCTGGCGCTCGCCAGCGCGTTCTCGGCCCCTGCGGCGCTGCTTGGCCTTTTTTTGTTCTCTTTCTTTTTTTCCTGAGGCGTGGCGACAGCAGGCACGGAGGTGAAGTAGTTCGGGGTGGACGGTTCGAAATGTCCGTTCGGGTTTCCCGTCTGGGGCCCCTCCCCCTCTTGGGGCCGTCCTGGGGGCCATCTTGGGCCGTCTTGGAGGCCTCTCGGGCCGTCTTGGGGCCCTCTTGGGCCATCTGGGGGCCCTCTTGGAGGCCTCTTGGGCCGTCTTGGGGCGATCTTGGGTTCGTCTTGGGCCGTCTGGGAGCGTCGGGAAGCCGAAAATGCAAGAACGCCAGAATCGTTGAACCACCGAAGGGACATCAATATTTTGTGCTTCTTGGGACCCTCTGGAGACGCCTCCTGGAGGCTTTCTCGGCCGTCTTGGAAGCGTCTGCGGCCGTCTGGAAGCCATCTTGGGTGTCGTGGACCGATCGGTCGGCGACTCGGAGCCCTGTTGGCCCATTTTGGGGGCCTTTGCAGGCCCTCTTGGAGCGCTCTGGGAGGCTACAAGGCCGCACATAGAAGGAAAACGATCTCTGATCCGAGTGTCCTGGGAGTCGCTCGGGGTGCTTTTCGTCCGGGGATCCCCAGAGGCCGCCCCGCGCGCGCGGTTCCAGTAGCTGGAGATCTTAGCACGCCTCTGGCCCGTTGGGCCAGCGAATTTCCGAGCGATAGTGGGCGATACAGGGCGACACGGGGGAGGGGAGGGGGGACGGTAACCTCATGTTTCGTGCCTGCGCCGTCTGGGAGTGTCTAGGAACAGCCGGAGACAACTCGGACGTCAGCACGAAACGTGACGTCACCTTGGGGGGTGGGCTGGGGCCAGTAACGTCCGCCATCGCAACACATAGGAGAGGATCTCCAGGCCGCAGGGCCGTGAAAAACGACTCGGGATGAGAAGCTGGTCCCCGGGAGGGTGCCCCCAGGATTTCCAAGGAGGCCCCCACGGCCTCTGGAGCACCCCTCTCGAGGCCCAGGGGGCCCCAGGGGCTCCAAGATGGAGCAAAAAGCTGGGGGCACCTTGGGCTAGGGGCACTTCCGGCAGCACCCGATCTGGGGGGGCGGGGGGTGCACGCTGCCACAGAGACCGAGACGTGCGCCAGAGGTTTGGGGCACCCGCGGTCCGCTGGCGCAGCGGTCCGCCAGCCAGGGGGTGGCGCGCCCTCCTCCCGCACGGGGGGAGGAGGAGGAGGAGGAGGAGGAGGAGGAGGAGGAGGAGGAGGAGGAGGAGGAGGAGGAGGAGGAGGAGGAGGAGGAGAGGAGGACGAGGAGAGGAGGAGGAGAGGAGGAGGAGGAGGAGGAGGAGAGGAGGAGGGAGGAGGAGGAGGAGGAGGGAGGAGGAGGAGGAGGAGGAGGAGGAGGAGGAGGACCAGAGCAATCCAACCAAAGGTGCACCAGCGATGCTGCAATACACCCTCCCGTCCCCAGTCCCCTCTGCATGCGTCCGTGCAAGAGTTTCACTTCGCTGCGGGAGGCCCCCCCGTTGAAGGACGAGCAACGAGCACACCTGGGCCTGCCAATTTGTGGAGGGCTCCGCTCTGAGGAGGAGCTGCCCTGCGTCTCGAGGTTGGGGTCATACAGTTCGGCGAGGTGTCCAGCGGGAGCGCCCTCTCGAAGAAGGGACGCCCCCCCTATCTGTGTAACTGTTGCACCAGTCTGCACTTGTGTGGCCATGAGCTTCGAGGAAGTCTCAAGCCACAGCCCCATCTTGAGAAGGGCCGCCCTGGATCGGTGCAGGCGCTACCTGTGTTGGAGCGTCGGGTCTTCAGGGTCGGCGAAAGCTCCAGCGAAAGCCTCATTTTGAAAGACCTGTACTCCATCCGCTCAAACGCTGCAAACAAAAAATCGAATGTGCGCGGCGCTGAGGCGAGGTCCCCATGTTGACATCAGCCTGTGCTCAACTTCACACTGTTGCAATGTTGCAGGGTGACTGTGCGAGGCGCTAAGGCGAGAGCCGCACTTTGAGAAGGACATGCCCTGTATCTTTAAACGTCGTGGAATATGTGGGAAACAATGTGCGCGCCGCAACAGCCGGGGCACCAGGTTGAGCATTACGCTCCTTTTCGATGCCTGTATCTGGCGCACGTTTTTAGTATAGTGCGTGGCTCTAAGGCGAGAGCCGCATGTCGCCGCGCCGTTTGTTCCGACGCGCGGCCTTCCGTCTTTGAGAGGGCGCCTCGGCCACCAGGGCAAATTCCGCTTCGGACGCAGGGTTTGCCGTTGGTTGGCCGCGGTGCCGGCTTCGTCTACTTGGCCGCGTTCAAAACAAGCGGCGTGGCGACACATTTTGAATGCGATTCGTGTTTCATTTTTGAGCCTGTTGTGAGTTTTTCAGGCATGTGTTCGCGGTGCTAGGCCAAGATCCACATTTTGAGAAGGCCTCCCCTCCATCCTTGAAGGCGTTGCGACATTTCAAGAGAAATATGCGTGGCGCTGCTGCGAGAACCAGACTTTGAAAATTAACCGCCCCTCCATCCCGAACGTTTCTGCAAACTTTGAAGCAGAATTTGCGCGGCGCCATGGCAAGAGCATGCTTTCAAAATGACGCACCCTCCATCTTTGAAGCTACTGCACACCTTTACGATACATGTGCGCGTCGCTGAGGCAAGAGCCACATTTCGTAAAGGAGCCGCCCTCCTCCTTCAAGCTGATTCATATTTTGATTACACTGGAGATGACTGCCACATTTCGAAAACCACATGTGCTCCATCTGTGAAGCTGTTGCAAATTTGTTTCAGAAGAATGTGCGGCGCCAAGGCGAGAGCCACATTTTTAAGTCGCCCCCTTCATCCTTGAAGCTGCTTCAAAACTTGAGACGAATGTGCGCGGCGCTAAAGCGAGAGCCACATTTCGAGAAGCACTTGTGCTCCAGACTTCAAGCTGTTGCACACTTCAAGCTCCAGGATTGCACATTGTGAGGGAGTCTAGGATAAAACGCCTGGCCCACCCTAGCGACACGTCTAGGGGGTGCGACAGGAAGGATTTATTCGTAACGAACAGGTAGGGAGGAGGTGGGGAGTGGTAAATATTTCTGGAGGCGTCCGGACATCTCCAGAGGTCCCTGTATATTTCCCGATGCCAGGATGCTCGACAAGGGCACACAAGCCGGACAAGAACGTCTAACAGTCTTCCTGCTCGATCCTCGAGTGTCGCAGGCGAAGCTTAGCAGGATGAGGATCACGAGCGACAGACATATCCGTATCCGTGCCCTCGTTATCTGGACACCGAGGCGTGATCTCATAGATACGCGATCTCATGGATACATTCCGCGCGGGGCATCCTCGCACAACCTCCCCATTTCCAAAGGGTTACGGCCGATGAGTCCGAACCACGACGCCATGGATACGGGTACCTTGGAAACCGTTCCACAGGTGTGCTGGGAAGGAAGGACGGATATGGATACGCTCCCAGACCTCCGACGTCGTGATTTCGTCACAACACGGAACGCCGGCAGGCCTCGGCTCCTTCCTTGGGACCGTTCTTTATCCTGAGCTGGACTTGATGGTCCTGGAGCCTGGTGTGGGCCTTGGAAGGCCAATGCATGCCAAAAGCCTTGCGTCGAGCTTTATGTCGGGGGTGGACAGAACCCCCAACAGTGACACGTCGATTAGTGAATTGTCCGTTTTCGGTTCTCGAGAGGGCGCCGTGGCCGCTATTTTCCAAGGTTGCGCCTGCCAGGTTTGGGCCTCAGGTCGTTTTCACTAAAGCACGTTTTACTAAAGGGGGGTATGTCCATCCCCGATTATGACTTCGCAATGCGAGGAGGCTCAGGTTTCTCCCACACGCGAGAGGAGTCCCCCTTCCTGCCTTGGGTGCGACAGGCACCCCCGGCGGCGACTACAAGGACGCCGCTGGGCCGAGCGCTTCCGCGGCCTCTGCTCGTGATCGCCTCTGCTCCCTGCCCCCTCCTCCTCCTTCCTTCTGCTCCCTCCTCCTCCTCCCTGCTCTCTCTTCCTGCTCTCCTCTCCTTCTGTTCCTCCCTCTGCCCTCGTCTTCTTCTCATTTGTTTCTTCTTCTTCTTCTTATTCTTCCTCCTCCTCCTTCCCCTTCTTCCCCTCCCTGGTCTCTCCTCCTCCTCGCTCTCTTTGCGCCGCTCTGCTGGCTCGTTCGCTGGACGCCCGTGTTCTTCCCTGCGGACCCCTCCCCGGCTGGCGCAAGCCTGCAGCGCTGTACCTGTGCCTCTTGGCGCCACCTGCTGCCTGCATCCTTATTTGTCTACTGTTGTTATGTGTGTATGCACGCACTCACATATGTATGTTTTTTTGTAAATGTATGGTTATGTGTCTATGCATCGATGTATGTTTTGTATGCATGCATGTGTGTATGCATGTATGCATATATGCATGTATGCATGTATGTATGCATGTATGTATGTATGTATGCATGTATGTATGTATGTATGTATGTTTGTATGTACGTATGTATGTATGTATGTATGTATGCATGTATGTATGTGTATGTATGTATTTGTGTATGTATGCATACCTGCATGCATATATGCGTGTGTATGTGTGTGTGTGTGTCTGTATGTATGTATGTATGTATGTATGTATGTATGTATGTATGTATGTATGTATGTATGTATGTCTGTATGTCTGTATGTCTGTATGTCTGTATGTCTGTATGTCTGTATGCATGCATGCATGTATGCATGTATGTATATATGTGTTTATATATATACACACTTACCCGCGCAAGAGGCCCAGGCGCCCGGGGCCGGAGCCCAGAGTGCGCATGGGGGGACCGGGGGCCTCCGAGACCGCTCCCAGAGCACCCTGGAGGGGCCGTGGAGCCCCCAGACTGCCCCAGAGAGCTCCAAGACTTGGCGCCGGCGGTAAACGGTCAACCTTGGTTACCGCCGTGGGACTCGTAGAGCTTCCCTGCCGTATATATATATATATATGTGGCATGCGCGCGACAACCTCGCATTCAGCGCGCGCGAGAATGTGCGTTATCATCAAAATACCGCCCGCGACATGCATGCGCAGACGCAGTTTTCCAAACATTGGCGTTAGCGACCCCTTACCGACAAACATGAAACTACCGAGAAAAATCATCGGTACCCCTCAAACCCGTTTGCAGCACACAGAAAGGGCAAAGAACAACAACAACCGTCGATACCCGCACAGCCGTTTCAACACACAGCAAACACCGATGACAACATGGCGTTGATGAGCCTGAACCCATAACCACAGTCATGAAACAACGGAGACCTCTCCTCAGAACTCATCTGAACCGTGTAAATACACGCAAAAGGTGTCGTTGTTAACCCCTTATCCACAACCATCAAAGAACCGAGCACTGTCTTCGAACTTCCGAACTCGCTGACACAAAAAACATACATATGAAAGGGAAGCAAACAAACACCGTTAGTGACCCCCTACCGACTACCACAAAATACTAAACATAATCTTCGGTACCCTGAGAAACGCTTGAACACACAAACGCAACAAAAGAGGGTTTCGAACCCCCTACCTACAACCATAATCAACCGAGAGCGGTCCGCGGCACGTCTCAGAACCGCATAAACACACAAAACACACAACAACATTAAACCAACACAGGTTTCTGACCATACCACCTGGCGCAGCCATTTATACGAACTCTCGCGCTGTCTGGCAGATGTGCGAGATCATTCTGCGTCGACTGGCGTGCACAAGAACACTCTAGCTTGCCCACAGCTCGAGATAAGCTTGAACAGCCGCCCGACACAACAAATGCATGTTGGTAAACATCATTATTTGTCATATGTTTTATCGTTCAGCTGGATTCAAGCACTCTCGTGGCTTTCGACCGATGTCTTGCACGCATTAGCTTCGATTGGAGTGCAGCAGACCCGCCTTGCATGCAGGCAGCTCGAGTTATCATCGGAACACCGACCGCAACGCGCATACGCAGACACAGATTTCCGACCATAACTCCTGACACAGCCATTTCTAGGGACTCGCGCTCTCAGTGGGATGCGCGAGATCATTATACGTCGACTGATGTCAACGAGAGCTCTGTAGCTTGCCCACAGCTCGATGTATGTTGAGACAGCCAACACCACCTGCCAAAATGAGCCTCAAGGCCACCACCCGCCTGGGTGTTTTTTTATAGTAATGTCCACCCGATCGACCTGAGATCAAGATGGCGGGCGGGAATAAGATTCTAGTGTGGGGTCACAAATATTAGAGCTCGAGCGAATGGTTGAATTTCGAGAACATAATTTTAAACCGGCCCAAAGTCAGCAAAGGGTCCGTCGAGATTTTTCGTGCCAATTAGCCCGGTGATGCTGTGGAATTACCCTTAGAGCTTCGCCGATTCGCTGATGGGGAAGCTCGACGAGTCACGCTCCCAGAAGTTCCCGGGGTACTTCGACCAGCCCCTCCAAGACAGCCCAGATAGCCCCAGCGTGGCACAAGATGGGCTCCAGACCGCAAATGCACAGCCCAAGAGGCCCCTAAGAGGCCTCAAGAGAGTTCCGAGAGGCGTCCCGAGAGAGCCCGAAGAGGCCCAAACCCTTGATTTTTGCATGTTTTTCCATGTTTTTCGGTGTCTCGCGCTTTCGAGCTTCCGACGCTCCAAGACGGCCGACGACGCCCCGAATACCTCATGGCAGGGCATCTACGAGCCGAGTGTTGCGAGGACCACCTCAGCTCATGGGATATCTGGGCCCAGAGATGGGAGGATGTCTCAGGCGAAATGGGCGGGACTTCCGCAAGTCACTGCACATCGGAGCTCAGAGTTAGGAGGATGTCTCAGGCGAACCTCGCCAGACCACTTCGCGTGCGCCGAGTGGGAGCCCAGAGGTGCTCCCAGATCTCATGGACCCCCTTTCTCTTTCACCACGTTCCTTGCCCCCTCCTCCCTCGGTTGCGCACATGCCTCAGGCCATGGTGCGCTAACTGCAGGAGCAACGTTACGGTGGGATAGGCTCAGGAGGGAGTGCATCGACCCCCAGTCGCCTATTCATCGCCGTCAGGGGCCCGATGCACCACCCCACCCAGGAACCTTCGGCTTCGCAGTCGAGGGCCCAATCGCCGATCCATCGATCTGTGAAGGCCCCCTGGCCCGAAGCTTGCGGAAGCGCCAGGTGTGACACACATGGCGGCGCTTGGATCTCCGGCTCTCCTGTCGCAGGCCTAGAGGTTGACACCAACACCAATATCGGTGGGTGTGCCTCCACCGCGGGAAGAAGATCCCGATCTTGGTGATGGTGGTAATATTCTGGCTTCCAAGGTGACCGAAATATTACCACCAACACCGAAATCGAGGATCATCTTCCCCCTGTGAACGCAAGCCCCTGTGTTGGTGTTGGTGCCAATTTCCAGGCCTCCAATCCTGGGCTGCCACGTGAGGGCGGCCAGAGTGACCTCTGGTGTGCGTCCTTCAGGGCACTGCAGGGCCCAAACCCAAGCACGCAGGCCACTGCATGCCTTGTCGCAGCGATCGGCAAGCTGCGCACCGGAGGTCACCTCCACTGCAGCGTGCAGCAGACTTCCCTCCCCCAGCCAGGACGCGCCCAGCACGCCCATGGCAGGCACCCCTGGGGCGCAGACGCACCCGGGCACGCCCGCTGGGCCCGGCACGCCAGCTGGGCCCGGGTTCAGCTATCTGGTCGGATTGGGGGCCGCCCGGCGGCGGCGGCGACGGTGAGAGCGGCGGCGGCGGCGGCGGCGGCGAGGTTGTGATGACGGCGTCGAGTGGCGGCAGATACGGAGGCAACGGCGGCGCGGCGGCTGGTGGCGACGGCGACGGCGAGGACGGCGGCGCGGCAACGATGACGACGTCGGCGGGTGGCGACCGCGACGGCGGCGGGCCGTGCGGGGGTGGCGGGTGGCGGCGGCGGAAGAGCCCCAGCTTTCTCGACGCGGCCTTGAGCAAGGGCTCGCGTGCGGTCGGGGGCGAACGGCCAGACGCTTGCGACGGCGACGGTGGGGTGGCAGAGACGCGGCGGACGGCGGCGGCGACAAACGATGCTCCTGGGTGACGGCCGACAGCGACCCTGGCGACGGAGGCGGTGGCGGCGTCGGCGGCGTTGGCGGCGTCGGCGAACGAGCGAACGAACGACGGAACTATGACGGCGACGGCGGCGGCGGCGGCTGCGGCACGACGGGTCCTGACGAACGAAGGACGGCGGCGACGGACGACGGGCGACCGAGCAAACATTGACGGACAAGCAGTCGACGACCGACGCCCGACTAGCGACGACGACGACGCCTTACGACAGTCGGCGGTTCCAGACAGTTTGACGCCATTGAGCAACAGCAACGTGTTTTCTTGGTCATTGTATGCTTCTCGGCGGCGAGCGAAAGGGCGACGTGACAAGGAAAAGGATTTCGCAGAAGTCGGCGGGTCTTCTCCGAAGCCCTGTGGCCTTTTGACAAGCTTCCTGTGTCTTCGGGGAAGGTGTAGAACACTTCTCAGAAGGCCGCGGCGGAGGAGGAGGAGGAGGAGGAGGAGGAGAGAAAGGAGGAGGAGGAGAGAAAGGAGGAGTAGGAGGCGGAGGAGGAGGAGGAGGAGGAGGAGGAGGAGTAGGAGAGGAGGAGGAGGAGGAGGAGGAGGAGGAGGAGGAAGGCCTTCTCCTTCCCACTTCCCCCGCGGGCTCGCCGCCTACAGAAGAAGTTCTGTGACGAAGCCAGGATCGGGGGCGCAGTCGGGTTCTCCAGGGCCCACGCCGTGCAGAGGTCAGGATGTCGGACGTCTACGCCCGGCGAAGGACAAGGAGAAACGCAGGGGATGGTCGTCCGAGGTCTCTGGAGGTTCTCGGAGGTCTCCGGAGTCCCTCTGGTTTCACGAGGATCGAGGAATCGAGGAGGAGGAGGACGAGGAGGAGCAGGAAGACGAGAGAAAGAGAGGGAAGATGATGCTGATGATGATGGTGGTGGTGGTGATGATAATGATGATGCTGCTGCTGCTGATGATGATGAGGCTGATGATGATGCTGATTATGATTATGGTGATGATGATGGGGACGAGGATGAGGATGAGGATGAGGATGATGATAATGATGCTTATGATTGGATGTTGATGATGCTGATGATGATGCTGATGATGACGCTGATGATGCCAACGATGGTGGTGGTCATGATGGTGATGATGCTGATGATGCTGATGCTGCTGATGATGACGATGATGATGATGATGGCGATGAATATGATAATGACGATGCTGATGTTGATGATGACGATGATCATTCTCATTTTTTATGATGATGGTGATAAGGATGATGATGCTGCTGATGATGATGCTGATGATGATGCTAATGCTGTTTATGATGATGCTGATGCTGATACTGCTGCTGCTGCTGCTGCTGATGATGATGATGATGATGATGATGATGATGATGATGGGGATGAGGATGCTGATGCTGATGGTGCTGATGATGAGGATGAGGATGAGGATGAGAAGGAGGAGGAGGAGGACAACTAGACGAGGAGGAGGAGGAGGAGAAAGAGGAAGAGGAGGAGGAGGAGCAGGAGGAAGAGACGGAGGATGAGGATGTGAATGGGGACGGTAGGAGGATGAGGATGACGAGCAACGGCGAGCAACGAGGGGAAAAGGACGAGGACGATGATGATGATGATGCTGATGATGATGGTGGTGGTGGTGGTGATGATAATGATGATGCTGCTGCTGCTGCTGATGATGATGATGATGATGAGGCTGATGATGATGCTGATTATGATTATGATGATGATGGGGACGAGGATGAGGATGAGGATGAGGATGATGATAATGCTGCTGATGATTGGATGTTGATGATGCTGATGATGATGCTGATGATGACGCTGATGATGCCAATGATGGTGGTGGTCATGATGGTGATGATGCTGATGATGCTGATGCTGCTGATGATGACGATGATGATGATGGCGATGAATATGATAATGACGATGCTGATGTTGATGATGACGATGATGATTCTCACTTTTTATGATGATGGTGATAAGGATGATGATGCTGCTGCTGATGATGCTGATGATGATGCTAATGCTGTTTATGATGATGCTGATGCTGATACTGCTGCTGCTGATGATGATGATGATGATGATGATGGGGATGAGGATGCTGAGGCTGATGGTGCTGATGATGAGGATGAGGATGAGGATGAGAAGGAGGAGGAGGAGGACAACTAGACGAGGAGGAGGAGGAGAAAGAGGAAGAGGAGGAGGAGGAGCAGGAGGAAGAGAAGGAGGATAATAATGTGAATGGGGACGGTAGGAGGATGAGGATGACGAGCAACGGCGAGCAACGAGGGGAAAAGGACGAGGACGATGATGATGATGATGCTGATGATGTTGATGCTGACGTTGACGATGATGATGATGCTGATGATGATGATGATGATGATGATAATGATGATGACGATGCTGATGATGCTGATGATGCTGATGATGCTGATGATCCCGATGATGCTGATGATGATGCTGCTGATGATTCTGATGATGATGACGATGATGATGATGACGATGATGATGATGCTGCTGATGATGATGGTGGTGGTGATGATGCTGCTGCCGCTGATGATTCTGATGATGATGAGGATGATGATGATGATGCTGATGATGCTGATGATGCTGATGATGCTGCTGATGATGCTGAGGATGCCGATGATTCTGATGATGATGACGATGATGATGATGCTGATACTGATGATGATGATGGATGATGATGATGATGATGATGATTGTGGTGGTGGTTGTGATGATGATGCTGATGATGATGCTGCGGCCGCTGATGATTCTGATGATGCTGACGATGATGATGATGATGATGATGATGATGATGATGGTCATGATGCTGATGATGTTGATGATGCTCATGAGGATCATGATGATGATGACGATGATGATGAAGATTATGATGATTCGGATGACCGTCATGATGATTATGATGATGATGCTGATGATGATGAGGATGAGGATGAGGATGATGATGATGCTGATGATGATGCTGATGCTGATGATGATGATGATGATGGTGATGATGATGTTGATGATGATGATGCTGATGATGATGACGATGATGATGATGATGCTGATGATGATGATGATGCTGATGCTGATGCTGATGTTGATGATGATGATGATGATGAGATGATGATGATGATGATGATGATGATGATGATGATGATGATGGTGTGGTGGTGGTGGTGGTGGTGTGGTGGTGGTGGTGGAGGAGAGAGGAGGAGGAGGAGGAGGAGGAGGAGGGAAGAGGATGAGATGATGATGAGGAGGAGGAGGAGCAGGAGGAGGAGGGGGGGGGAGAGAGGAGGAGGAGGGGAGGAGGAGGAGGAGGAGGGGGAGAGGAGGAGGAGAGGAGGAGGAGGAGGAGAGGAGGAGGAGGAGGAGGAGGAGGAGGAGGAGGAGGAGGAGGAGGAGGAGGAGGTGGAGGTGGAGGAGGAGGAGGAGGAGGAGGAGGAAAGAGGGAGGCTTGCGCCCAACCCGAGCCCGACTCGCGCGACCAAGCGGGTCATAGCTCGCCCACATGTCCTCTTTTTCCTCCTCCTCTTCCTTCTCCTCCTCCTCCTCAGTTACCCAGGGATGGGAGCGGCGGCGGTTGGCGATCCTGGCGGGCAGTGGTTTACAACCTGCTCACCCTCTCCGTTCCCGCCAGGGTCAACGACATCTCGTCGGAGTGCAAGTCTGTCGACTTCCTCATGCTCCAGGGCACCACAGGAGCATAGGGGGAACCAGCTCGGCAGGTCGCACCATGTCACCTGTTCGTGCATGAGGGCTTCAGCAGAGACAGCAACCATCCTTGTGAAGTGGCAGTTGGTTTTCACAGGCGACGCTGTGCTGAGGCTCATATCGTGCGCATCGTGGAGGGGAAGAAGCGTCTCCTGGGCAGAGCATTAATGATCAGATGCAAAAAAGGGGCGCCAGGACCTCGCGATCTTATCATTCTACTACCCGCCGAGGGGCAAGGGCAAGGGTGCGGTGGCCGAGCAGAAGGCCATCTCAGCCGAGCCCACCAAGTGCTTGCACGAACAGTTAGTTGAATCAGCTTCCAGCACGGTTTGTACCATTGATAGGCCTAGACTTGAATTCAGAATGCGGCTCGGACGTGGTAGCTCCACAAGTGACGGGCATGTTCGCTGCAGCGGCAGAGGGACCAAATTTTCGCAGTATCAAACCGACGCTCCAGGCACATGATCTGGTATTGGCCAACACGTAATTTGATGTGGGCGCGACCTGCTATGTGATCTCTTCCGAAGTGGTGAAGAGGACGAATTACTTGGTGTGCCCGCGCAAAATGGTTCAGAACATCGATGCGTGCTTTGTTTCAGTGAACGACGGGAGACGGCTCCAGCACAGCAGATGCAACGCTCCGAAAAACCAGATCCGGATCGATCTACACGGCGATGTGGCACACGTTTGAGCACCATACAAAACCCACGACGCTGCGCTACAACCAGGAGGCATGCAACGCGTTCTTGCTCTATGGCACACGCAGGCGGCAGTTCGTGGCAACAGTGGAAGCAATATTGCCAGAGCATCGCAATACCTTCGACGAGTGGGAGATTGCAGGGGACGTGGACCAGCTCAACGCGGGCCCCATGCAGATTGTTCAAGAGGTATCAGCAGAACAGTGGCAGGAGTCGCCGGGGCACGTTGGGAAAATGGATGACAAATGAGCTCATGACGGCAGTTGAAAACACGATGGACAGCGAGACGACAAGCGAAAGAGGACGAAACTCACTACCCTGAGGAGTGCAATGCCGAAGTATGCAGGCTGAGTCGACAACTTAAGATATGCGAAAGCAGTTTATCCATCATCTAATTGGGAATAGGGTCGAGGGGTTACGGGATGCAGGGGGGGTCAGGATATTTTATGACACACATGAGATATCACGGCTGCTAGCTGGAACGTGTCGTGGTCCCAGGGGAAGGATGTACAACAGAGTGCCGACTTCGCGGGCCGCAGCAGCTGAACGGGTTGAACGGTTCCAGCTGGCAGGGGGGGATAGGGGAGCTGAGGCACAGCTACTTGTGCGAGGTGAAGAGTCAGAGGTTGCGGCGGGTTTTTGGCGGCTCCCGCTTGCTGACGCAGCAGATCCGCTTCGAGGAGCCCACCATCTGCCGTCGCATCTGGAGTGGATCAACCCCAACGAGAATGAGGAGATAATTAGTTACGGTGCGATTCATGAGGGCGCTCTATTCGCAATTGAGAAGTGGAAGAAGGCGCTCAGAGATTACCGTCGTGGCGAGCACAGCCCAGCTGGTCGGCACCAGGAGATGTACTTCGAGTCTTGGCGTTGCGGAGCTGGTATTATCGTCCGCAGCGAGGCGTAGGGTTGGGATTGCAGTTGGGGAATGTGAAGTTTCATGTGCCTGAGTTGAGGGTGCTCTACTTGCTGTGCAGATGTATGCGTACTGTTGGGAGAGCGCCAGCAGTGTGACATCAGGCGTCGTGCTGCCGACTGGCGACGCACAGTGACAAAGTAGGCACAGCTGGAGAGAGACCGATCATGGTGATCTGTGGGCCAGGCAGATTTTTCTGATCTATCGCTCATGAGAAAGTGTCAGCATTCCAGTATTGGGCTCGAGGTGCTATTTCACACCGAGGTCGTGAGGGTGCAATGTTGGTTCAACAATGCGGACCGGCACGATGAGGAGAGCGGGAGTGGCGCGCATCACGAGGTACCGTGATGCCAGCAATTCATATATTGCGTGCGCATAGACGTAGTGGAACGTGCTACTGCAGAAGTGGTGCGGAAGGGCAAGGAGGACCTGTTCCCGCAGAGGATCTACAACAGTACGTTTGTGGTTTCTGATGGATCGATGAGTTCTCGCATGGCGCATGTGTCAGGTGCACTCCCAGGTGATCATGCGACAACCGCGTTGATCGTGAAAAGCTACGGGTACGGCGTCGGGTACATAACGTCTACTTTCAACCGGGGCCCATGACAGAGAGCGTTGCGCATGACGACGTCTGAGGCAATCCAGTCCCAGCACGATGCGAGGACTGTCGCCCTGGCCACCAGCACTTTCGTCGACGACGTCGCAAGGAACATCGTGGGAGCACATCGCATTCAGAGAGTGGCTTTGAGGAAGAATCGAGTTTTGGACGCAGGGTTGGAGAAGGTAGGAGGGGCTCAGAATAGAGACAAACAAATCAACCTTGTTCAGGGAGCTGGGCCCTTCACTGCGAAGTTCAACCGTGCATTCCATTCAGGAAGTCTGGGGGTCGAGGGCAAAGCGGCGTCGGCGGCCAGGTATTTCGGGGGGCCAACGTTGCAACGACAGATTGTCATGCGGTTGTGAAGTTTGCAGCGCAAGTTTTCCATCGCAGAAGGCCTTGGCGGCCCATGTGCATCGAGTTTGCGCAGAAGCAGGCGCTGGCAGAGGCCCCCGACTAGAGTCTGCTTGCATGAAGAATCGGGTGCCCGATGTTGCCGCGCTTTCCAACTACTGCCTGCTTTGTCAAAGCGCATTTGCAGACAGGGGGGCGGCGGCATGGCGCAGTGCCGCACCTATTATGCACGACCGATGCATGGCAGACTTTAGTGCTAGAAACCCTGAGCGCGTGGAGCACAAGTGGACCTGGCGCGCGCCCTGTAGCTATTCTGCTCCGACGCCCTCGCTACTCGATCGACATTTTGTTGACGCTCGCTTGGCCGAGTATCTGGGCGCGCGCGCGTTCTTGCCTTCGATGTCGACGTCGCTGCAGGTTGTTTGCGCGTGGGGGCCGTCTGTGCCAGCGGATCCTAAACGCCGCGGGAAGGAGAAGTCGGGCGCGGCCAGTCTCGGGAAGAATCTGGCGCTTCAGCTCGAGACGAGGATGAGAGCACGAGGCCAACGACGCGCGCTCCAGGTCCCATGCGGCCCACCCTGTGCCTATGAACGCGTTGAAGGCCAACGCTCCTCTACGACTAACATGTCATGCAGCGAGGCAGCGGGCGCCAGTTGGGCAGCCCTCACTTTCGCGCTTTTGCCGGCCTTCTCGAGCGCCTCAAGGGCGCCGACGTTGGCGGCGAGCCAAACGGTATCAGAGCCGCAGGCGGGCTTCACGAGGCAGCGGTGGTAGGCGGCAGGCCCTCGGATATTCAAGGTTTTTGCCTTTCACGCCGCGCGAACGATTATCGTGTCAAGACGGGTGCCCAGCCACTCTGCAGGATCAACTTCGCGGTGGAGGGACATTGACCAGTGGGGCGGACCATCGCAGAGGAGGACGAGCTGGACTGCATCGCCACGCACCCCTTGGAGTTAAACTTTGCCATCAAGTACGTGCTCGTCATCGTAGCCAGGCTCCTCTTTCTGTGAGTGTCTCTCTCTCTCTCTCTCTCTTCCTCTCTCTCTCTCTCTTCCTCTCTCTCTCTCTCTCTTCCTCTCTCTCTCTCTCTTTCTCTCGCCGTGCGGGCGGCGGGGATGACGGAGATGCCAGACAAGGCGCCAGTCGGCGGCCTGGCGCGCTCGATCAGAGGCAAGCAGCAGCAGCTCAGTTGATTAGGTCAGCAACAGTTCAAATACACAGTCAGAGTAGTAGACGTAGGCCAGACAGCAGGTCTAGCAGGGGACCCATTCTCCCTCCTTCGCCCCCTCTTGGGCCTCGTCTTCCTCTTTGTCCTCCCCCCTCAGCCTCCTTGGAGACCTCATGGGAGCAGCGTTTGGCAGCGCTTCGCTGGATACATCTGCAGAAGTAAACCAGGGACCGCAACTAATTAAACGTGCGCCCCCGTGCCTTGTCAGCCCTACCGTGCCAGGTCGGCACTATGTGCAGGGCTGATGCGGCCTTGCGTTCCCATGCGTGCATGCGGCCACCTGGTGTACTTCCTATCTTCTAGGATTTGTTTCGTACTTCCAGGCTCTGCGGTGCAAGCGAGTCAGAGGGATCGGAATTCGGTATCGATGCAGATTCAGTCAGTCAGTCAGTCTTCTCCTCCTCTTCGGCAGTGCTTTGTCATCCAGAGGGCAGCAGGTCTGCGATGTCTCATCGCAGCGGGTCTCCGAAACGCAGCTAGCACATGAGTCGTTGCTTGCCTGAGATCGAGCCATTCGTCTTCTGACCGAGGCCGCCCCACCTCTTGCAGTGGAGAGCTCCGCGGGCTTTCCGCGTTCGCTTTCCCCCGCCTCGTTTGCAGTTGCTTTTCCTTGATCCTCCCTTTCTGCTTCTGCAGAACTGCACGGTGAGGCGCGCCTACCGTGCCAGGCCCGCGTTGCCCTAAGTCCTCCGACGCCGGACTGGCAGAGGGGATGTTTTCCGCCGACGCGGCTCGAAACCCCACGCGATTGCCGCCGGCTCGCCCCCGCAGGCAAATGTCCACGGCAGATGTTGGGACCCTTCGGGCCCATATTCGCTAGTCGGGGCACTGTGCTCTCTCTCTGTCGCTGTTTTCGGGAGAGCTTCCCAGTTGCCTGAACCTTGACCTTCGCCTCCTCCTCCTCTTCCTCCTTTTGCTGCACCTCCACCTGCACGCCCCCCCCCCCCGCACGAAGATGCGAGAAGGGGAAAGGGAAGGGGGAGGATGCAGAGGAGGAGGAGGAGGAGGAGGAGGAGGAGGAGGAGGACGAGGAGGAGGAAAAGGAGGCATGGTCTAGAAGTGTGGAGGTGGGTTTGTGGGGAACCTTGCCGTTGTACCCACGTCCATACCCTTGCGGGATGCTCCGTTATCCCTTTTATTTGCCCTTCTATCCACTCCTGTTTTGTCTGCCTTGCTCGTTGCCCTGTGGTTCTCATTCGCCAGACCGCTCTTACGCTACAGCTTTGAATGTGACCCCGAACACCGCACAAGGCGGATATACGATTGGGAGCGAGGAAGCAGGTATGAGGAAGGCGGAAAAGGAAAACGAGGAAGATGACGAGCAGGAGGAGGAGGTGACGGAAGGAGGGGTTGTGAGGAAGCTAGTCGGGAAGCAGGAGGAGGAGGAGGAGGGATGAGGAAGGGATAGTGACGATCCTGATGATGATGGTGATGATGCTGCTGCTGCTGATGATCATTTATGATATAGGATGATGATGCTGGTGATGGTGATGATGATGACGATGATGCTGATGCTGCTGATGCTGATGATCGTAATGATGATGGTGATGGTGATGGTGATGGTGATGATGATGATGATGATGATGATGATGATGATGATGATGATGATGATGATGATGATGCTGATGATGATGATGATGCTGATGATGATGATGATGCTACTGATACTGATGCTGATTCTGATGATGATATGGATGATTCTGATGATGCTGATGATGCTGATGACGACGACGGTGAGGAGCAGGAGGAGGAGGAGGAGAAGGAGGAGAGGGAGGAGGAAGAGGAGGAGGAGGAGGAGGAGGAGGAGGAGGAGGAGGAGGAGGAGGTGGAGGGGGAGGAGGCAAGGAGGGAGGAAGATGACGAGGCGGGGGAAGTCGGAGGAACAAGAAACTGGAAGGAGAAGCAGGAGGAGTAGGATGTGGAGAAGGAACTGGAGTAGGACGATGAGGGTGATAATGAAGGGGAGAAAATGTCGGAGGAGTTCATGGGGACAAGGGGAGATGCCGGACCAGCCGTTCGACGCTGGGGCCACGCCCATCCCCGCGACGCCGACGTTCAACGTGATACCGGACCTGGGGGGCGGACATCCGCGCTTGCTTATCTTTCACGGGGAGGAAGGAGGAGGAAACTATGAGTTTGTCACTCCCTCTCGCTCTCTCTCTCTCTCTGTCCATCTCTGTCTGTCTTTGTCTCTCTCTCTCTCTCTGTCTCTCTGTCTCTCTGTCTATCTCGTTCTCTCGGTCTCCCTCTCTGTCTTTCTGTCTCTCTGTCTCCCTGTCTTTCCGTCTCTCTGTCCCCCTGCCTCTCCGTCTCTCTCTCTCTCTCTGTCTCTTTGTGCCTCTCTGCCTCTCTGCCTCTCTCCTCCTCCTCCTCCTCCTCCTCCTCCTCCTTCTCCTGCTCCTCCTCCTCCTGCTCCTGCTGCTGCTCCTCCTCCTCCTCCTCCTCCTCCTCCTCCCCGTCCTCCTCCCGTCCTCTTCCCTGGCACACATCTCGCGCGTGTCGTGGCCTCCTCGGGAGCTCCCTGCGGTCTCTCCAGCACCCTGCCAGCACACCCCATCACGCGCTCCCTGGCCCCATAAAAGAGGGAACTCCACCTGCGGCCTCCGCGGCCCGCCCCTCGCGCCTGTCGTGGCGCCAGCGGGACTTGCACCTACGGCCTCCGTCGGCGCGGCGCGACCGGCGCAGGGCGCTCGCGCCCCCCAGGTCGGCGCCCCCCCTCGCGTTGCGCGGCCCCGCGGGGAGCTCCACCTGCGGCCTCCGTGGGCGCGGCCGCGTGGCGTGCCAGCCCACACCTCGACACACCCTCTGCACGCCCCGCGGCCCGATGGGGAGCTCTCCTCCTGCGGCCTCGAGTTGGCGCCGACGTCTGGCGCACGCGCCCCCGCTTCGGCACACCCCTCGCACGCTCCGTGGCCCGAAGGAGGGCTCCACCTACGCTTTCAGAGGGCACGGCCATGTGGCGTTCGCATCTCAATTTGGCACGCCTCTCCAGCCCTGTGTGGTCCCATCGGTGGCCTCATCTGATGTGCCAGGTGGCGTTGATGTATGGATGCGCCGCGCCCCCATTCCGGCACACCCCTCGCACGTTTCGTGCTCGTGCTCCATAGGTAGCTCCATCATCGGCCCGAACAGCAAGGCCCGCATGGCGGCGGCGCCCATATCGGCACACACTTTTCCGTCGGCGGCGAGGCAGAATGGCTGCATTAGCGATAGAGCCAGACGGGGGCACCGAGAAGCGAATCGGCCAGCGTGCAGGAGAGGGGAAAAGACGGACAGGGCGGCCGCGGAGGAGGGAGGAGGAGGAGGCACTCAGAGGCGGAAGAATTCCGGCCTGAGCGCGCTGGCGCGGCCGGCCCCGACAGCGGGGACCATGGGAGCAGCCAGGCCGCAGCGCCGGGGCACCCATGGGCGATGACGGGGCCCAGTACGTGAAAGCAAAGGGTACCGCAGTGACGCCGTCGGTGAAGTATGGCGAGGTACTTGCACGTCAGGACAAGCGCCGTGAGGCCGCCCAGGTGGGCGGCTGGGTTGACAGGGTACGGCAAGTCCACGAGGAATCTAGGATTCAGACTGCCACAAGCAAAATGCTGTAGCAGCGCGAGCGGCATGGGGGCACGCGGAGGGAAGGGGGGACAAGGCACCGGGGACGGGGAGGGGGAGGGCAGGGAGGAGGAGCGCCCCGCCTGTAGGGAGGTCTCCGCAGGCGGGGCGGCAGCCCGGGCGCCCGGCGCCAGCGGGAGCCGGAGGCGGGCGGCCTGGGCACTGCACGGCTGTGGTCACCTACGGTCTGGCCCGCGCTTTCGTGTGGGCAGGGCTGGGTTGCGGGCGTCCGGACTGCGGCTGACCAGCAGGGGCGGCCGAGCGGGCGCACTGCCTGCAACAAGATTGCGGCGTAAGCCGTGGGGCCACGCGCTGTCGGGGTGGACAGTACGTGGCGGGGCTAGGAGCACCTAACTGGTGCAATCTCGTGCTACAGGGATGGCGGCAGAAGCCGTAGAGTGCCACGCGCTGCCGGGGTGGACACTGCGTGGCTGGTCAGGGGGCACCTAACCTGTGCAATGTGATGATGATGATCCATATCGGCACACACGTGAAGAGGATGGTGGCCCCGTAGGGAGCTCCACCAATGCCGCGAGTGGCAGGGTCCGTATGGCGGCGCCGCCTTTGAGCGCACCCCTGACAAGGACTGTAGACCCTTGGGGAGGGAGCTCTACCTACGAGGGTCCGCGTGGCGGTGTCGCCCACTTCGGCTCGGCGGTGAGCAAGGGGGGGAAGTGAGAAGGAGAAGGCCTTCTCAGAAGGCGGCGGAACTTCTCAGAAGCCCTCGCGCCTTCTGAGAGGTTTTCTGCGTCTTCGGAGAAGGCTTTGACAAATTCTCAGAAGGCCAGGGGACTTCCGAGCCTTCTGAGAAGGCCTTCTCCTTCTCATTTCCCCCCCCTCGCTCGCCGCCGATACAAGGGTCCGCATGGCGGTGCCGCTTATTTCGGCGCACCCTTCGCACGTTCCGTGGCATCACAGGGAGTTCCACTTGCGGCTCCAGTGGCAGGCTCTGCACGGTGGCGCCGCCCCTGTCATCACACCCCATCAAGAGGATCGCGGCCCCGTGGGGAGCTCCCCCAACGGCCCGAGTGGAGTCGCGTCCCCATAGGGAGTTCCACACTTCTGGCCTCTGCGGGGAATTTTGCATGCGTACCTCCGCCCTTTTCGGCACACGCCTCACTCGAGTGGGAAAGTTTGCATCCGTTGCCCCGTGAGTTCGGCGTGCCGTACACGTTCCGCGCACCTTTGGCGCGCTCCGCAGACGGCCTTCGCTGGAACATGCGGGCGCCCTCCCACCCGACTCGGCACATCCCTTACGCGGGCCGTGCACAGAGAGGCTCATGGTTCATCGCCAAGGTCACGTGAATCTACTACCAAAGGCCTTGGTCTCTCGCCAGGCTGATTTTCGTTCGGTCGTCGTCGTTCGTCTCTCGTTGTCCCACCCCACCCCGCCTGTGCCCCTGCCCACGGGGTCACGGCATGCCTCTGGCCCCCGCCCCTCTCTGGGCTCTTGGCCCGCCCGGCCTAGAGCCCCTTAACTTCGTTCCTTCGCCGCCGTCCATCCTTCGTCGCCCCCGCCGACCCCCCCCCCCGCCCCTTCCTTGCCCCTGGCCGCCCCGTCTGGCTCGGAGCCGCTCATTCTCCTGCAGGGCTGTGCTCTGGAGCTCGGAGGCCTTCCTTCGTAGTGTTCGATCGTCGATCGTCGGCCCCTCCCCGCACCTGGCTGGCCCTGGGCCCCGCCCGTCCCCTGCTTCTGACGGGTCCTCGGCTCCCCGCCTTCCCGCGGCCCCTGGCCCCAGCACTCGAGCTCCTTGCTCTTCGTGCGCGTTTCTGACCTCGGTGGTGCCAGGAGGACTCCAAGGTGGCCCCGAGAGGTCCCTCCTCCTTTTTCTGCTCCTCGTGCCTCTCGCCTCCGCCTCGGGCAATCTCCAGGGCATGCGTGCCACTTTTGTGCGATCACGAGTCCGAGGTCGGCTGGAGAACAGAAGCCGTAACATTCAATGATGGTTCGGAGGGAGGATGATGATGATGAGGAGGAGGACGACGAGGAGGAAGAGGAGGAGGAGGAGGTAGGATGGCGGATGGAGGATGAGGTTGTTGTTGATGATGCTGATGATGCTGCCGATGATGATTATGGTGGTGATGAGGACGACGACGACGGCGATAATGATGATGACGATGACGACGATGATGATGAGGATGATGCTGCTGACGATGATGATGCTGATGCTGATGATGGCGATGATGATGCTGATGCTGCTGATGATGCGGATGGTGATGTTGTTGCTCTTGTTGTTGATGGTAATTATGATTACGACGGTGATGATGGTCGTGATGATGTTGATGATAGTGATGGCGATGGCTATGGCGATGGTGATGATGATGGCCATGGTGATGCAGATGATGATGATGATGATGATGATGATGATGATGATGATGATGATGTTGATGATGATGATGATCATGGTGGTGGTGATGGTGATGGTGATGATAAGGATGATGCCGATGATGATGATGATGATGATGATGATGATGATGATGCTGATGATGCTGATGATGATGATGGTGATGATGATGATGCTGATGATGATGATGAGCTGATGGTGGATGAGGATGAACTAATGCTGATGGTGGTGGTGATGATGGTGACAGTCATGATGATGCTCATGATACTGGTACTGTTGATGATGCTGATGATGATGATAATGATGGTGCTGATTATGATACTGATGCTGTTTATGATGATGATTGCAATCAAGCTCATGATGATGGCGATGATGATACTGGTGACGATGCCTATGATGATGCGGCTGATGACGATGAAGAAGGTGAAGATGATGATGCTGCTGATGGTGATGCTGACTATGATGATGCTGATGATGACGACGATGGTGCTGATGACGATGCTGCTAATGATTACGATTGGGATGCTGCTGATGAAGTTGATGATGGTGAAGATGATGCTGCTGAGGATGATGATGCTGATGATGATGAAGATGATGATGCTGATGATGCTGATGATGAGGATGATGCTGCTGATGCTGATGCTGATGCTGATGTTGATGACGGTGATGATGGCGACAAGGATGAGGATGAGGTTGCGCAAACGTGTGGTTGTCCGTTCTCTGGGAACGCTCCTTTTCTCAGACATGCTCCAGGCAACCTTCATTCGACGGGTTTCGTCGTGGGCTTCCCGCCCCCCCATCGCGATAATGATTGCGGTGCTGATGACGACCATGATGCTGATAGTGGTGGTGCTGCTACTGATGATGTTGATAATGCTGATGATGATACTGATGATGGCGAGGATGATGCTGATGATGATTATGCTGATGATGACGTTGATGACGATGCTGATGATGCTGCTGATGATGTTGATGATTCTGACGATGATCCTGGTGATGACCATGCTGCTGCTGCTGCTGATGATGAATCTGATGCTGATGATTATTACGATGATGCTGTTTGGTGATGCTGATGATGCTGATGATGATGGTTGACCTGATGATGTTTATGATGATGTTGATGATGCTGCTTCTGCTGACGATGATAATGGTGATGATGATGATGATGATGATGATGATGATGATGATGATGATGATGATGATGATGATGATGATGGTGCTGATGAACATGATGCTGCTGCTGATGATGATGATTCTGATGCTGCTGCTGCTGATGATGATGATGATGATGCTGATGCTGCTGCTGCTGCTGCTGATGATGATGATGATGCTGATGATGATGATGATGATGATGATGATGATGATGATGATGCTGATGAAGATGATGCTGCTGCTGATGATGATGTTGATGATGATGAGGAGGAGGAGGAGGAAGAGGAGGATGAGGAGGAGGTGGAGAAGGACAAGGAGGAGGAGGAGGAGGAGGAGGAGGAGGAGGAGGCGGAGGATTGTAATGATGGTGCGACGATGGTGAATGTGAGGGTGATGACCATGTTGATGCTGCTGCTGGTTATGGTATGGTGACAGTGATTATTTTGATGATGAGGAGGCAGGTGGCAGGAGGCAGGAGGTGCGAGGGAGTATTTTTTGCTACGAGGCAGGAGGGTGAGGTAGGCGGGAGGAGGCGGAGGAGGAGGAGGAGGGAGGAGGGAGGAGGAGGAGGAGGAGGAGGAAGGAGGAGGAGGAGGAGGAGGGAGGAGGAGGAGGAGGAGGAGGAGGAGGAGGAGGAGGAGAGGAGGAGGAGGGAGGAGGAGGAGGAGGAGAGGAGGAGGAGGAGGAGGAGGAGGAGGAGGAGGAGGAGGAGGAGGAGGAGGAGGGAGGAGGAGGAGGAGGAGGAGGAGGAGGAGGAGGAGGAGGAGGAGGAGGAGGAGGAGGAGGAGGAGAGGAGGAGGGAGGAGGAGGAGGAGGAGGAGGAGGAGGAGGAGGAGGAGGAGGAGGAGGAGGAGGAGGGGAGGAGGAGGAGGAGGAGGAGGAGAGGAGGAGGAGGAGGAGGAGGAGAGGAGGAGAGGAGGAGGAGAGGAGGAGGAGGAGGAGGAGGAGGAGGAGAGGAAGAAAGAAGAAGAAAAAGAAGAAGAGAAGAAGAAGAAGAAGAAGAAGAAAAGAAGAAAGAAGAAGAAGAAGAAGAAGAAGAAGAAATAAGAATAATAAGATAAGAATAAGAAGAAGAAGAAGAAGAAGAGAGAAGAAAAAGAAGAAGAAGAAGAAAAAAGAAGAAGAATAAGAAGAAGAAGAAGAAAAGAAGAAGAAGAGAAGAAGAAGAAGAAGAATAATAAGAAGAATAAGAAGAAGAAGAAGAAAAAGAAGAAGAAGAAGAAGAAGAAGAAGAAGAAGAAGAAAAAGAAGAAGAAGAAGAAGAAGAAGAATAATAAGAAGAATAAGAAGAAGAAGAAGAAGAAGAAGAAGAAGAAGAAGAAGAAGAAGAAGAAGAAGAGGAGGAGGAGGAGGAGGAGGAGGAGGAGGGGCGATGAGCAGGGCGGTGCCAGCCCAGAGCCTGGGTGCAGGGGCCAGGCCACGCCCCTGGGCTGTGCTGGCGGCGCCGTGCCGATGACGCCGTGCGGGGGCGCCATGATGGCCCCTGGAACACCGAGAGCAGGCGGGGCTCGGGGCGCAAGGGCCGGGCGGGTGGAAATGTGGGGTGACCCATAGGGGGGGTGAAGAATGGGCCCAAAAGGGGCCCTTCCGGGCCGCTTTTGGGCCCCTGCTGACTCCAGCAGGGGCCCTAAAGTGCCCCAGTAGGGCCCTCTGCTCCACCCGCCATGTAGGTCCCCCCCGCTACGGCCCGCCCGAAAGGGACGGGGTCATGGCAAACGAGGGTCAGTCAGAGCGCCGGATCCTGCAGGATCCTGCAGAGCCAGGGGTGCACCGACCCGACCTGGGCTTGGGTGCGGATCCTGCAGGATCTTCGCAGGATCTTGCAGGACCCTGCAGCGCCTGACTGACCCGGGCCTGGGCTGCCCCAGGTCGTTTTGAGTTCCGAGGGGCGCCCGGAGGGCCAAGCAGGATCGGATGCCGGCCCGCCCCCAAAAAACAAAAAACAAATAAAAAAGGGCCGATCCCAGAACTCCGGAGTCTCGAGCGCCTTCGAAACCTGCCGTCCTGTCACTGCTGCCGCCTCTGGGGGCCTCGCTCTGGCCCCGGGGCCATCGAGGAGAGGATCCGGGCTGGAGCGCGGCACTGGTCGGGAGCTCCTCTGGGGCCGCGGGTTGAAGCAGCAGATCGGCGGGCGTGTCCGCCCTGAAGGAGGATGAGGACAAAGAGGACGAGGCAGGAGAAAGGAGAAGGAGAAGGAAGGCCGTCGATGTCTCCAACTGTCCCCCTCCGATGCGAGGCTCGTCGTCGACGGCGTCGTTCATCGACCGTCGGCCGTCGTCCGTTGTCCGTCGTCCGTCGTCCGTCGTCGTCGTCGTCGTCTCCGTCGCCGCCTCCGCCGCCGCCTCTGCCGCCACCACAGTCGTCGTCGTCGTCGTCGTCGTCGTCGTCGTCGTCGTCGTCGTCGTCGCCGTCGTCGTCGTCGTCGTCGTCGTCGTCACCGCCGTCGTCGGCGGCGGCGGCGTCGTTGTCGCCGTCGTCGCCGTCGTGGCCGTCGTCGTCGTCGTCGTCGTCGCCGTCGTCGGTGGCGGAGGCGTCGTTGTCGTCGTTGTCGTCGTCGTCGTTGTCGTCGTCGTCGTCGTCGTCGTCGTTGTCGTCGTCGTCGTCGTCGTCGTCGTCGTCGACTTCGTCGTCGTCGGCGTCCTCGACTGCGGGAAGGGCCCCCTTGACAGACCAGCGCCCCCTGCGGTCCTGCCATCTGCGGGCGAGCGCCCCGCGGTAATGACGGAGGAGCCTGCCAGCTGCGGCGCTGCTGGCCGCCGGGGCGGCGAGGTCCAAGGACCCCCTCGCCGTGTGACAAGAGTCACGTCGGGAGGCCTTTCCCTGCTCTCGGCCCGGGGGGCCCTCATCGGGCCCCTGGGGCCGTCAACAGAACGGCTCAGGAGGGAGGTCGGTCCCCGGGGAAGGGGTCCGGACCTTTTGGGGGTCGAGGCTGCGAACAGAGATCACGACGTCGGGGGTCTGGGGCGAGATCCTCCTCCTCCTCCTCCTCCGCCTCCTCCTCCTCTCCTCCTCCTCCTCCTCCTCCTCCTCCTCCTCCTCCTCCTCCTCCTCCTCCTCCCCCCCCTCCCCTCCCCCTCATCCTCCTCCTCCTCCCCCTCCCCTGCGGCTGGGCGGGGCCCGGGATATCAGAGAGTCCCAGGCAGTGTCCAGCGAGCGCCCTACCCTGGGAAAGAGAGCCCCCCCCCCTATCCCCCAAGAAGTTTGGTTCGTCTTTGCTCTCGAGGCGCCGTCATCGCCCCCCTCCTGTATGATGGCCCAGACATGATCGCGTCGTGAAAACCCCGGGGGGCCCTCGCCGGGCCTCAGGACCGTCAAAAACCGTCTCGGGATGAAAAACCAGTCCCGGGGAAAGGGTCGGGACTTGCGGGGGCGCCGTCTTGAAAAAATCAGGACGTCGCATGTCTGGGGACACGTCATGTGATTTCAGCTGCCACGTCATCATCCCCCCCCCCTCCTGGATGTTGACACGACCCCCCGCCGGCCCTCCTGGGCGCATCGGTCTCGGTCCCTCGCCTCCTTCGGCTCTTGCTTGCTTCTCTCCTCATCCCAGGGCTTGATTTTAGGTTTCCGTGCATGTGCTGCGCGGCCCGCGGGTCGTACGCGGCCGTCTTTGCGGAGGACGAGGACGAGGACGAGGTGTTGTTTCTGATGCGCAGCACCCCTTCCATTGCGGACATGAGTGAGGGGGCTGCGGGGTCGTCGGCGGTCTGCGAGGCTCTGAGGAAGCCCGACACGGGCGAAGATGGGGGGCCCGGAACAGAGAGGGGCCTGGACCACAATCCGGGCGCGACCGGGCGAGTGTCCTACCCGTTGGCGGCTCCCCCTCATGGGCCCTCCAGTGCCAGGCCTGCCACGGCGGGGGTGAGTTAGTCTGAGAGCGAGGTTGAGTTATCAGTGGACCTGAGTGTGAATGAAGTGAGCAGGCCCCCCCCCCGTCTACTTCCTCTTGCTACTCGTCGTGCCCACTCCTTTCTTTGCCTTCCTCCTCCATTCTCCCCCTGCCTGCGTCCTCCTCCCTTCTTCGCGCTGTCTCCTCCGTCCTGGCGTCCGTCCTTCTCCCCGCATCGACGTGATCATGGGGCTCTGAAAGACATGAGTCGGAGGTGCAAAACCAAGGGCCTCGCTTGATGCGTTCCCGCGAGCTGGCCGCCTGGGATGCAAAAGCCAGTGCCTCGCTCGAGACGTCCCCGCAACTTGTTCCGAAAGCACCGGCGTCCAAGGCACCGAACATGCAAACTGCTTCAGACATCGGCGCGAACGGTAAAATGTGCTACCTCCTGGCGGCTCCCCCTTGGGGTGCTGAAGCAAGCGCCTCGTTTGAGACATCCTTAGGACCTGTTCTGAAAGCGCTGAAGTCCAACCCACCAGACAGGCGAATCGCTTGAGACGACCCCGCAATCTGGCGTGAGCAGGCGAATGTCCTACCCTCTGGCGGCTCCTCCTCAGGGTGCTGAAACCAGCGCCTCGCTCGAGACACCCTCACAATCTATTCTGAAAGCATCGAAGCCCAAGCCACCAAACAGGCACACCATCTGAGACATCCAATGGGTGCGACAGGACAATTGTCCTACCCCCTGGTGGCTCCTCTTTGGGGTGCTGTAACCAGCGCCTCGGTTTAGACATCCTCACAATCTATTCTGAAAATATCGAAGTCCAAGTAACCCAACAGGCACACCGCCTGAGACATCCACACATTACTCTGTGCGTGAATGGGCAAATCCCGTACCCCTGGCGGCTCCCCCTTGGGGTGCTGAAGTCAGCGTCCCGCTCGAGACATTCTCGCAATTCCAATGTGAGGCGAGCTTGAGTGTCAGTGGTGTGTGCGACTGAGTCTGAGTGTGAGTGAGTCTGAAGGTGAGTGACTCTGAGTGTGTATGACTCTGAATGTGAGAAGTGAGTCCGAGTGTGAGTGTATCTGGGTATGAGTGTATCTGAGTATGAGTGTGTCTGAATCTGAGTGAGTCTGTGTGTGAGTCTGAGTGCCAGTGAGCCTGAGTGTGAGCGAGTCTGAGTCTGAGTGTGTCTGAGTGTGAGTGAGTCTGAGTATGTGTGATCTGATTGTGAGTGGGTCTGAGCATGATTGACCTGAGTGCGATGAGAGGGAGGAGGAGGCGGGAGTAATATTGGACATGGAGGCGCCCCTGTAAGAACAATAACCCCGTACTTAGGAGAGGGGAGAAAAAGAACCCCAGACTTCGGATATGGGGAACAAAGAACTTCTGAGGCGCGCCGAGAGGCCCCAACAAGTCCCAAGAGCACAGCATTTGCTCTGAGCGGGCCCGTTTCAGATTCAGGATCCACCCGCGCTGGTCCTGGACCCGAGTCTAGCCACCAAGTGCCTCTGTGGACGTGTGCGGTCTTGGGGCATGCATGGGCTTTCTCACCGATTTCCTCCATGTGACTTCGGGCGCGTCCTCGCATCCCTCGGACGTCCCAAGGGATCATGGCTCCCTTGCGGCAGTCTGGATGGTTTTTCGAGGGAGGCTCCAGCCCAGGCGGGCGCGCGACGCGCGCGGGTGGTCTTAGTCTGCGATGGATGCAGATCTTGCTAAGGAAGGATGGCATTTCAGGCGGACGTTCTATTTTGACGAGGAGCCGCCCTTCCTTCGTGTATCTTTTCGAAGTTGTTCAAGCGACCAGGTACGGCGCAAAGGCGATAATCACATTTTGCAAACGGCCCCACGTCCATCCGCGTAGCTGTTGGACACTTTTCGGACGAATGTGTGCGGCGCCAGGGCGAGAGCTACACGTTGAAGGGGAACCACCCTCCATCCGTGTAGCTGCTGGACGCTTTTGTGCGCGGCGCTGCGGCGAGAGCCAGATTTTGAAAGCGCCCCTCTCCATCCGTGTAGGTGTTGGAAGCTTTTCAGACGAGTGTGCGCGGCTCTGCGTCGAGAGCCGCACGGTGAAGACGGCCCCGCCTCCAGGCACTCCATTGCCGAGAGCATCTCAGGAGACTGTGCGCGGCGACGAGGCAAGAGCAACATTTTGAAACCCACGCTGCCTCATGCGTGCAGTTGTCGGAACTTTTGGACGCGTCGGGGGTCATAGGCGGGGAGGGGGTCTCAGGCACCACGCCTGACCCGCCCTGCCGACGCGTCTGGTGGTCAGACGGGGAACCGTTCGCTGTGAGCAAAAGGGATGGAGGAGGAAGGGCGGGGCGGCGTCACGCGATGCTGATTGTGGCAGCGCGGCTGCTCCTCATCGCGCTGGCCGTGAATCGGCCGTTGAGGATGCTGGAGGCGCCGGTCGTGCCTGCCGGGCGTGCCAATGAGTTGGCCGTGCAGGTGGCGATCACATGGGGCGTGCAAAAGGTGGCGCTGCACGCCGTGAAGATGGCCGGGCAGGGGGGATTGTTTGTTCTTTGCCTTCTTGGATCTCTTTTTTTTGGGGGGCGGGGCTGATGGGCTCGTTTTCCACCACCACCACCACCATAAGTTGGAGGGGAAGGGGGGTCCTCCTCCTCCTCCTCCTCCTCCTCCTCCTCCTCCTCCTCCTCCTCCTCCTCCTCCTCCTTCCCCCTTCCACCGTGTGGTGGTGGCGGTGGAAGACAGGACCATCAGGGGCGGGTCGCCACGGCCGGAAGTCCTGGGCAGAGCGCGCTCCGGGAGAGGTCTGGGCGTTGCTCCGGCCCAGGCCCTCCCAGGGCGTCGCGGAGCAGCGGCTTCGGCCCCCGGGGAGCTGGCTTCGGGCTCGCGGTGGAAGGCTGCACGGTGGTAGTGCCAGCGTTCGGGCAAGCATGCGCGTGAGGCCGCGAGGCCCCGGAGCTGCCGTACGACGCAATCCCGTATCCCTTGTGGCTCAAGCCTCCGAGACGGAAGGCGCGGCAGCCGAAGCCGCAGGGCGGATCGGGACTCTGCGGGGCATGGCTACTGGAGCCATTCGGCTGTCACTGCTCTTTGCTACTGCAGCGGGTGCGCTGCACAAATCGGGCGATTTTGTCAACCGGTTCCCAAACCTCATACCACCCGTTGACTACAATTTGGATGGCGATGGCTCGCCGCCGCACTCCCTTGGTAACATATCAGCCATTCGAGTGTGCACCAACGGATTCATTGACATATCTTGTGGTGTGGATCAGGTCAAGGTTCTGTTCTACCGTGAAGACATCATGCGGGTTTGGGTTGGCTGGAATGGTAGTTTTTCGGACCCCGCATCGGACGACATCGTCGTAGTTCGCCCATCAGCTAACGGTGCCATCTTAACAGACATGGGCGGCTATTATGATATACGCTATTCGAAGGACTCTGATGTCATATTCAGCTGCCTGCGGCAAATCTCGCCGTCTTGCCAGCCCAGCACCTTGGGTGGCGATTGTCCTCTGTGCGCAAAGGAGGCCGTGATGTGTGACACCTCGTGCCCCGAGGCTTGGGGAGAGTTATAAGATGCGACGAACTTTTCCGCGCCGCGTCGGAGGCTCGCCTCTCGACTTCGTCACTTTCCTTCCTTTCTTCCGTCCTTTCTTGAGCTCCTGTGAGGCTGACTTGGCGGTCCCTTGGGCCACTTTTGGCCGTCGTGGGTCCCCTTTGGGCCGTCTTGGGTCTCTCTTGGGCCGTCGTGGGGCCCTCACGGCCGTCGTGGGGGGCCTCTTTCGGCCGTCGTGGGCCCATCGTTGGGCCGCCTTGGGCCGTCGAGGCTTCGACCGTCTCGGGTCCCACTGGGGGCCCTCTTGGGCCAGCTTGGGGCTCTCTTGGGGCCGTCCTGGACCGTCTAGGGGCCCTCTTCGGCCCTCTTGAGGTCGTCTTGGTGGATCGTTGGGCAATTTTGGGGCCCTCTTGGGCCGTCTTGGGGTCCTCTTGGAGGCCTCTAGGGCTGCCTGGAGCTGAAGAACGCCCGAAGAGGTGCAGACGCAATCGATGACTGGCGTCTTCGTGCCCTGCCGGGGGGGTCCCCTTGTGGCCCTCCTGGGCCGTCTTGGCGGCCTATTGGGCCGTCTTGAGGCCACCTCGGGGCGCTCTCGGGCCCTTTGGGGCCGTCTTGGAGGCCCCTTTGGGCCGTTTTGGGGCCCTGTTGGGCCGAACTCCTGTGGCCATCTCGGCCCGCCTCCTTGTGGCCATCTTGGGCCGTCTTGGAGGCATCTTGGGCTATCTTGGCAGCCTCGGTTGCCTGCCTCGGCCGTCCTGGAAGCTCGGGGGCGCGGGCCCGTTGCTTTTGGTTAAAGGGATCGTGGTTTCGGGAGCACGAACCCCTTGCGTTTAGCAGGGGTCGTGGCCTCGGGAGCTCAAGCCCATGCTTTTCCAACATGGGAATCGTGGCATCGGGTGCGTGGACCTCATGGTGCTTTTGCAAGGAATCGTGGCCTCGGGAGCGCGGCTAGTTTTTAAGAAGGGGAAGGGGGGGCGATGTATGCAATTGGACGCTAGGAGAGCTGGGGGGGGGGGTCGTTCAGAAGATCACAGGAACCCTGCCAGGCAGCACTTTGCGCTCTACCACGTTCTGCCACGCCTCAACGTGCCAGGGGACACGGTGACGGATTGAGGGCTTCGAAAGCGCCTCTGATGTTTTCATTACTGAGCCATGGTGTGGAACTTTGGGCGGAGAAGGCGAGCATCACGCGTAATTCCACCGCTACCTTCCAGACCGTCGGGCAGGGTGCCGACGAGTTTTTTTTTGGCGGGGGTATGCAGAACGGCCGCTTCAGCCACAAAGGTACGCGCATTCGAATTAGCGCAGATGCCAGTTGGGCCGACGGGAGCAATCCGAACGCGGCGCCGTTCTTTCTGAGCAGCTCTGGATACGGAGTCTACCGAAACACTTGGGCGGCAGGCTTCTACGACTTTACAGGCCCGCATGAAGCCGTCATGGCACACAACGAGGACCGGTTCGATGCTTTCTTCTTCGCGGCAAGTCCTCGCGATTATGCCGCGCTGCTTGAAGGCTATACTTACATCACTGGCAGACCCTTCATGCCTCCCATCTATGGCCTCGGCCTGGGTGACTCCGACTGCTACCACAACGATCGCCACGGCGATGACACACGCGTTGTGCAGTCGGTTGCCGACAAGTACAATGCCTTGGACATCCCTGCTTCTTGGTTCCTGGTCAACGATGGGTATGGGTGTGGCTACGGTGTCGGCCCTGAGAAATTTCCAGCGAACTTCAGCACCCTAGACTCGGTTGTGTCGGGGCTGCGCGAGCGTGGCTTCGTGACGGGGCTCTGGTCTTCCACGGGGCTGCCCAACATCCACCGGGAGGTGGCCGGCAGCGGTGTCCGCGTGGCCAAGACGGACGTAGGCTGGATTGGAGCAGGCTACAAATACGCGTTCCAGTCCGTCAACCTCGTCGCTTCGGGGATCGAGAACAACAGCGATGCGCGTCGGTTCAGCCAGGTGCCTGCGGCAGGTGCCGCCAGCGTGCCAGCTCAGCACTGGGTTGGCGACGCTTCGAGGATGGAGCTCGTCTGGGCCGTCATGCGGCCATCTTGGGCTCCTGCGGGACCGTCTTCGGGGTCCCTCGAAGCCCTCTTGGGTGACTTCGGACGCCTGTTGGACAGTCCTGGGGCTTTCCTGGGCCGTCCTCGGGCCCTCTTGGCTGTCTGTGGGGTCTCTCGGGGCCGTCGCGGGGCCGTCCTGGGACCGCCAAGGGCTGTTCCCCAGCCCCCGCTGGGCTCTCTTTGGGCGTCCTCTTGGGGCCGTCGTGGAGGAGGAGGAGGAGGAGGCGGAGGAGGAGGAGGAGGAGGACGAGGAAGAGGAGGAGGAGGAGGAGGAGGAGGAGGAGGAGGAGGAGGAGGAGGAGGAGGAGGAGGAGGAGGAGGAGGAGGAGGAGGAGGAGGAGGAGGAGAGGAGGAGGAGGAGGAGGAGGAGGAGGAGGAGGAGGAGGAGGAGGAGGAGGAGGAGGAGGAGGAGGAGGAGGGGGAGGGGGAGGAGCACCTCTGCAGCCGTCCTGGGTCCTTCGAGAGGCCGTCTGGGGGCTCTCTTGAGCTGTCTCGAGGCCTCCCTTTGAGGATTGTAGTGTACTGTTGCGGCCGTCTTGGGGCCATCTTGGATGCCTGTAGAGCCGCCCAGAGCTGCACGGGGCTCGAAAGTATGAAGACACACGGCCAGGCGTGAATCGGAGATCTTGGGGCTCCTTCGGACACTGCTGGGGGCCCTTCTTTTGCCTCTCTTGGACCTTCTGGGTGGCCTCTTGAGCCGTCTTGAGGCCGCTTTGGGCCGTCTTGGGTTTATCTTGGGTTGTCTCGGATGCCTCTTGGGCCATCTTGTCGGCCTTGGTTGCCTGACTCGACAGTCTTGGAAGCTTGGGGGCGCGGAGTCATATTCTGTTATGAGCGATCGTGGCCTCGGGGGCGCGGGTCTGGTGCCTTTTGCTAAGGAACGTGGCCTCGAGAGCGGGGATCAATCGCTATTGCCGCTATTGCGAAGATCGTGGCCTCGGGAGCGCGGAGCTACGAGTTTAAAAAGGGATCGCGGTCGCCTCGGGTGCGCGGGTCCATAGTTCCCAGCCATCCTGTGGTGTGGGGTTTTCGTTTTGAATAGACAGCGCCTTGCCCCTGCCCCCCGCGCAACCATTTCGGCACCCTGTCGGCACACGCCTCACACGTCCTATGCCCCGAAAAGAGCTCCATCCAAGGCCCCAGTGGCAGGGTCCACATGCGTCCCCCCGCCTAATTTCGGCACACCCCTCACGTTTCGTGTCCCCATAAGGAGCCCCACCTAAGGCCCCGGCGGCAGGGTCCACATGCGTACCCCCGATCGATTTCGGCACACCCCTCACACATTTCGTGCCCCCAGGGGGAGCTCCACCGAAGGCCCGAGTGGTAGGGTCCACATGCGTCCCCCGCCCCACTTCGGCACACACTCCACCTAAGGTCCCAGTGGCAGGGTCCACATGCGTCCCTTCGCCACATTTCTGCTCACCCCGCACACGTCCGTGGCCCCATAGTCATGCGATCGCAAGAGCTCCACCGAATGCCCCAGTGGCAGGGCCCACATGCGTCCCCCCCTGTCCCATTTCGGCACACCTCTCACACGTTTCGCGTCCCCGTAGGGAGCCCCACCTAAGGCCTCCGTGGCAGGACCCACGTGCGTCCCCCCGCCCTATTGCGGCACACCCCTCACATGTTCCGCGGCCCCCCCATAGGAAGCTCCACCGAAGGCCCAAATCGTAGGGTCCGCATGCGTCCCCCTGCCCCATGTCGGCACACCCGTCACACGTTTCGTGTCCCCATCGGGAGCTCCACCAGAGGCCCCAGTGGCAGGGTCCACATGCGTACCCCCCTGCCCCACTTCGGCACACCTCTCGCACGTTCGTGCCCCCCATGGCCAGCTCCACCGAAGGCCCCAGTGGCAGGGCCCACATGCGTCCCCTCTCCTCACTTCGGCACACCTCTCGCACGTTTCGTGTCCCCACAGGGAGCCCCACCTAAGGCCTCAGTGGCAGGGTCCACGTGCGTTCTCCCGTCCCCTTGCGGCACACCCTCCCCCCGTTTCGTGGCCCCACATAGGCAGCTCCACCGACGGCTCCAATCGCAGGGCCCACATGCGGCCCCCTGCTCCATGCCGGCACACCCCTCACACGCTTCGTGGTCTCTTTGGGAGCTCCACCTAAGGCTCCAGTGGCAGGGTCCACATGCGTCCCCTGCACCATTTTGGCACACGTTTCGTGGTCCCACATGGAGAGCGCCACCGAAGACGACTTTCACAACTGCGTCACTCACAGCTGCATATGGTAGGATCCTTCGCTAGGACGAGTTTTGTAAGAGGACAGGGGGTGGTGGTGGTGGTGGTGGTGTTGGGCGATGCATGCGACCGGATGTTATGAGGAAGGGTGGGCCCTTTTAGAAGATCACAGAACGTACCAGACCGCATTCGGCATCCTATCTCGCCTCAACATGCCAGGGGGTGCGGTGGCGGATCTGGACCTGTGTCGGCTGGGCGGGCACACACCGCCTTGCTGTGATGTGGACGGGTGACGATTCTGGCTCCTTTGATTACATCCGGTGGCAAATTCCAACGTATGTGGGCACTGGCTTCTCAGCTCAAGCACATGTGTCAGGCGATATAGATGGAATCTTCGGTGGAAGCCCCGAAACGTATGTCAGGGACCTGCAGTTCAAGTGTTTCATGACCTCCGTAATGGTCATGAGCGGCTGGGCGGGAAACCCGGACAAGCAGCCCTGGACGTGGGGCGAGCCGTACACTTCCATAAACCGACGGTATCTGAAGCTGAAGCAGGCCCTGACGCCCTACTTCTACTCCTTGTCGCGAATCGCTCACAACACTGGGCTCCCACCTGTCAGAGCCATGGCGCTCGAGTTCCCCTCCGACGACTCCGTGATGGCCAGCCACACGGGCAGCTCGCAGCAGTTCATGGCGGGCCCCTCCTTCCTTGTCGCCCCCGTGTACCGCCCTCTCGCCGAGGCTGCGGTCAGGGAAGGCATCTACCTCCCCGCTGGCGACTGGGTGGACTACTGGAGCGGTTCCGTGCTCGCGGGGGGGCGGAGCCTGCCGGCCGTCCCCGTGGCGCTGGAGGACATTCCCGTCTTTGTCCGCGCAGGAGCCATCGTCCCCATGTGGACGAGCGCACGCGGCAGCAGCGGACAGCTCGCTCTGGACATCTACCCGGAGGGCGATTCCAGCTTTGACCTCTACGAGGACGACGGCGTGACGCGCAAGGCCATCGACGGCAGAGCCTTTTCCTGGACGAGGATCAGCTGCCAGGCGCCGCCTCAGGCGCTCCGCCGTGGCGGGGACATCGTGGTGGCCGTGAGCGCCAGCGTCGGCAGCTTCGAGGGTCAGCCAGCAGCGCGAGGGTACCTCCTCCAGGCTCACATGCCTAAGCCGCCGTACTCCGTGCTGCTGTGGCGAGATGGGAAGAATTACACTTTGCGTGCTATGAGCTCCTCGAGCGCCCTGGATTTCTCAGAGTCGGGATGGTTCTTCAGCCAGGCTGTCGCTGGTGGTATCGCATACATCAAGACGCCGTCTTTACCAACAGCAGATCCATGGAGTCTGCAGATCTCCACGAGGTCCAAGTATCCGCACGTTTTCTTTCGTCAGTGCGATGGGACTTCGGCGCAGTCTTTCATGTTTGACCCTACTTCTGGTTACATCAAGCTGAACAGTGATCAGAGCTCCTGCCTCACGATTGGCACGGACAAGGATTTCCAGTCGGGCACACCTGCAGTTGAGATGCAACCGTGCTCAGGGCAAAAGTGGCAGCTGGACCTATCCACAGGCAACCTCCATCCTGCCTCTGACCTGAGCAAGTGCATCGACGTGGATGCCGCCGACCACGCGGCCGAGATCTACCAGTGCGGACACCTTCAAGGGAACCAGCGCTTCAATTTCACATACGACGGAAGCGGCGTGGGACATCACTCCGGCACCTTCAGGAGGGTCGACGACGGGACATGCATGACCGCGGTGAACAACCCGGCGGGCGGCCACGGCGCAGGCCTCGCGCAAGGGCTTCCTCTCTGGATCTAGGCGCCTGGTCGAGCAGGCCGCCAGGAGAGCTGTACAACTGCCCATCTCTCTGGCTGCGCCGTGGAGCATCCGCACGGCTGGCTGCTGGGCTGGAGAGCTGCCGACTGCCGCTCGGATGGTGCAGCGGCGCTCCAGCAATTAGAAGGCAATCGCTCGCAGGTTCCTTGCATGTACGGAAAGAAAAGCCGCTGCAAGGCGCAATCCGCCACGGCGGAGCCCGCACTACACACATTCCAGGTTCTACATTTTTGCAGTCCGAGGGGGTAGGATCCCCCGCATGTCGGACTAATCCCAACTAGCTGGGAATAAGGTGTAGTTTCTTCCGAACATCACGGCAAGCCAAACTGAAACTGATCCCAACCGATCAAGTAACCTCACTGTATGATTGTAATTGTGAGGGGATGATCATACATCCCTAAACCATATAATCTCCTTATTTGTGCACAGCAGTTCCAGAAGCTAACATGACTGTCCTTGTTGGAGCGCGTACCAAAACGGCTTGCGATGCTGTAAAACTCAAGATGTAGATTTGGATGGTGGCGTTAATGGATAGTGTACGCCATCTTTTAGAATAAAGAAAACGTACGACCTCTGGACAACCTTGTGAGGCGTTTCTCAGGGACGCCTCTCAGAGACGCCTCCCAGGGACGCCTCTCATAGACGCCTTTCATAGGCGCCTGGCGGAGACGCCTTCCAGAGGCGCCTGTAAGACGTCTCTCAGAAACGCCTCTCGGAGGCGCTTGTGAGACGCCTCTCAGGGACGCTGTTAAGACGCCTGTAACACGCTTGTGAAACGCTTGTAAGACGCCTGTGAGGCTTCTCATGTAAGACGTCGCGCTGGCGTCTTTTAGAGGTCGCCTGTCAGACGCCTTTCAGAGACGCCTCGCAGAGACGCATGTAAGACGCCTTTCTCAGCCGCCTGTAAGACGCCTCTCAGAGACGCCTGTCAGAGACGCCTGTCAGACAACTCTCAGGGATGCCCGTAAGACGATTCTCAGAGTCGCCTCTCAGAGACGCCTCGTAGAGACGCCTCCCAGAGACGCCTCTCAGAGGCGCCTGTCAGACACCTCTCAGAGACGCCTGTAAGACTCCTTTCAGAGACGTCTAGCAGAGACGCTTTTTCAGAGGCGCCTGGAAGACGCCTCCCAGAGACTCCTGTAAGGCGCCCGTAAGACGCTTGTGAGGGTTTCCATGTAAGGCGTCTAACAGGCGTCGTTCAGAGGACGCCTGTAAGGCGCCTTTCAGAGACGCCTCCCAAAGACGCCTTTCAGAGACGCTCAGAGCAGCCTGTAAGACGCTTCTCAGAGACGCCTGTCAGAGACGGTTGCCAGACAATTCTAAGAGAAGCCTGCAAGACGACTTTCAGAGTCGCCCGTAAGACGCCTCTCCGTGACGCTCTCAAAGATGCCTCTCAGAGGCCGAGGTCGCCTCTCAGAAACGCCTGTAAGACGCGCTTCAGAGACGCCTATCAGAGACGCTTCGCAGAGGCGCCTGGAAAGCGGCTCCCGGAGACTCTTGTAAGGCACTTGTAGGACGCCTGGGAGGCTAGTCATGTAAATTGGTTGGATATCGTATTATAGCG
>CAUYUJ010018694.1:10000-15000 GCA_963575745.1 Prorocentrum cordatum | reverse complement strand
GGGGCATGGGAGGAGGGTGGATCTCGTCCAACAGCCCTCGATCCTGCATCGCTCCTTCCTCGACTCTTCCTCGTGCCCTCCCCTTTTTCCCTCCTTCCTCGTGCCTCTTCCTGCTTACTCCTCCTCCTCCTCCTCCTGTCCTCGTCCTCCTCCTTCCTCCTCCTCCTCCTCCTCCTCCTTCCTCGTCGTCGTCGTCCTCCTTTTTTTTGTGATGCTCGTGCGCCTCCTCGCTTGGTTCATCGGTGGCATGCGGTACGGGTGGGCTTCTGGTCGCGAAGGGCCCCTGGCCGTTCAGAGGTGCGCTTCGGGATGGCGGGCTTCATGGCCGAGGAGGGCCTCCAGATGTACGTGCTCGTGCTGAGTTTCCTGAGGATCGAGTTTCGCGGTGACGGTGGATGCCTCCGTGTGGCCCCAAGTCCTCTTCTTCAGGCTGGTGGTGTTCGTGGTGAGGCGGCCACTGGGGGAGTGGCTGGCATTCTGGCGAGGCTCGAGCGTTTTCAGGGGGAGTTGGTGCTGGCCAGTGCTGGCCCTGGCCATCTACAACCCGGTTGTGCTAGTGGTGTCTCTCCCAACGCTGGTCAGGTGGTAATTACGTGAGGTTGCGTGGTCAGATAACGATTCGGAGGACAGCATCTGTGAGAACATCGAGGAGTTGTGTTGCCACTACAACTGGCCGCTGGACATTTTTCTGGAGCGGTACGCCGTAGCCCTTGTGGATTCGTGCGCTGGACAAGTCAGGATGATGGTGTCGATTGTCCACGCTTCTGACTTCTTGCTGGACATCTTGCCTGATGGCGAGCGGATCCGCGTGAATGGTTGTGATGTTCGTGGGATGGCGTGCTGGTGGAGAGACTGGTACCGGAAGTAGATCGAGCTGCTGCACTCGGGGTCGTGATGGACATCGGCCTCTCCGTGTGCTTCGTGGGTGGCGCGCTGCTCGTTTCGCCACAGGTTGAACAGTACTCGCTGTGCTTCATCTTCAGCCTGGCGGGATTGGCCCCCCCAAATGGTGTCGGTGGTTGTATAGTCGGCGTTGCACCGAGATGCTAACACTATGTGTGCGTCGCCCCCCAGGGGCGAAGCGCGCGCCGAGAACTCTTATAGTATATCACCATCCACCGAACCACCCCGAGCCAACCCCCTCTTTCCTCCTCCTCCTCCTCTCCTCCTCCCCTTCTCCTCCTCCTCCTCCTCCTCCTCCTCTCTCCTCCTCCTCCTCCTCCTCCTCCTCCTCCCCTCCTCCTCCTCCTCCTCCTCCTCCTCCTCCTCCTCCTACCTCCTCCTCCTCCTCCTCCTCCCCCTCCAGCTCCTCCTGCCTTGTCCTCCTCCTCCTCCTCCTCCTCCTCCTCCTCGTCCTCCCCCCTCCTCCTCCTCCTCCTCCTCCTCCATCCTCCTCCTCCTCCTCCTCCTCCTCCTCCTCCTCCTCCTCTCCTCGCCTCCTCCTCCTCCTCCTCCTCCTCCTCCTCCTCCTCCTCCTCCTCCTCCTCCACCTCCTCCCTCCCTCCTCCCCTCCTCCTCCTCCTCCTCCTCCTCCTCCTCCTCCTCCTCCTCCTCCTCCTCCTCCTCCTCCTCCTCCTCCTCCTCCTTCTCCTCCTCCTTCTCTTCTTCCTCCCCCTTCCTCCTCCGCCCAGGCTGCCAGCCTCTCGCAGCTCGAGCTTTTCGATTCTCCTCCTTGGGGGATTGCCAACGGTGTCCCCCGCTTTTCGCGCCACGTTGTGCCCCCTCCAGGGCCCTCTTGGGCCTCGTGAGGGGTCTCGAAATCCTGTGGGCACCTGTTGCACCAGGGACACCAGCACCCGACGCCGACGCGCAGGTAACTGGGGACAGCCATTGCAGTCGGAACGCATTGGAAGGACAGACTGCGGGTCGGCCTCCCTCGACGGGGTTGACCCCCGATTTTGGTAGTAATGGTGTCAATGTGCAGGCATTCCACCCTCTCCTCTGACGTCGCCTTTTCTGGGTGGCGTGGGCCCCTGGGGATCTCGACCCCTTCCAAAGGGCATCCCGAGCCGTCTCTTGACCGACTCCGGGTCGAGGAAACGGCCTCCAGAGGCAGTTCTGTTTCCCCAGACCGGCCGTCGTGATCCCACGTAAGCCGCCTGGATCTCAGGGAACGTTTTGACATTCAGCACGTGGGGTATTCAGGAGGGAAAGAAACACACAGACACAATGAATCGTCGATTCCCCAGGAAACGACTTCCAGAGGCAGTTCTGTTTCCCCAAACCGGCCGTCTTGATCCTACGTAAGCCGCCTGGATCTCAGGGAACTCACCAGCCTCGAACGTATCCCTATCCCTAAGATTGACACGCCAAAAGGCGATGACAATCTTAAGGATGCGCCCTGAAAAACTAAGGGACCCCCTAAGAATGTCATTGTGTTGAGGCGATGCCCAGCTTAGGGATAGGGATATGTTCCGGGCTGGTAAGGAACGTTTTGACATTAAGCACGTGGGTTATGGTTCTGGTGGTGGGGGCTCCGCCCCCCCCTCCTTTTCCCGGCCCGAGGTGCCCGTCACCCCAGCGGGCCCCAAGGCCGCAGGTGCGCGCCCTTGCTGCTGCGGCAGGAGGAAGGGGGGGGAAGGCAGGACAGTGCGGTCAGGAAGCATGGGGGGGAGTGGGAGGAGGAGGAGGAGGAGGAGGAGGAGGAGGAGGAGGAGGAGGAGGAGGAGGAGGAGGAGGAGGAGGACCATTGTAAACCCAAGACTCATCAACGATGATGGAATGCACCCTCTCTCCAAGCTGCCTCTCCATAGGCCCCATACAAGGGTTCGTTCCCACAGAGGGAAAGTTGGGAGACAACCGTGTGAAAATCCCGCAGGGTGCCAGAACACAATTCTCACAACTTCGACGCCACGTGTACACTTGACTGTTGCGTTTCGACGATCCTGAATCGTGTCAGAACGCCATTCCTGGGACTTCAGCACCGCGAGTTAACGTCACTGTTGCGCCCTCACAAGATTGAATCGTTTCCAAACACTACGTCTTGTATATTAGCCATGAGAATTCGTCAATCTCTTGCGACTTTTCGAACGAGTGTGCGTGGCGCTCAAGCGAGAGACACACTTTGAAAAGGAACCACCCTTACTCCGTGACACTTTTGCACATGTTTGAAACGAATGTGTGCGGCGCTACGGCGAGAGCCACATATTGAAAACGACCCGCCTTCAATTTGTGAAACTTTGCAACGGTTGAAGACGAGTGCGCGCGGCGCTGAGGCGAGACCCACATTTTGAGAACTTCCTGCCCTCCATCTCTGAACCTGTTGTCAGTTTCTAAGCTTCAGGCGTACAAATGGTAAGGCAGTCTCAGGCGAAACGTCCTGGCCGCCCTTCCGACTGGCCTCGGGGTGCGACCGGGAGGAGTTATTCATAAGGACAAGAAGCGGAGGAGGAGGAGGAGGAGGAGGAGGAGGAGGAGGAGGAAAGAGGGGAAGAGGATGGAGGAGGGGGGAGGAGGAGGAGGAGGAGGAGGAGGAGGAGGAGGAGGAAGAGAAGGGCGAGGACATGGCAGCTCCAATCTCGGATCTAATGCTATCACTGCCACTGCATAGGAGGATGCAGAGGATGATGATGACGAGGCGGAGGAGGAGGAGGAGGAACAATTGGAGGGGATATGAACTAGAGAGGATGAAGGAGGAATAGAGGAGGAGGAGGAGGAGGAGGAGGAGGAGGAGAGGAGAGGGAGGAGGAGGAGGAGAGGAGGAGGAAGAGGAGGAGGAGGAGGAGGAGGAGGAGGAGGATACGAAGGGAAGAGTAGGATGAGGAGGAGCAGAAGGATCGGAGTAAATCTAGGGTGCGCCAACCATGCTGCAACACACCCTCCTTCTCGTGCGTCCCCAGAAGCTTCCCCCCGCAAAGTCGGGAGGCGCCCCCCCTGGCAGGATGAGCGCCCCATGGAACTGCAGCGAAGGGGGTAACACCGTGTTGAACACGGGAATCGCACCGTCTTGAGAACATCTTGCTCTGCACCCCTCGAAGTAACGCGTAGAGGTAGGATCAGCAAGCTGCATCGGCACGACACGCGAGAGCCCGGTGTTGAAACCGCGCTGGCCGCCAGTCGTGCTGCTGTTGCACACGCAGAGCTCCTGGGCGCAATGCTTTTGACGACGCCTCGAGCGAGGATGCCCACTTCGAAGAGGATGCCCCCTCCACCGGTGAGGCCGTTCTGCAGCTCTGCGCTCCTGATCGTCCTGTGCAGGAAAGCTCGAGCGAGAGTCCCGTTCTGGGAAAAAGAGCCGCCCTCCATCCCTGTAGTTACCTGTGTGTTGCCTGTACGGCGAACGTGAGCGGCACCGGGGGTGGTGGCCATATTTTGAGCAGGGGTCGCCATCCGTCCTCGGAGCTGTTGCTAACCTTGCTGGCGAAAAAAAAAAGCGAGGCGCTGAGGGGAAAGACGCATTTTGAAAGCAGCCCGCCTTCATCCTCGCAGCTGCTGCGAGCTTCAAATTGCATCATCATGAGCGGTACGGAAGTATCAGGTGAACCGCCTGGCCCGTCCTGCCGAGACTTTTGGTGACGCGACGCGGAGGACTGACTGAGCTCGCAGAGCCGAGGGTCACGACGACGGATCCCAAGGGGCCTCGAACTTACGAAGGCCGGGCGGTACTTCCAGGTCGTCGTCGCAAGGGTCCAAATTCCAAACGCACAAGCCATCTCAGGGCAGCTTCACCGCTGGCAGAACACCAGAGTTCTTTTCTGTCTCAGGCAGCTGGCAAAACAAGGAGCACCGTGGAGTCACGATGCAGCTCTTGGAGTCTTGTCCGAGTCTTCGGAAGCACGCTAGCTGCAAACAGTGCACACAACTGGGAGGTACAAGACTTGGGTTGCGCCCGGCTCCAAAGACCATCCTGCCCCACACCCCCGAGCCCTCCATGAGGCAGCGAGTTCATGCATCGTCTACTCCTGTGTATGGCAGCTACGGTTGTTGGCATTGCATCAAGATGCACCGCCGAGGGGGTCGTGGGCTGAAAGACATGAGCACAGACTCGTACTAATTAATCA
>CAUYUJ010018694.1:0-5000 GCA_963575745.1 Prorocentrum cordatum | reverse complement strand
CTAAGTTAACCTTCTAGGCATAGCCTAGGTAGGGAATTACACCTATGCTATGCTATGCTGCGCTATGCTATGCTATGCTGGGCTATGCTATGAAATGCCGTCTTGCGCTATGCTATGCTACGCTATGCTATGCTATGCTGTGCTCTGCTATGCTAACGCTCAGCGAAGCTAATCTGAAGGTAAGCTAAGCTAAGATAAACCTGCACTAATATGAGGCTAAGCTAAGCTAAGATAACAAAAGCTAAGCTAAGATGAGATAAGCAGCGCTAAGCTAAGGGGACGTAACTGGGGGAACCGCGGGGCGGATACTGGGGGAACCGCCCAGGGCGCTTTCCACTGCCCGGCCCCTTTAAACCCAGAGAGTAAGAACCCTTCTAGGCAGAGCCTAGGTAGGTAGCAATTTGCCAGGGTAAACTCGTCAATCGAGGAACTGAGCGAGAGGAGAAGGAGGAGAAGGAGGCGGAGGAGGAGGAGGAGGAGGATCAGTACTGGTTTTCTCAGGTGGCCCTTTGAGGCAGAGCGTGAACACAAGAGCTCACAAGTGTAAGCAGTCATGTCAAACACCTCATGTGGCTTAGCAGGCGTGACTCTCTGCGTCTGCCTGCTCCCGAGGAGGGCACCTGAGCTCTCTCAGGGCCTTCGCCCAGTCACTGGTGATGAGTGGCCGGGCGGCTCGGGGGGGAGCGGGGCATCGGCTAATGCGGCCAGGTGGTAGTTTTTTATTCGTTGTTCTGCCGATCGGCGCGGGCCCTCGCACCCCCGCCCTCCCCCCCCCCAAGAGTAGATCTTGGCGGTTTTTGGTGCCTGTTTTGAGCAGGTGGAGCCTCCCCCATAATGGACGCCCTGTTGCAAACAGTCGCATCAAGCAGAGGTCTGGAGCCAGACCCCCCCTTCCCCCCCCCCTCTTCCGCCCAATGTCGAAACGCCGAGTAAAGAAACGCTCACCTGATGCAGCTAGGGAAATCATAGCCGTAGCATCGCTACGCGGAGACGGCCCAAAACTGCCGCGCGACTCGCAGCGGGGATGCATTCCCTGCCTCTGACTCGCTGCAGGGCGGAGTGGCCGCGGTGGCCCTCTGCACGAGGACTTGGCTCGTGCAGGTTGTTGCACCTCTCCCAGGCGCGCTTCAGCCCCGCAGCGCACGCAGAAGACAAGCGGTCTACTCTGATCATTCCTCCTCCTTCTCCTCCTCCTCCTCCTCCTCCTCCTCCTCCTCTACTCTGATCATTCGTGGCCACAGAGAGGCGGTGCCGAAATTGCGTCCCACCCCCTGCTAGTTTCTTTAGCACGTCTTTGAGGCCCTTGCATCCTAGCAGGGCCGGTTCCCCAGTGTAACTCAGCGGAAGGCGTTGTGTGTATCGAAAAAGCCCCTTTTCCCAGCAGACACCCGCTGGTGCCACCTGTTCAAACATGCGAACTGTCTGGGCTTAGGTGGGCGGGGGTTCCGCTTCATCTCCGCTTTAGGGGAAAGCGGCAAAGTGGTTGCAATGACCCTCGCAACCGCCCTGCACCTGACCAAGATCAAATCCATCACCGCGTCCTCATCAGCGGAGGGTTATGGATACTCGAGCAGGGTCTGCTTGGCAAGACGGTCGGCTGCATCGCTTCCTAGACCAATCCGCCATTAATGCATCGGCCGCGCTTCGATGCTTTCGAGGCTCGGTGATAGACGAATTGATTACCGTCCGGATGCGCTGCAGCCCAGCCTGCACCCGCAGGCACCTGCCTGTGTGAGAGCTGTGTGGTTATGGCCGGCCACCGAAGCCTGACAGCACCTAGGCCATCAGAGCAAGGCTGCCAGGGACTGGGCCATGGAGGAGCAGCAGCTGAGGGGCAGCAAGGGAGCAGCGCGAGCGCGACCTCCCCCTCCTTCCTCCACGCCGCGCCGCCAGGCCTCCTCCACCTCCTCCTCCTCCTCCTCCTCCTTTTCCTCCTCCTCCTCCTCCACGCCGCGCCGCCCAGCCTGACAGCACCTAGGCCATCAGGCCATCATAGCAGAACAGCTCAGCAATGCCAGAACTACCTGCTCACCTGCCTGAGGGGTCTGGGAAAGCCAGCATGAATGCTGCTACGATCTGCCACGGGGAGGCCGCGGCGGATGATGATGATGATCAGGGGGCCGCATGCGAACCCTACCCCTACCCCCCACGATTTCTGAGGGGGAGGGTGGGGTTCACTTCGTGCGGGAGCTCCCGAGCGAAGTGAACCCCACCCTCCCTCTCAGAAATCGTGGGGGGTAGGGGTAGGGTTCGCATGTGGCCCCCAAATGATGCTGCTGATGATGCTGCTGATGATGAAGATGGTGATAGTGATGATGCTTATGATGATGTTTTCAATAATGATGATGATGATGACGATGATGACGATGCGGGTGATGATTATGATGATGCTGATGATGATGTTGGTGATGGTGATGGTGGTGGTGATGATGATGATGATGATGATGATGATGAGGATGAGGATGAGGATGATGCTGATGATGATGCTGATGAGGAGGAGACAGGTGAGGAGGGAGGAGGCTGATGATGAGGAGGGGCACGACGATAATGACGATGATGCTGATGATGATGATGATGATGATGATGATGATGATGATGATGATGATGTTGATGTTGATGTTGATGTTGATGTTGATGCTGCTGCTGATGATGATGATGATGCTGGTGCTGATGATGATGATGATGATGCTAATGATGATGATGATAATGATGATAGTAATAATGATGCTGATGCAAGGAGGTGATGATGAGGAGGAGGATGAGGAGGGAGGAGGCGGCGGCAAAGGGGATGGGAGTGGAGCAGAGGAGGACGAAGAGAAGGAGGGAGGATGGCAGAGGAGGAGGATGGGGATGAGGAAGTGGAGGAAAAGGAGGGTGGATGGTGAAGATGAGTACGACACTGAATACGAAGGAGGTGAGGATGATGATGCTGTTGCTGATGGTGATGATGATGAGGCTGATGATACTGCTGATGCTGCTGATGATGACGATCATGCTTATAATGCTGGTGACGATGATGGTGATTATGATGATGATGCTGCTGCTGGTGCTGATGGGGATTCTGATGATGCTGATGATGATGAAGATGATGATGCTGATGCTGATGCTGCTGATGTTGATGATCATGATGACGATGATGATGACGATGCTGATGATGACGATGATGCTGATGCTGACGATGATGGTGATGATGATGATGCTGATGATGGCGATGCCGATGATACATATGATTATGACGATGCTGCTGATAATGATGCTGATGATGAGGATGACGCGGCTGAAGATGCTGCCAATGACGCTGCTGATGATGCTGATTACGCTGATGATGATGATGATACGGCTGCTTATGATGACGACGACGACGACGACGACGATGATGATGATGATGATGATGATGATGATGATGATGATGCTGATGATGATGATGATTGCGATGATTATGGTGATGATGAGGTTGCTGCTGCTGATGATGCTGCTGATGATGATACTGATGTTGTTGATGATGATGATGATGATGCTGATCTGGTTGATGATGGCTATACTGTCGATGCTGTTCTGATGCTGATGTTGATGATGATGCTGATGCTGATGTCGATGATGACGATGCTGATGATGCTGATGATGATGATGATGCTGATGACGATGACGATGATGCTGCTGATGATGATGATGATGATGTTGATGTTGATGTTGATGTTGATGTTGATGTTGATGATGATGATGATGATGATGATGATGATGATGATGATGATGATGATGATTGATGATGATGATGATGATGATGATGATGATGATGATGATTATGATGATGACGATGATGCTGATGATGATGGCGAGGAGGATGAGGAGGAGGAGGAGGATGATGATGATGCTGCTGCTGCTGCTGAGGAAGAGGAAAAAGGAGGAGGAGAGGAGGAGGAGGAGTAGGAGAAGGGAGGAGGAGGAGGAGGAGGAGGGAGGAGGAGAGGAGGAGGAGGAGGAGGAGGGATGAGGAGAATGAGGAGGAGGAAGAAGGGGAGGAGGAGGAGGAGGAGGAGGAAGAGGAGGAGGAGGAAGAGGAGGAGGGGAAGCAGGAGGTTGAGGAGGAGGAGGAGGAGGATGACGAGTGGAAACCCAAGAGTCATCAACGACGTTGGAGTGCACCCTCCCTCCACGTTTCCTCTTCATAGGCCCCTTACAACGGTTCATTTCCACTGAGGGAAGTGCCTTGTTGGAAGACACCCGTTTGAAGACCAAAACATTGTTCTCGGGATTCCAACGCCACGGATTAACCTGACGGTTGCGTCTTGACGATCCTGAATCGTGCCAGAGCGCCGTTCTGATGATTTCAACACAGAGAATCAACGTAACTGTTGTGCCCGCATAATCCTGCATCCTTCCGAAACACAATTTCTGGTACGTTGATGATGGGAATCCGTGAAACCGTTGAACAATGTTGCAAACGAATGTGCGCGGCGCTAAGGCGAGAGACACATTTTGAAAAGGAACCGCCCTCAATCAGTGAAACCCTTGCATTTTTCTTGAAACGAATGTGCACCGTGCTAGGGCGAGAGACACATTTTGAAAGCCACCCGCCTTCAATCCGTGAAACTCTTGCGAAGTTTTAAATCGAATGTGCGCCGCGCTAAGGCGAGAGCCACATTTTGAAAATCACCCGCCCTCACCCCGTGAAACTTTTGCCTGTTTTTTAACAGAATGTGCGCCGCGCTAAGGCGAGAGCCACATGTTGAAAGCCACCCACCCTCATTCCGTGAAGCTCTTGCAGATGTTTAAAACGAATGTGCGCCGCGCTCAGGCGAGAGCCACATTTTGAGAGCCACCCACCCTCCATCTGTGAAACTGTTGCCAACTTTAAGCTTCAGAGTCATAAAGGGTGAGGAAGTCCCAGGCGAAACGACCGGTTCACCTTAAACATTGGCCTCGGGGTGCAACAGGGAGAAGTTAGTTGTCAGGAAATGGATCGGAGGAGGAGGAGGAGGAGGAGGAGGAGGAGGAGGAGG
>CAUYUJ010018693.1:743025-822912 GCA_963575745.1 Prorocentrum cordatum | reverse complement strand
TCTAAGGGGGGCGGCGGGGGGGTATCTCACTCGGTCCCGTTCGCGGGATTTTCTGGGGATGTCTCAGGCGGTTTGGCCATTTTCTCTTCCAACATGTTTCGCTTTCGGAGCAGATTTGGAGGACGTTCGCGCCCAGTTTGCGGGGATGTCTCAGGCGGTTTGGCCGTTATGATGCTGGGCATCTGTCGCTTTCGGAGCAGTTGTGGGAGGATGTCTCAGGTGATTTGCTGTTTTCAGCACTCCCGAGGAGGAGGAGGGAGGAGGAGGAGGAGGAGGAGGAGGAGGAGGAAGAGGAGGAGGAGGAGGAGGGGGAGGAAGAGAAGGAGGAAACGAGGAGGAGGACGAGGAGGAGGAGGAGGAGGAGAAGGAGGACAGCATGAACACGGTAGGAGCAGAAGCAGGAAGGGGATGATGATGATGATGATGATGATGATGATGATGATGATGATGATGATGATGATGATGATGGTGATGATGATGATGATGATGATGATGATGATGGTGATGATGGTGATGATGGTGATGATGAGGAGGAGGAGGAGGAGGAGGAGGAGGAGGAGGAGGACGTGGGCAACTCGAGTAGCCAGGGCCAGACGATCGAGGTTCGATGTTCCAAAGCTTTAGGTTTTACTCAAACGCTTCCGCCTCACTCTCCTTCGTTCTCCGCTCTCCATCACTCTTCTGCATTCATACTCACTCATACTCAGACTCAGTCACACGCAGGCTCACTCGTACTTAGACTCGCTCATACCCATACTTAAACTTACTCACACTCACACTCACGCTCAGAACCACTCATACTCAGACTCGCTCCTGCTCAGACTCGTCATCCTTCGGTCCGCTCAAACGCAGACCGACTCACACTCAGACTGCCTCACATCCATACCCAATCACACTCGGCTCACTCGTACTCATATTCATTAACACACTTTTTCTCACACTCAGACCCACTCAAGCCCAGACTCACTCATGCTCAGACTCATCATGCTACGATCCGCTCAATCACAGACTGGCTCACACTCAGATTCGTCCATACTCAGACCCACTCGCACACAGATGCACTCGCGCTCATATCTACTCACACGCATACCCACTCAAACCCAGGCTCAATCGCACCCAGATTAACTCACACTAGAATCAGTCGCTCTCAGATTTGCTATCGGTCGCACTCATGCTTGCAGACTGTGGGAATGTCTCGAGCGAGCGGTTCGCCCTCGCATACAGGCGCTCATTGACAGATATCAAGAGAAAGACGTACCAAGAGAAGGAGATGCACATATTGGGGGCCCCGCGTCGAGCAATTGTTTGCCAGGGTTGGCTGCACTGAGAGGTGTCTCACTCTGCCAGTTCCCCAAGCCGGCATCAGAGACAATCAGAGCGAGCGGTGCCAGACGCGTTGCCTTCGTCAGATTCGTAGCTGTTGTCGGTACCACTATGTGTTGTTTCCGCATTTGTGCAGGTTTGTTCCAGGCAGTCAGCCGCAATGGTGAGGACTCATAAGATGTACGCGTTATCTGAAGGGTTCGCCACTTGCCATTGGCCTGCGCCCAGATGGCTTGCATGGCTGGGTTGGTTGATCGTGTTGGATTGGTGTATGTTTGGCTACCTGGTCAGCAGGCAAGGAAATCGGCTGGTCGGCTTGGCAGGTCGGTTGACTGGTTGCCTGGCTGGCTGACATGTTGGCTGGTTGGCTGGTGCTGGCTGGTGCTGATTAGCAGGCGGTGTGGTTGCTTGGGGTGTTTCGCTTGTCGGTTGCCGGGTTCGGAGCGCGGGTCCCGTTTTTGTCATGGGTCGTGACCGTGGGAGCGCCATCAAATATTGTTGTTGTGAGGATCGCGGCTTCGGGAGCGCGGGTCCATATTTTTTGATCCGAGTTCGTGCTACCGGGGATCTGGACTCATATGTATACGTCTTGGTGCGAGAAGGACTGAGGCCTCGAGAGCGGGGGTCCTTCGTGTGATGTTTCAGACGGACGTGGCTTCGGGGGCGTTGTCCCATGGCTTCTTCCCCGGCAGCTGGGCCTCGGGGGCGCGGTTCCATAGTTGTTCGTTGCGAGGGGCCGTGGAGTTGTGCGCGGAGCCAGGCTTGTTCACGAGGGATCGCGGCCTCTGGAGCGTGGACGCATCTGCTTTCACTAGGTGTTGCGGTTTCGGAAGTACGGGGCCATTTGACACACGAAGTGAGGGACCGCGGCTTCGGGATCACGTGTCCATATGTGTTCCAGGGATCTCGGTTTCCGACCCGCGTATATTTGCGCTACGATGGATCGTGGCCTCAGAGGTGCGGGTCCATAGTTTTTCTGTGCGAGGGCAGTGGCTTTGTGAGCACAGACGCGGTTTTCTTTTATGATCGGCCGCGGACTCGGGAACGCGTGCTTTTGTTTTCCGATGGGTGATTGTTGTAGGAGCGCGGAGCCTTTATCTTTTGTTCAACAAATCGTGCATCGTGTCCTCGGAGTCGCGCACCCCAGTTAGCAATTAGGGATCGAAGTGTCGGCAGCGCGGGTCCACAGTTGTACTGACGCAGGGGCTAGCATCGGTGAGCCTCCAAGGCTTGAGGTGGTGGTACACACAGGGCGAGAACAGGCAATACGTCCATTGAGAGTCAGGAGCAGGCGAGGCCTCCAGCATGTGTGGGTGCACAGCTCCAGCAGTATATCTGTGAGAAGCGGTCGTCAAGTCAAGCGCAGATGGGGGTTCAGATAAATTGAGGGGCGATGGGGCCGCAAGTGACGATATCAATCAGGGCCTGGGTGCAGGTTGTCTGCGTGGTCGACGACAGGGGTGATTTTCAGGGCATGATCACGCGCAGCCAAGTGATCAAGTATGCGAAGATCGCGGAGGACCGCTTCTTAAGAGACGCACGGAGTGTGCAGAAAGGAACGAGGAAGGACAGTATGGTGTGGCGCCCCTCTATCACGTTCATTGCTATCCTGCCCCGGTGGGTGATCTACTATTTGTGTGGCCCTCTTCGTCGATCCGTCCGCCGACCCCGATCGTTGTGGCAACGACAGCACTCGCTCACGCTCCGCGGCGTCGCCCCTTCCCCCGGAGACCTCGGCGGACAACCCATCGATCCCACAACCAATCGGTCTTATTTTCGATCTCGCCATCGATCTCCCAATCTAGTTCACAGTCTTTCGCACCTTCGATCGCACGTTCGATGTCACGATCTATCGATCTCGCAGTCGACCTTACCATTGATCTCGCTTACAGTTGATCGGAGGGGAGAGGGTGAGACCGCAGCGAAACGGCGAGCCCCCCTCCGGGAATCGGTCGCGCGAGCGGCGAGCCGAGGCTGCTTGGGCGGGCGAGAGGGATGAGCCCTCCTCTGCCGCCGGGCTAAACGACCGCCTTTCTTCCCCGGTTGGCCAGCGGTGGCCAGGGGTGTCTCGTGGGTGTCCACCTGAAGTCCCGCCGGTGTCCCGTAGTGAGATTGATGGTGGGACCTATCTTAAGATCGATATTGAGTTTGATAGTGAGATCGATAGTGCGGTCTATAGCGAGGTCGATAGTGAGATCGATAGTAAGATCGATAGTGAGAGCGATAGGGAGATCGATCGTAAGATCGATATTGAGGAACATAGTGATATTGGTAGTGAGACGGATCATCAGACCGACTGTGAGATCAATAGTGAGATCGACCGAGAGATTGAGACTGAGATCGATAGTGAGATCGACTGAGTGAAATTGACAGTGCGATTGATAGGGAGATCGGTAGTCTGTTCGATAGAGTGAGACCGACAGTGAGATTGATTGTGAGATTGATTGTGAGATCGATCGAGGAGATCGACCGTGAGATTGATAGGATGATTGGTAATGGGACCCATAGTGATAACCGATCGCAAGATAGTGAGATCGATAGTGAGATCGATCGTAAGATTGATGATGATATCGACAGGGAGATCAATTGTTAGATCCGAGTCGGGCGAGACCGCCACACTCTGTAGATCATGGATATAGCGTTTAAAGGTCATAGCAAAGGTTTGTGTGTTTTTGGGTACTTAAAAAAAAAGGTCAAAAAAAGGTCGTGTGTTTTTTCGTTTATGGTTATATGTGTGGGTCTATGCAATGCGCGGATGAGTTCGGCCATTCAAGGTGGTGGGCATGGCGCCACCAGCACTTGTTACGACAGCTTAAGTAGAGTGTGTGTGTACGTCGCATGTGTGTATCAAGCATGGGCAACCTACGTGGTGCAACCAATCTGGTACAACCGCTGTGGTGCAATCTATGTGGTGCAAGAGATGGAGTTCTAGCGGGCTGTCTGGTTCAAACAATTTGATGCAATCTATGTGGTACCAACCTATGTGGTGCACCCTGCTCTGTGCAATCTATGTGGTGCAATCTGCGTGGTGCAGCTTATGTGGTGCAATCTATGTGGCGCAGTCTATATGGCGCAGTATTTGGCGTGGAATACAGTTGTTTCTTGCCATGCGGTGCAATTTACGCGGTGCGATCTATGGGGTGAGATCTCTGTGGGCAAGTTTATGTGGATCCGTCTATCTTGTCGGCGACACGCCGACCGACCGACCGACGACGACGACTACGGCGACGACGACGACGACCCACAATCGACCCTCACGACCGACGACGACGACGCCGACGACGACGACGACGGCGGCGGCGACGACAAGGACGCCGACGACGACGACGACGACGACCGACGACGAACGACTGACGACCGACGACCGACGACCGACGACCGAAAACTCACGACCGACAACCGACGACCGACGACCGACGACCGACGACCGACGATAACGGCGGCAACATAGCAGTCTGATCGACAACCAGGCCCAGGTCCTTAGAATACAAACCAAAAAACCTCCAAGTGCAAGCATTGTTTGGGAAAAAAGCGTTGTCCGTTCAGTCTTCGATGCCCCTTGGTGCCCCCATCCGTGCTCGTGGGCAACAGTAGGTCATCCACGAAGATTTGCATATGAGAAAGTCAACATTCGGCATTCGCACGATGACCCGAAGGCATTTGAAATACATTCAGCTGGTGTTCACGATTTATTCTTCACTTCATCCGCAACCGTTTTGGCTCAAACATTGTAAGCTTACGGCTTACACACATATGGAGAAACGGCCCAGAGGTGATATACGTGTTGCCCAGCGAGCTGCAATCGATGCTAAACGACGGCGTCGAGAGGAGGCGGATGCCGCCCGAGTTCACGAGCAGAAGTTCAATGTTTCAAAAGTTGTTGCGCAACAGATTGGCAAGAGATATGGAATGTTGATGCCAAGCCCTCTTATTGATTGTGTTGGTGGCATGGTGTTGGCCAAGCGAGAGGTTGAGCCAGCGAGTGATGAGATGGGTGAGCTAACTGACGTGGCACGATCTTTTTTGACTGTGTCTGCAGGCCGGACGAATATGACTCGGACGGCGCAGGCTGATAACCTTGGCGTGAGCAGGAAGTCATTGACGGCGTCCCTCAAGACGTTCACATCTGCAGTTTGGTTGTTCGACCGTTGGTGGAGGAGAGTTATCATGCAGGAGCTCGTTCGAGATCCACGATCCGAGGTTTTGCAGATAATTGATGATGTTGGGTACGATGAGACGCCAGCTGAGGTGGCTGGCGGCGGGTCCGAATTGTCGATTGTTGCAGGACCAGCACGGAGCACGGAAACACAAGTTGCCATGCGCCATCTTGAGCAGAAGTTCAAAAAAGCCAAGGCAGCGACGAGCACTAAAGTTCTCATCACGGCGAACGCATACGAGATTCTCGCTAAGAGGGTAGATGCGAATGGTGACAACCCGAAGTATTTCATGATCTTAGGCTCCCACGTTTCGATTGCACAAGCGCTGAGGTCGAACAGCACTAGCGACTTGATGGCGGCCCTGGAGGTTTCTCAATGTTCGTCTTCGTTGGAGGCATTGGCACAAGATGCATCTAGATGCGTACATGTTGACAGGCACCCGTCGAATCTTCAGAGCGAGAGGCGATTGCAGCGTCGTCGTTTGCGCCAGCACTCTCGTTGGCCAACTTTCCTGTCGACGTGCTCCCAGCATAAGGCAGTTACCATTTCCAATGCTGCCATATTTCCGACCGAGTTGAGCGCCGCTGCCTCTGCGATCACGCACGTCAGTTTGTCGCTCCAGCACACCACCTTCCGCACGCAGTTCACAGAGTCGATGCGTGACGTCATTGAGGGCATGGTTGATGTTAAGCATGGCGTGTGTGACGATGTTGATGCTGCGCACCGTCGGCTTATTCTACGATACTTTATCCGCGTCGGGTCTCGAGCGTCTGTGAGGCGCATGCTGTGTGAGAGGCTGGCCCCGTGCTGTTGGGACAACGACAGGATTGTTGCATGGGTGCCCCTTGGGTCGGCCGAAGCCGAAGAACTTGTGAAGGCCCGCGTTGCCCATGGGCTCACCGAGGCGTTCACCAACAAGGTTTGGCCAATATTCAATCGTGAGAAGATGGCTCGTGGCGAGGAGGCTTTGTGCGATTTCACCCTTCCGCTATTGTGTTGTGGCGCACTGAAAGCAGCTTACATCGAGTGTTGTGCTCGGATGAAGAAGATCGAGAAATCAAGTAAATCTTCGACGAGCGGTCGGCCCGACGAGTACTCGATCGTCGCTGCAGGCGCTGAGCCAGGCGGGCCCGCTGCCCACGTTCCAGTGGAGTCTGGCGGCTTTGCAGATGGGACGTGGGCTCAACAAAACGCGTACAGTCGGAAAGTTGGCTTGAGGTTCTTGGAGGGCTGTGATGGCTTCAAGCCAACTGGCGTGTGCGTGGTACTCCGCATGGTCTACGCTGTGACTGGCCGCGTTGAGAAGGGGAACCTCTACATTGCATCCGACAAGTATGAGCGGCAGCAGCAGGCAGCCGCAGCAAAGCGAATCCAGGACGGCGTGGCCAGGCCTGGGGAGCTGTTGAGGGATTACGCCGCTCTGGTCAGGGCCCGCGGTGCGATAGAGGGAAAAGCTTTCAGGCAACTCAGGACGCTGATGTTTGACACGCGGGTCTGGTGCTTGGTTCCCAGTGCCGAGGTTACGGTGATACTCTCTGCCACGGCATTCCTTTCAATGTCTCGGGCTGGAGCGCAGATTGAAAGACTCATGGCCAAGCCGCACTCGCTTCCCCCCTGGCGCCTGCTGCTTGTGGCCGAGCAACCCGACTTGGCAGAATCGATCAAAGACTTCAGGCCCTGTGGACTTGATAAGTGGAGCCGCACTTTCATGAAGCATAATGATTTGTCATCTTTCGAGGCCAGGCTCAAGATCGCGTTGCACCTCATTGCCATCAAGATTACCACCACTGCGAGGGAGAATGACAACGGCAACTTCAGGCGCATTGTGAAGAAGCGCGTTCAATCACGGAAGGCCGACTTGGTTTCGTTGAACAGCGATTGGGTTCAGCAGCAGTGCAGGTGTGATAAGGCGCGTGAGTTGTATAGAGATCCTCCCGACGGCGATGGCGATCAGGACGACGGCGGGAATGGCGCCTCCAGCAGCGGTCCTCGGGGCGGCGGCGGCGGTGCTTGGAGGTGTTTCGTGCGCACGCAGAAGAGCCACGACTTGCGTAGCGTGGCAGTGCTGTACCGTGCTCTCAAGGACACCGTCGGCAGCGAGCTCCTCCAGAAGTGCATCACCGACGGCGCGGCTGCTGCGCATCGGCGGCGGGCGGGGGACATTGGAAGCGGTACATCGTTCGGGCCAACTACTAAACAGATCAAGCGAATGAAGCAGCAGAAGTTCGAAGTGGCTTGCTTGGAAGCTGCGCGGCGCGGAGACGCTGATGAACAGATCTGCAAACTCTTGGACCAGGCGGTAGCGACTGACTACGACTTGCAGCGAGCCGCCACGCTTGCAGCGTCTTGCGATCGGCAGATTGCGGCATCGAGCCGAGAGGCAGATGAACATGACAGTGCGGCCATTAAGAAGTACAGCGATGCCCACACGCCCGACCTTCGCACGGAGATGAACGCGACGGGCGGTTGCATGCCTGTAGCTTCGCCCACTTTCGTTGCTGTTCCACCGCCATTCCTCGGTGTGAAGTGCGCCCAGCAAACCAAGCTTGGCACCGTCAAGGCCGCCGACGAGCTCATCGAGTACTGCAACAGCTTCACCGTGCACCACTCCAACCTGATAAAGTCGATGGATCAGCAGATGGACCACCTGTGCCGTCTCAACCAGGGCGTTCGTCAGAACGAGTCCTCCGACGATGACGGCGACGACGTGAAGGAGTCGCCGTGCTGGCTTGCTGGGATTTGCGTATGCTCTCCTGAAGGCGCTGTGACAAAGCGGTTCAGGGACAACATCCTCCGTGCCATGAAGGTTGCGTTTCCAGTTGGCAATTTCAATCGCGAGCTCCTTGGAGGCGGCAAGGTGTTCGTGGAGCTGTTTGGCGAGCCGTCCGCTGACCAGCTGGAGTTGGCAGAGTTTTACGGCATCGACGGGAAGCACGAGGTGATGTGGCACATCAGCTTCCAGTCGTGGTCGCCGTACGAGCCCATGGTCCAGGCCGTGGTGCCGCCGCTGCCCGAGGAGGCCGCGCTGGTGTCGCCTTCCGCGGGCGAGAGAGCGGTCAAGGCCGCCCAATGGCCGAGACCCAACAACCCCGATGAGGATGAGGAGGAGGGTGGTAAAGGTGTGGGACGGATAGCGGAGAACGATGATGCCGTTGATGGCGATGAGGGCGGAGATGGGGAGGAGGAGGAGGAGGGCGATAATGATGAGGTGGATGAGGCGGTTGATGATAACGATGATGAGGAGGAGGGTCTGGGGGAGGAGTAGGAGGATAATGAGGAGGGTGATGAGGGGGATGGCGAGGATGACGATGAGGGCGGTAATGAGGCGGATGATGGAGGCGATGAGGATAGCGGCGAGGGAATGCGACGTTTTGTTTTTTTGTGCCTTTTCTCCCCAAGGTTGTCGGCGAGTGGCAGTCCTTGTTCGACGCCGCCGCCGAGCTGGAGCGCGACCAGCTCACGTGGACCATGCGGTTCCTGGAGCTGGTCATCCACGATCGGCCGCTCGGCGGCCTGGCGCCTGGTGTGCAGCTCGTCGCCGCACTGCCCTACGATGAGGCTCAGGTGTGGCCAACCCCGCCCCGCGGTCGCGGTCGCGGGCGCGGCGGCGGTCGCGGGCGACGTGGCCGTGCCGCTGATGGCGGAGCGCGTGGAGCGCGAGGTGGCCGTGGTGGACGCGGTCGGGGGCGCGGCGTCGGGCGCGGCTTGCCCGCTGGTGGCGCTGCGGCGCCGCTCGCCATCGAGGACGGCGAGCCCCGCTCCGACCCCGCGTCGGCCGCGGAGGAGGGGGCCGAGGAGGTCGACGACGACGCCGACGCGTCGTCGTCGTCGTCGGCGGCTGCCAGTGGCAGCGGAGGCGAGGACCCGCGGGGCCTCCATTGCCAAAGGGGGGGGAGGAGGAGGAGGGCCAATGAGGATGGCGATGATGCTGAGGATGAGGGCGGCGATGGTAATGGCGATGAGGAGGGTGAGGGCGAGGATGGCGAGGATGACGAGGAGGATGCTGAGGAGGGCGACGATGGGGGTGGCGAGGGTGACCCTGATGAGACGGATTGGATGGGGGGTGATGAGGACGATGGGGGGGGGGGGATGGCGACGATGATTAGGGCGAGGATGATGAGGGTGAGGAGGACGATCGGGAGAAGGAGGATGAGGTGGCTGATCGGGATAATGAGGATGAGGAGGTGGACGAGCGGTATAAGGGGCACGAGGGGGATCATAGGGAGGATGAGGATAAGAAGGATGAGGATGAGGAGGAGGGCGAGGAGGATGGGCGGGATCAGGAGGAGGGGGATGAGCGGGATAAGGGGGGGGGGGGGAGAGGATGAGGAGGTAGATGATGAGGATGCTCATGCGGGCATGCACGAGGAGGAGTAAGAGCGGGAGGGTGCGGTGGATGAGGGCGATGGTGCTCATGAGGGGTGCTGCGAGGAAAACATGGAGGGTGATGATGATGTTGAGGAGGAGGAGGAGGGTGAGGATTTTGAATATGGCACTGCCTGCCTCACCCCTCACATGCCCCTCCGTGCCATGGCGCTTATCCTCCACATTCGCCTCGTCATCGCCATCGTATTCCTCGTCCTCGCAGTTATCGCTCTCATCATCCTCATCCTCGCCCTCTTCTTCGCCCTCCTCGTGTTCCTGGTCATCATCATCCTTTTTCCTCCTCATCGTTTCCCTCCTCCTCCTCGCCCTCCAGCGTGCCTCGTGCCCCGCCCCATCGGGATGGCGATGAGGGCCATGATGGGGGAGGAGGATGAGGAGGGGGAGGAGGACGAGGAGGGCGATGAGGATGATTAGGGCGAAGGTGGCGGAGGAGGCTGCGGACGGGGAAGGCGCGGAGAGCACCTCGCGCCACCGTGCCAGCGCATCACTCGACCGTGCCAGCGCAGCCGAGGGAGAGTGCGATGCAAATGAACTGCCAGACAGCACATCATTACCATGCGCATGTACACATACATTGCCATACACACGCTCATAACCATATCATATACACCACCGTATCTTATCATATGCGACCGCACTAACCATTGCAGCGAAACGCATAGCAATGCTATACATATATACGCACTGTAACCGTAGCGCATGCACAGGATTCGCACATACCTTTGGTACCCTACGCATGGTGCAACGTTGCTTAGGCTCGCGCTTTTTTTTTTTTTGCAATTTTCGAAAGGTTTTCGCTGGTGCGCAGGGCGGTTTCTGGGAGGGGCGGCGGAGGGTGGGGGAGGGGGGCTTTCCCGATTTCTTGGCGCGCGCGCGCGCGTGTTTTTCTAGACGTCGAACGCTGTCGCGCACGCGCGGAAAGCCGTTCGTTGCATCGAGGCGCGGCGCTACGGGGGAAGCGCGACGGCAACCCGGGGAAACAAACATCGCATGAGGATAACAACGCTTGTGCGGCTGGTTGAAAACCCAGAGCGATCGGAACAATATGCTTCTCAAGGGCTCATTCGCGCGCCCGCCCCCGCGCGGCTTCGCCCCGTCTTGGCGCCGAAAGCGTCACCCGAAATCGAAGGTATTTCCAAATTGACGTAGGGTTAGGGTTCAGGAACACCGACAACGATGACGATTACCCGAAGGCGGCCCCCATGCAAAGACCGAGGCCGAGGAAACCTCTTGAATATCGAAGGCCCGCGACGCGCCGACGACGACGACGGCGGCGGCGGCGACGACGACGGACGACGACGACGACAACGGGGCAACGACGATGACGACGGACGACCGCCGCCACGGCGACGACGAACGGCGACGACGACAGACGACGACGGACGACGACGACGGACGACGGCGACGCATTTGCATGTTCAGCCTGGGTCTGAGCATCTCTGCATGCAGAGTGGTTTGCGCATTTCCGTGCGCGGCCGAATGTCCGTGTGTCTGCGCGTGCGCGTGTGTTTGTGTGCAACATTGGTCAGCATTTCTGCGCGCTGCCTGGTCTGCTGCTACTGCCTTCGCTGCTGCTGCTGCTGCGGCGGGGGAATTGATGCCATACAGGCGCGCAGCCATTCGCGCGCCTCTCGACGGGGGCACGCTTGGCACGGTGATAAGCACAGCCGCCGCGCGCCTGGCGGCCGCGCGCCCAGCACCCCTGCGGGCCGCGCGCCGAGCATTGCCATTGCGCGGGGCACGCGGGGCGCCCGCGCGCGGAACACGCCGCTTTCGGGCCGCCAGGGCAGTTCATCAAAGTGAATGCGGCCTACGAGGCGTTGCCGCGGCCGAAAACGCGAGCAAATTAGTGGGGGCGATGCGGCATGCCCTTCGGCTCGCCCCTGATAGCTGCGCTTCTCAGCAAGTTGGCGGCCCGCATATGCGCCCGCATCCATTCCGCCCAACAAGACGGCCAGCCGTCGCCACGGTGGTCGGAACAACCTTTGGGATTCCATGATCACGGCGTTCGGTTCGGCTCGGCGAGTACAGCGGGGGCAGATGCGGTGTTCCTGGATGACGACAAGTCGATCTGGGGCGGCCGTGCGCCAGAGTAAGCTCGCCGACATTGCGGCGCTCGCGCTCGTGGCGTTCGTTGCCGTTGAATGTCGTTTTGGTTGTTTGAATGCTTTGCGCGGCGGCGGGCGGGCGTGGCGGGCGCGGGCGGTGCGCGCGTTGTTGTCTGGATCAAGTGCAAGAGGCGCGGGCGTCGAGCGGTTGCCAGTGGACTGATCGGAGCTCGCGCGGTCGTGTCCAACTAGTGGTTGCGATATGGTAGAGTGGTGCGTGGTCCACGGGCAGTAAACCTGCTGGCGCAGTGAAAGCGGCTGCTGGGATTTTTGCACCAGCAACCGACCAATCAATTGAGAGAGGTTTGAGTATGAGCATATCTGTTAGGACCCGATGCCCGCGCTGCGCGGCGGCAGGCGGCGGGCTTCAGGCGGCGGCGCCAGCTATTTTCGCATCCCGAAGCGCACTGGCGCGGGCGGGGGCTTGCTGCGCCACAGCGCCGACGATGGGCAGAAGGAGCTGGATGCGTCCTATCGGGGCGCGACAGGGCGTTGGGTTTCGCCCAGCGCTGGCTGGATCGCGGAGCGCAATGGCGGGCGCAAGATCTTGAGGATGCAGCGCGCGCCGTCGGCGCTGTGCGTGGAGGTGCGGTTGTGCTGGTTTCAGAGCGGCACGGTGCAGAGGTCATGGCATACCAGCCACAAGATGTTCAACGACGGCATCAATCATGATGCGATGGCCGACCGCGACGGCGATGCGCCGCTACATCTCATGCGGAAGGCCATTCGCAAGGAGCTTGACAAGCGGCAGCTCGCGGGGGTGCTTCGAGGCGCGGCGCGCCGCGGCGCGGGCCGACCCTTGCTCTTGGGCAGAATCCGCCGACGCGCTGCATTGCCGATTCAAGTGGCGTTGCGAGGAGTGTCGAGGCGCGCGGTGGGCGCGGCATCGGCATGCTCTTCATGCAGACCAGCGCGAACAATTGTTCGCGACGCCGTCGCCGCGGGCATGGTGACGCAGCCGCCCATGGCTAGTGTTGGGCGGAGATCCAGCGACTCGAAGCGGGAGATCTGCTTCGGGAGCTCTAGGTGGAGGACAACAAGATGCCGACGGCGGGCGTGGATGCTATTCTGCCGCCGTTGCAGTGGGAGCGCACAGGCGGCAGCGGGGCGCGGCTTCGAGGGCAGAAGTTTTGTTGGACGCGCTGTGGCCCACCATGGGTCTTGCAGACCTGCGCTTCAATGGAGCGGAGGCCGCCAGCGGCCTGTGGCGGATCGCAGCGTCGCCGCGCGGGTCGCATTCGCGTCGTTGCTGAATTTCGCTTAAACATAGGAGGGGGAGGAGGAGGACGAGGAAGAAGAGGAGGAGGAGGAGAATGAGGAGGAGGAGGAGGGGGAGGAAGAGGGGAAGGGGGGGAAGGAGGAGGGAGGGGGGATTTTGAAGGGGAGGGCGAGGGGGGGTGGATTTTGAGGGGGAGGGGGGGGGGATCAGAAGGAGAAGGAGGAAGAGGAGGCGGGGGGAGGGGGGGATGTGCGAGCTGGCGGAGGGGGAGGGTGGTGGGAGAAGGAGGAGGAGAGGGAGGGGGGGGTGATTTGGGAGATGGAGGAGTCAGGGGGAAATGTGCAATGCAGCAGAATGCGGCGCAGGAAAAACAGACGGCGCCATGCAACGCAGCAGACGGCAGGGCAGAAAACGCGACGCAGCACAATGCAGCGAAACAAAATACATTGCATCAAACGCAGGTTACATCCCATCAGCCCGTGAGCGTGGGCGGCTTCCTCCCCGCGGCACGTCTCCCACTTCTTATTTCTCCGTTAAAGGTGTAGCGTTTTCGGTTCCTCGTTGTGCACCATTGGTTGTTTTTTCCCTCCTGCTCCTTCGGCGGAGTGAAAGCGAAGATCGAGACATTGCGCACAGCGCGCGCCGCGCGCCGTTCCCCGTGACAGGGGGAGGGGGGGGGGGGGGGAAGGGCACGGACGGCGCGCGGCGCGTCGCTGCTCTACATCGTGGCGAAGCTTCGGGCGCAGGGCGCCCCGTCGCTGAGCGTTGGCATCGCCGCGGCGTCGCTTTCGCCTACGGCTGAGCTTCGCCAGGCCGTTGCTGGAGTGGATCCTGATTTGGTGGCGCGCGCGTGCGCAACCGTTGGTTGTCTGCGCCGTGCTTGCCGCATCCATTCGTATTGCATACCTGCCGCCCGACAAGTTGCCGCCGCCGACAAGTCGCCGCCGCCGCCGTGCCGCCCAGCAATTTCGGGCGCATCGCCGCGGGCCTGCAGGGCGCTTAGGGCGCGGCGGTTGAGGCGCGGGGGGCGCTCCTCGCGGTGCGCCCCGATTGGGCCCCGCCAGGCATGTGGGCGCGAGTGCAGTGCAGCGCCCTGGCGGATGGGCAGCGGGACTTGACCCTGGCGAAGCACAGCCGTTTCGGGTGGATGGGGCAGCGCGACTTCACCGCGGTTCTGCTCCAGGGGCTTCCGCCGCGAGCCATTCGCGGGGATATCCTGCAGTTTCGCGGGGCGCACCCGCGAGGTCGACCTGGTGGACTTCCTTGGCCAAGAAGTGCCATCGCAGGCAGCTGCGCGGCTGACGCCCTACCGCGCCCACGGCCTGGGTGCGCTAGTCCACGGGTGGCTTTGCGACCGCCGCCCGCGCGCCAAGGGCGCGCGGAACGCCCCAGCGGTTTGGCTGCCCCTGGGCGGCCGCGGGCGCTGACCGCTCAGCAGGCGCGGGCGTGGCTGGGGACGCACTTCGGCGGCAGCGGCGCGAGCGCTCGGCGCCGACAATGCCGTTTCCCGATCTGTACCGCCCCTTTCTCCATCATTCCCCCCCGCGCATCTTCTTCCATCCCAATTTGCGCGTCGCCTCGCCCTTTCCCCCCAATCCTAGACCCCCTCCCAATCCCGTCATCCCCCCTCCTGCAGTTGAGCTCCACGCCCCGCGCGCACCACCCCTGCCTTCCCTTTGCATCATTGAGAGCGCACTTGCATTGCATACTACCACCACTACATAGCCTTCATTGCCTTGACAGGCTTACTCGGCACGGCGCATCACTACATCACATCGCATGACTACCATCAGTTCACCATTACCATTTTTGTTTAAGTAACATTACATTACTTCGTGTGCTAAAACGGCATTGCGCTTTTACCGATCCGACATTGGTTTCGCACAGTTGGTCCTTTTTGGAATCTCAACTCGGGACGTATCGCGCACTTACACGCATACATACATGCATGCGCACATACATACATGGTCACACATACATACACGGACGATTTTCGACATTATTGGAGGTGCCCAAAGTTGCAGGAGATTCCCCACCGCCCCAGCTCCCCTCCCTTGCCAGTCTCTCATCTGGAGCGCTGGGGCTTTCTACGAGTGAATCCTGGACCTCTGTGGAACCTCGTGGGAGCTTTCCACAGATTTAAGAAGTCGTCTCACGGGTGAGACGCACATGCGTACACGCATACATACGTGCACACGTGCGTACATATATACATGCACACATACATACACACATACAGACACACGTGCATACACACACGCACACCTTACGTAGAACATACATACGTACACACATACATACACACGTGCGTACACATTTTCCTTCACTTGGCGCGTGCACACATGATCAGAAACTCAGAAACCCTCCCAGACAACCAGAGGCGGGCGGGTGCGGGAAGGTGGCGGACGAGGAGGCGGAACGGGGGGAGGTAGCAGGAGAAGGAGGAGGAGGAGGAGGAGGAGGAGGAGGAGGAGGAGGAGGAGGAGGAAGAGCAGTGGAGGAGCATGGAGGAGTCGGAGGAGGAGGAGGAGGAGGAGGAGGAGGAGCAGTGGAGGAGCAGGAGGAGGAGGAATATATCTAATATACATATGGAGGAGGCACCCCCCCTCTGCCATTCCCCTTTTCCGTTCCCCTTCGTCGTCGTCTTCGTCGTCGTCCCCCCTCCCCCTTCGTCGTCGTCCTCGTCGTCGTCTTCGTCGTCGTCTTCTTCGTCGTATATATAGGTGTCTGTATATATTATATATATACATATATATATTTGGAGGAGGCATCCCCTCTCCCCCTTCGTCGTCGTCTTCGTCGTCGTCGTCGTTGGCGGCGTCGGCGTCGTCGTCGTCGCCCTGTCGTCGTCGGCGTCGTCGTCGTCGTCGCCGTCGCCGTCGTCGCCGTTGTCGTCGCCGTCGTCGTCGCCTTCGTCGTCCTCGGCGTCGCCGTCGTCAGCGTCGTCGTTTTTGTCAGCGTCGTCGTCGTCGTCCCGTGTCTGTGTGCGTGCGTGGCACGGCGGTCGGGCCCCGTGGGGCCGCACCTCAGTACTTTGCGGTTCCTTAGCCCCAGGACTCGCCCGAGGCGTCCGACGAGTTGTTCGGGGAGGACGGGGGCGAGGACTCCGAGGATGATCCTGGTGGTGGTCACGGCGGTGTGCCTCATGGTGGTGCTCCTGTTGACGTGCCTCCTGGTGGCGCTCATGTTGACGTGCCTCCTGGTGGCGCTCATGTTGACGTGCCTCCTGGTGGTGTTCATGTTGACGTGCATCCTGGTGGTGCTCACGTTCATGTTGACGTGCCTCCTGGTGGCGCCCCTGTTGACGTGCCTCCTGGCGCTCATGTTGACGTGCCTCCAGGGCCAGTGCACCCGCCAGGACCTGATGACCCTCCTGGAGTGCCCGCGCCAGGCGCGCCTGTTCCCCCGCCGCCGCTCCCCCCTCCCGACGACGACGGGCCTCCTGGGATTCACATGGCGGGGCCGAGGGGGCCTGCGTTGATGGTTTACTACACTGCTCGGGGGAAGATTAGTCCGTATAAGAACGGCGACTTCGTAGCGCATTGCAAGCATGATGGACACGGGGCTAGGTGCACTAAAACGCGGACTCGGTTTGCACCTAAGCGCGACGCTGACATCATACATTTCCCAGGGCAGGGGGGGCCCCTTGCACGACTCCTTGCTTGGCTTGAATGCGCGGGCGATTTCAGGAGAGCCGATGGCGATGATGGGCACAAGATGTTCGTCCCGCGTCTGCCTGAGCGCCAGGTTGCCCGTGATAGGATCATGGGGGCGGCTGGCGTCCTGCGAGATCTCGCGGGGAGAGAACGCCCCAATAGGCCAGGCGAGCCTGACGAGCCGGATGTCCTCACGTGAGTGTGGCAACGGCTGACAGCGCAGTCTTGTACGCGCTGTGTTGTTTCACACATACATATTATAAACAGTTTCGGTGAATATAACTTTGGAGAGTTGGTGTTGGTGGAAATGACGCGCCCACTGGCCTTGCCGCCATCCGACGCCCCGTGCCCTAACCACACACCTTTGCAAGCCCCCCCCCAGTCTTCCAGTATTCTCTGCCTCCTTCTGCCAGGGTTGTGCGAATCGGTGCGAAGAATGTCGGGATGACGGCAGTGACTATGTTGGGGATGAGAAGGAGGATGATGATGATGGTGGGGATGAGGAGTGTCAGGGTGAGGAGTGCCATAGTGATGATCACCAGGGTGAGGGGCATCAGGATGAGGGGCGAGATGGTGAGGAGTACCAGTCTATCAGGATGATGAGCATCAAGGTGAGGAGCACCAGGACGATGAGTACCAGGGTGAGGAGTAACAGAGCGAGGAGCATGGGGACGTCGAGGGGCTCCAGGATGAGGAGGAGGAATATGGGTGGCTAGGTAAGGCGAATGGGGGCCATGGCCAAGGGGGTAAAAGGGGATGATTACCAAAGTCAGGAGGATGAGGGATGAGGACGGAAAGTTGTATTCCAGGGGCTCCTCATCTCGGTACTCCCCGTCCTCTTAACGTCCTCCTCGCCCTGGTATCCACGTCCTCTTAACGTCATCCTCGCCCTGGTAGCCACGTCTTCTTAACGTCCTCCTGGTACTCCACGCCCTCTTAACGTCCTCCTCGCCCTGGTATCCCATCCTCGCCCTGGATCTCTCCGTATCCGCTCCTTCCCCCTCCCCCATCCTGGCACCCACTCTTCCCTTCCTCATTCTGGTGCTCGAGGTCGGGCGGACCTCTCTCGGCTTCGGCCTCGAGGCGGAAAGGGCCTGGCCGACCGTTGCCGCGAATCGCCTTGGGGGGCAGAGGTCTTCGGGGAGGTCGGAGGACCTCTGCAGAGGTCAAAAAAAAGGTCAGCGGACCTTTCCAGAGCCTTTATAAAGGCTCTGAGTGCAGTTTTTGAATTCGGGCGCTTTTCAAAAAGGTCAGGGGGACCTCTGGGGATCCTGCGGAGGGCGTTCAAAACGTCGCTGGGACCCCTGGCATCGTGCGATTGTCGATCGAACAGGGCTGCACGAGGTCCGAGGCGACGGAGTCGTCACAAGTTGCATCGACCTTTGTTTGACCTTTGATTCGACCTCTTGTTTGACCTCTGTTCGACCTTTGTTTGACCTTTGCTTGACCTTTGATTTGACCTCTGATCGACCTTTGTTTGACCTTTGTTTGACCTTTGTTTGACCTCTATTTGACCTTTGTTTGACCTTTGTTTGACCTTTGTTTGACCTTTGTTTGACCTTTATTTGACCTTTATTTGACCTTTGTTTGACCTTTGTTTGACCTCTCGGACCTTTATTTGACCTTTGTTTGACCTTTGTTTGGCCTTTGTTTGACCTTTATCTGACCTTTGTTTGACATTTATTTGGCTTTTGTTTGGCGTTGCTGTGACCTTTGTTGCTTCTCATTATATATAATACATTAGAGGTAATAAACATGTAGGCACGGCGTTGTCGCTTCTCATTATATATAATACATTAGAGAGCATGGACATGTAGACACGCTCGTCGCTCGGGTTCACATATGTCAATGAAGATATATATGCACTACATTAATGCAGTTGAAGCGAGACCTGGCACGGCCACATCGCATCATGCACTCATGCCACGAGGAGCACCATGCGCTTGGATCGTGAGATGATGCACGCGTGGAGAGCAGCGATCACGCCGTCCGGATGCGTCATGGGTTGTGCTATCGGCGAGCACGCCCTCGGGATACGCGTTCCAGGTCTGTGCCGTTGGAGCGGCGGGGGGGATTGGTTTTGGCCGTTGGGCGGCCAGCGGCGGCAGCCTTGTCGGGTCGAGCGTTTCAGGGCCAGAAGTGTGCGCCCCCCCCGGCCCTCCTCGGATCTCGCCATAATGGCGTCCACAGGTGACCAGATTATCGTGGCGCGCCTGCAGCAACGGGGGATGCGTGCTCTTGCCCGCGAGTTTCAGAGAGGCACGGTGGTGTTGATTCGTGACGACGACGACTTCGATGAGCGTTCGATTGGGAAGAACGCCACTCGGGTCGACCTCTGGCAAGGCCCTGATCTTCTGAGCCCTCCGAAGACGAGGGCGGGCGACGGCAGCGACGCAGCTAAGAGTGGCGGCGCGAACGCGCGGGAGGCCTTCCACCTCAGCCTGGGAGGCGAGCTTATGACGGGGTGGGGGAGGGGGAGGAAGAGGGGGAGGAGGAGGAGGGGTTTGGCCTTCCGCGCGCTCTCGTCGGCCAGTTCGGAAGATGTATTCTAAGCCGAAACGCATGTTGCACTCGTGCTACAAGTGGCTCCCGAAGGTCAAGAAGACCGAGCGAGGAGCAGGGTAGAGTCTACTGGCTCTCGGTAGGTCGCCCTTTCTCGAATTTGCTCGGGATTTCGAGCGCTGAGGCTCTGGGAAAAAACTCTGAGGATGATCGAGCCGAAAGGGGGCGCCAAGATAATCGGACCGACATGGGGGCGCGAAGATAATCGAACCGAAAGGGGGCCCGCAGATAATCGCACCGCAAGGGGGCGCCAGGATAATCGATCCGATCAGGGGCTCGCAGTTGGACACAGTAGGGGTGGGCCCATAAGGGGGCGCCGAGGTAATTGGGCCAAGCTAGGGCGCGAAGATAATCGCAGCGAACATGTGCGCCATGATAGTCGGACAGTAAGATGCCCACGAATTGGGCCATCATTCATTTTTGATTTTTTGATTTCGTAGCGGTTTCCACAGCAAGCCCAAGCCTTTGGCGTGCCTTCTCACTCACTCTTTGGATGTGCTGAAGTTGTTGTTTGGACCACTCCACTTGAACATCTCGGCGCCCATGGCGAAACGGCCTACTCCCGCTGGTGGTGGCGGTCGTGGAAGCGGCCGCGGAGGTCGCAAGCGTGGGAGAGGCCAGGGCCAGAAGGACGTTGCGGGCACGAAGAGCATCGCCAAGTTCTGCAGCCTCTGTGGGACTGGTGCCAAGGCGACCCGCCTAGCGCCTAGCGTGTCTTCTGGTCCCAGTCCCCTCGCTCCCTTTGCTCGCATGCCTTCGCCCCTCCATTCCCCAGTCGTTCGATTTCCTTCCGCGCTGTGCCCTCCTCCACCCATCAAGTCTTAAGCTTCGCAGTTCCTGTGTCCAAGCGGTTGGTCTCATTGTTAGTGTCGCTCAGCTTCCAGGCGCGGCCTTGTTCGCGTGTATGTGCACATTCGGTTCTGACGCCCCTTGTCCTCGTCATTGCTCGGGTATCGCCAGCAGTGCCCAGAGGTTGGTCGAGACTTCGTTCGGATCGCATTCGGTCCAGTGGCATGCTATTGTCCAGCCGTGGCCGTTGCGTTGCTCGCCTGCCTGTCTCTCATATACATGCGCATGCTACACACATACACATACATACACATGTACATATGCACATACACATACATATGCATATACATATACATATACACGTGCATACATATATACGTATACATACACACATATAATTTACATATGTACGTATACGTACTTATGTACGTAAGTCGTTGTATTCAAGTATGCTGTATACATGTATGTAGGTGTATGTAGGTACGTATGTATGTAAGCTCTAGGTTAATGTAAGTGTATGTATGTATGTAAGTTGTAGGTTATGTATGTGCGTATGTATGTTGGCGTATGTATATGTATGTAGGTGTATGTACGTCAAACTCACAAGATCATGGGACACATCATTTTTTTCCAGGATGCTTCGGGTCGGGGCTGCACCCCTAACGCAACACGTTTTTAATAAAACAAACAGCTTGCCGTTCATAGTCGTGAAGGGCTCCTTTAATTATCATGCAGATCTTTCCATGTGTCAGCATGCCGAAAGGTTTCCGCGGCAATTTCAGCATCCCTGTTTTCCTCCCGCGCCCCGAGCGCAACGTGCACGGCAGTGTAAAACATCGCGTCTTAAATGCGCGATTCATCAATGCAGCGCGTCGCGCTGCGACACCGCGCATTGCAACGCAGAACAACGCAACGCATCAAACTGCGACGCAGCAAAGTCAAGCAACGTAAAATGCGACGCTGCGGTAAGTTTAGTGGTTCTGCAGAGCAGCATCAGGCAACGCAGCAAATATGTTAAACAAAAGCGCGGCCCCTTGCAACGCGGCGCTTTACAACGCGACGCAGTGTAAGACAAAGCAACAGCGTGCAACACAACGAATTGCAACGCAACGCAGCAGAAACGATTTCGCGACTGATGCCGTTTGCAGTCCTGCTGGGTTGCCCGTGGGTTTGTTGGGTCGGCTGGCGGAACTCCGAGGAGCCGCCCCTGGGTGTCAATCTTATGTTGTTCCATGTTTTGGCCCGAGTGCGGTTGTTGCGGTGTATGCAGGTCCTTGGCGGGTAGTGCTCCGAGAGCCGCGGTCTTCGCGAAGGTGCTCATGGGGGCGCCGTCCGCGCCCTTGGGAGAGCGACGCGATCGTGGTGAGGATATGGGGCGAATGCGAGGGTTTTTTTCTGGTCGGGGGTGAGTGCATGGGGTGGCTGCGAACAACAATTGGCGAGGTCGCGGGGTTTGGATTCATGGCGAACAGCACTTGGTTAGGATATGGGGCGAGTGCGAAGCTAATGTTTCGGGTTTGGGGTTGGGATTGGCCCTCGAGGGATCATTGGGCGATTGCAGTGCGCAATGGCCAGGGGCGCGGCGGCCGCGGGCGCGGCCGCTGACTCCGCGGCGGTCCACGGGCTGTGGCCGTCAGCGAGAATGTGCAAGCTCGCTAAGCCGTTCAAGCGCGTTGGACCAAAAACGCAAGTTGGCGTTGTCCTATTCGTGTGTGCACCCAGATTTGGGTGCGGAGAAAGCCGCAGATGCGCCCGCGCCGCGGCACGCCGCAAAAAATGCGGGCCCGTTCCTTTGCGTTTCCCGCAACATATTCGCTTGCGCATGCTCGGGCTGGCTGTCGAATCCGCCCTCGCGCAGAGCCGCCCAAGCGACGCGCGGCAGATCTGCGAGGTTTTCGCGACTACGCGGGGAAGCTTGCCACTCTGCCACAGGGCGAGTTGGATGGCCCGAGGGCGCTGATCGCGCCCCCAGCGTCGACGGAGGCGGCCGCCAGGTGCAAGAGTGCAGAGGCCGCGCGCGCGGCGCGCGGCCACTTCATCGCGGGGCGGCGCACTACAACGCGGGCGTTCGTCGTTTTCCTGGCCGACGCCCGCCCGCAGCCACGGCGGCGCTCAAGCCGTTCGTGATGCGCCTGTGGACGATGGGTCGGGGCATCGCCCCTGACCTTCCAGAGAAGGCCGACCGCGTCATTCAGACGGCGCTGGCGGCGGGCGCGGCCGCGCGGCCAGTTCGAGGGAGCTTTTCGTGGCGACGGGCCCCATGCATGTGCGACCATAGCTGCATCCCGTGATTTGCGGGGCCCGATCCAGCGCGCCCCAACGACCTCACAAACAGCGAGGCTCTTACCCGCGAGTTCCGTCGAGCCGCGCGGAAGTTCCACCCAGAGAAGGACGGACTTGTTCTTACTGCCGAACTTACCACGACGGCAGTGCCGCCGCCTGCCATCGGCGCAGAGGCGACGCCGCAACCTTCATAGCCGCCGCGAAGTCGCTCCTGGAGGTCGACTCCAACAGCACTTCCAGCGGCCGCGGAGGCGGCGGCCTTGCCCGCTGGGCGCAGGGCGCGCAGAGCGCGCGCAACGCGCGAATATCATCGGCAAGGGCGCTCCCGTCGCGGTGGGGCACGGCGATTTCGGTGAGAGGGAAGGGAGGGAGGGGCAGGGGAAGGGGTGGGGGGGGGGGATGAGGGGGGGGGAGGGGAGAGGAGGGATGAGAGGAGGAAGGGGGAGGGAGGGAATGAGGAGGGAATAGGGTAGGGGGAGGGGGGAGGAGGAATGGGCAAGGTTGATGAGGGAGAGGAGGGGGGGGGGGAGGGAGGGGGGTGGGGGAGGAGGAAGAAGGGGGGGGGGGGGGGGGGCGGGGGTGATTTTGAGGGGGACGGGGGCGGGGAGGCTGATTTTGATGGGGAAGGGGGGGGGGGGGGGGGTGGTGAAGGGGGGGGGGGCGCCCGTCGCCGCGCGCGCTTCTCTTTTGCGACGAAGAAGATGGCAGCAAGTTCCGTGCGACAGCAGGGCAAGCGTCGGGGCGCGGTGGCCATGCCGTTGGCGCCCCAAGCTTACGTGGGACGGCGTCTCCGTGGAAGTCGGGGACGTCCCCGACCACGGCGTCGCCGTCGACATTCTGGGCGCCCTGCAACCACGAGGGTTGCGGCACAGGAACGGCCGAATATCGCTGGGTGCGGCGGCCGCACATCGGCAGAAGTACTTGGCCGCGCACGAGGCGGCCGTTCGGCACGCGTGCGTTGCGAGAGCCGACGAGCTTCTTTTGGGTGCCGCCTCGCAGTGTTGCACGGGCGATTTTTCTTCATTTTCGGGCCAATCGCGCTCGGCAGCCAGGTGCCGCCACGGCCGTGCATACGGCCGCCGTTCTGTCCGCGGGTGGGCCAAACCTACTGGAACGCGGCAGAATGCGATCCCCGCTGGACAAGAGTGGGAGTTCGTCGGGCAGTGGGGCTGGTCCGCGGTGGACCGCGCAGCTGCAGTTGCGCCCAGGGAAGAGACGCCGTGTGCCACCGCCGTGTTCTTGCCGTTGCAGCCCCTCCCCCTCCCCATCAAAATCAACCTCCCCCTCCCCCTCCTTCAAAATCCCACCTCCCTTCCCCTCCCCCCCCCCTCCCGAACGCGAAGCGACGGGCCAAAGAAGCGTTGCTCGGCGGATCGGCAGATTGGTTGCGCCCGCTTTCAGATTCTGCATACGTCGGTGCATGGTGCGCACGCCGCCTGCGCCCACAACCGACCCGAGGCGTTTCGCCGAATCGTGGCGGCGGGCGCATGCGACCACTTCCGTGAGGGCGCCGACTGGGCCCTCCTCCTCCTCCTCCTCCTCTCTGCGGGGAGGAGGCCGATCTCTGCCGCGTGGACGCCGACGCCCCCTTTCCCGTTTTCCGCGGATGTTCATGCGCAGTGTGCATTGTTCAGAATGCCAGCGTGCGCGCAGCGCACGAGGCCAAAGTGTCTGAGGCCGTCGCTGCGGGGCATCTACAACGCGGACAACTCGTGGTTCACGCCTCACAGCGTCGCGCTAGGACTGGCCATGGCTACAGGCCAGATGCATGGATGCACTATCCAGGAGGAGCCGATCGCCCTCGATACGCACCCGAAGCCGCAGCCAGCCGACGACGCCGATACTTTTCTGTCAGAAGCTCAAGCCTTCCAGCCGCCGACGCCAAACTTTTCGTCGCCGCCATGGCCCCCCCCCGCGGGCCCCGTCGCGAGTTCTTTCAGCCCTTTCGAGCGGCTTGTGCCGAGTGGTCGCCGAGCGCGCATGCCAAGGCTTCCGCGGGGGGCGAGGCGGCCAAGGCGCGGGCGACTGCGGCCAAGGCGCGGACGAATGCGGCCAAGGCGCGGGCGAGCTCGACGACCTTCGGCATCCACGCTCGCGGCGTGAGAAGGAAGCGTTTGAGATACTTACGAAGTATAGTACTCCTTCTTGGGAAAGGCCACCTGCGCGGCGGCCCTCGGTCTGGCCCTAGGGGGGTGGGGGGGGGGGCTATCCAACGCCAATGCGCGGGTGCGCCGCCGAGGGCGCAAGGCGGCCGCGGCTGTTGGCGCCCATCCGCGCCGTGGCGGTCACCCCATAACGTCTCAGCGGGGAGGGCCGCGCGCGCGGGGGCGCCGCGCGGCGCTGCGCCGCTTTCACGATGCGGGCCGCTGGCCGTCGCCGTCGCCGCCGCGATCGCTTGTGGCGGCAATGCTTGGGGCAAGTGCGGCGCCCCCGCAGCGGTCGACGACCGCTCGTGCACTCAAATCGACGCGGGAGCTTCCGTGCCGAAGCGCGCCCGTCAGGGGGGATGGTCTACGCCGACGCCCTGCGCCGCCGCCGATGTTCGCCGCCCGCGCAAATGCGACGGCGCAAGACAGATCGGCCATTGCTTCATTATTCCGCGCCCTCCTCCCCCTCCCCCCTCCATATTGCCCCCTCCACTCCCTTTTCCCCACCCGCCCTCCTCCTCGCCGCCCCCCCCCCGTCCTGCTTCATCAAGGACTCGGGTTCTCCCATTGATTGCGCTCGTGCGCGCGCGCTCACGCCTTGTTTTTTCAGTTTGCCTGAAATGCATATTTCTCAGTATCGTGTAAGCCCTCACATCTCTTACATGCACTGCGGCTTGGGGTGGCAATGCAAGTCGTCGCGTTCCTCGCGTGCGTTCGCGGGCGCGACTGTCAGTCTCTCTCCCTTCTCTCATTCGGCGCCGCGAGCGGATTTCCCGCGGGCGGCGACGGGCCTGGAGCGCCCGCCGCGGGCGCCTGCGGGGTCGCGCTTCTGGGGGCGAGGGCTTCAATCACATTGGTTGCGCCGATCAGACTGCGCCGCATAGATTGCCCAGCATATATTGCACCGCATAGCTTGCCCCACATAGACTGCACCACATGGAGTGCATCGCATAGATGGCACCGCGCCGATTCCACCACATAGGCTGCACCACATGGGCTTCATCACATAGATTGCATTCCATAGCTTGCACCACAGATGTTGCACGATTTATGCTGCATCGCATTTGCTGCGCCACCTCGGGTGCACCACGCCGTTTGCACCACGTCGCTTGCACCACAAAGGATGCACCGCATGGCTTGCACCACGTTGGCGGCTTAACCAAGCTGTTTGGGCTCCGCGCTGGCTGAATCTTTCGGAATTCTCCGATGCGCGAGAATTTGTTCAGTTCTACAACTTCCACATTCTCAGAAATCCCAAAAGCCTCAGATCTTTTGAAGTTCTTGCAATTCCCATGGCTTTGGTTACCCATGAATATCACAATTCGTGATTCGCAGGTATCTGAGCAATTGTGCAATTGTCACAGTTCTCAAATATTTCAGAACTCATTGTTTTGCGCAGCCTTGTTCTTCGCATCCTTTTGTTAATTTTGAATTATTTTTGTTTTTGAAATTTTGATCAGTTTCCAATTTCTCAACCTTTGCAGGATTCCGCTGGTTATCGGGCTTCTTGAAGATTCTGCAATTCTTATAAAGCTCGCTGTTTATATTTAATTGAATTATAACAGAATTCTCATAACTCTCATGATATCAAACTTTTGCAGATTTCTTTTCTGAAGACTAGCTGTGTCCAGACTTTTTTGTATTACTCCCATGTGTCAGAGAGCAAAGAGCCAGTGGAAGTTTTGCGCTTGCCATTATTTTTGTAAGTCTCAGATATCGCACCCTTCAAACAATTCCCATAATTTCAACGGCCACGCATTTCCAAACTGTAGAAGTTAAGGTGTGCAGGGGGTTGTACAGTGAGGTAGGGGTGTAGAGCAATTTCTCCAAAGTAATGTAGACAGCCAATTGTAAAGTACAGTCTTGTAAGTACTACTTACTACGTATCACGTACATACATACGACACGCATACAAATACACACATGCATACAGACATACATACATACGTACATACATACATACAGACACACTACACACTACATGGCACATACGTTTGTAGTACACATGCATTCATACATACATACATACATACACATACACATACACACATCATACGCACTTTCTGTGATTCGAAACATACACTATATATACACGCGTGTGTTGTACGTTCACACACTCATTCCTGCAAGGTTTATGCTCTCCCGTGTCTCTCCGGCTCCCGGAGAGGTTTTGATGCAGTGACCCCTCGTTCTTGCCCTGCCCCCGTCCCCTTCCTTAGCTCTACGCCTTTATTTCTTCCCTTGCCGCAAGCAGTTGCCTCCCCCATCTTTATTTGTGTTCTTGCTTCTCTATTCATGGCCTTGCTTCTCGGTGCTTCTCTGTTCTAAGTTGTAAGGCATGCAAGCTCATCGAGTGGGAAGACGACGGGAGCGCCTTGATGGAGGCCATGGGGGACGTTCCTATCTGCAGGGTCTGCGGGGAGAACGCGGTGAAGCATATGCCTGGAGTCAAATTTGATGACCTCGTGGCTGAGAAGGACAAGGGCGAGGTGGACGCAGAGAGCTTGGTGACCAACCTGCACGCCGAGGACGCCGACAAGCAGGAGATGCCTACCGTCTCCGTCGGCGACGCCATGCGGGTTGACCAGGAGATGTACATGAAGTACTCGGGCTTGACCTTCGCGGAGGTGGTCAAGGAGTTCGGTCAGACTCCCAAGATGCTGGACATCAAGCTCGCCGTCTTCTTCACTGCCACGGGTAGGGAGGTGGTCTACCCTTGCGAGCGCGACGAGAAATTCAAGAGAAAGTACCCCACCGTGAAGATCGGCTGCTCCAACAACATCGTGGTGCAGCAGGGGCCCTCTGGGAGCGACCGTAGGGCCATCTTCCCCACCCAGGGCCCGATGATGCTCGCTGCTGCTGGCAGTGCGACGGTGGGCGCTGGAAAAGATCTGCAGGCGCCATCCGTGCAAAGTGTGCGTCTCACCGTCAGGAGCAACGAGGTCCTGCAAGAGGAGGCTGAAAAGCTGAAGGAGGCGAAGGGGAAGAAGGCGAAAAGGGGGCTGAAGTCTGGGGGCACGGCCGAGCTGCTGGCCGTGGACGGCGAAGACTCCGACGAGGACCAGGAGGCTTTGTCGGCCTTGGAGGCTGCCCGCGGAAGCGACGGGACGCCTGCCAAGTGGCCTCGCGCGTCGCCATCGCCGACTGCGTCGAGGGCAGGTTCGAGGGCAAGCTGTGCGCGATCGGTGGCGCCGAACCCCCGCAAGTGCGGCACCGCCGCCTACTGGATGCACGAGCTTGACATTGACAAGGCCCTGGATGGATCGAAGCTTGGACAGCCCTTGAATCAGGCATCGCTCCTCATGCCCAAGCTCGACGTGACCGAGCGCGGCCTGCTGACGAAGAGGATGGACCTCGTGAGAGACGCCGTGACGATGAACTGCGACAACTGCCACAACTTGAAGGATGCGGAGCTCATCGGAAAGGCAAACGAGCTGGCGAAGTCAGGGGCGAAGCCGACTTTGAAGTTGTGGGTTGCTCTCGCAAAGCGGTACACGAACAACACGTTCGAGAAGGTCGAGAAGATGACCGAGAAGTCTGAGATCAAGGCTGAGCTCAAGGACTACCTGCAACACATCTGCATGTGGAACGGCTCTTCGAAGAGGGTGCTGGACGACGGCTGCACCACTAAGCCGCCGTTGCGTCTCACAGGCTTGGTCGACCAGCAGCTGGCCCAGGTATCCTTCTCATCTAATCGATGCTTGAGCCACGCGTGGCTTTTAGATTCACGCTACCCCCCTCCCTCCTCAGCGGAGGGAGGGGTGCATCAGGGGGTGGCGAGGGGAGGTACGGGGGAATTGGCGATACGGGCTTCTGGAGGGGAAGGGCGGAGTGCGAACGATGATGAGGTTGGAGGTCTGATAGGGGAGGATGGGGGAGGGATGTATGTCAACTAGGGGAGCCTGGAGGATAGTCGGTGAGGCGTTCGATGTCAGGCAGTGCTTGCCCTCCCCCCAACTTCCGCCCCTCCCCCGCTTTCCGCATAGTAGTTGCATGCTCTTCCTCGCCAGGTGTTTCGCGACTGCGCCATGAAGTCGATGCTGTTGAAGATGGTGTGCGATGGCGAGAAGTCCGCACTCCGCGTTTCAGCGTTCATCGAGGCGGCTACTGCGGTGTGGGAGGACCTACCCGAGGATGCTGGCCTCGGAGACCGCTGCGCACTGGAGTTCACCAACTGCAGTACGATCTTCACCTTGTTGGCGTTGCTCCAGTCGGATTCGACGTTCGACGTCATCGTCGCGGACAGCGATGCCATCGAGCTGTTGCAGACTTTGCACGTCAAGGCTTCGGAGCTGCATCTCGACCAGTGCTCCGTCGCGCTGACGGCGGCGGCCGTGACCACATGCAAGTATTGGAACGATAGGATCGAGGCCAAGTCCAAGTTGGCAGATCGGATGGGCAAGTTCGCGAACGAAATGAAGATCCACTACCTGGCCGTTCGCAAGACGGATCCTGATGGCACTTCGTCTGCAGCGGTGACATTGTCAGGTGCGGCCCGTCAACTCGGCGTCTGGGAGGCGACCTTGGGGGCAGGGAGCGTTGACGACCTCAAGGCCGAGGTCGTCAGTCAGTCCCAGCAGACCGCGACGGCGCTGATGGCCATGATCCGCGGCGGGGCTGCCGTGCCAGACATGGCCGACCGCCTGGCGGCGCACAAGACACTCTTCAAGGAATTGGACGAGCTGGACCCGATGAACGATTTGCTGACCCGCCTCAGCTCTGATATGAACAGGGCGCAGTCCCAGATGGACATGTCGGCGAAGCACGCCATCCTCGACAAGTGCATTGCTGAATGGGACTTCTCTGAGGCGGCGGCGACGTCCTTGAAGGATGCGGTCGCGGCTTGCGACGGCAGGAGGTTGCCCGAGACAACGGCGGCGGCGGCTTGTGATCGGTGCTTGGGGATCGTGGAGCGCTTTAACAAGTCGATGGAGACAGAATCAGCCTCGGAGTTTGAGTTGTTAGGTGTGCACGTGGCAGGTGCATTCGAGACCCTTGCGAAGCTCACTGCACCTGAGCATGAAGAGAAACTTACCAAGGTTGCTCCTCTTCTCCAGTACGCTACCGCGACGCTGAAGCAGATCAACATCTTGCGTTCCGCCCAGCCAGCAGATGGGAACCCCGAGGACACCGACAAGACGCAGCACATCGAGTCGGGCATGGACGCAGCGGTGCGCATGAGGACGCGCTGCAGCTCAGCGTACGCGGCCTGCAATGCCTTCATCAACGAGTTTCCCATCATCAAGGTTAAGGTGCCGCTCCTGTTGGAGTTTTCGGCTGGGGTCATCGCCCAGAGCGGCGTCCAGGCCCGCGACGTCATCAAGACGAAGATTACCGATGCGATTTCGTCTCTTGGGGAAGCCATTGATAAGATGATGCCGCTCAAGCAGTGGGAGGAGAAGACGGTCGGCCTCAAGACCATCGATGAACTCGTGGACCTCTACGAGAGGACGCTGAAGGATGTCGACACCCAGGGGCTCGAGGAGAAGGCTGATGCCATCGGTGACCTGCTCGAGCAGTTCAAGAGCACGACGGCCAAGTACAGCTTGGACACGGACACCGAGGTCGTCGAGAGCACCGGCGATGCGATGATCAAGACCCGCGCGATTCGCGCCACGGATGCGGTCATGAGCTTCCTCAGCACCCCGAGCGTCATGAAGGACAAGGTGGCCATGCAGCGGAAGGCCATGGCCATCGCGGAGAAGCTCAAGCGGTGGAAGATGGATCCGAAAGAGATGAACGACGTGATTGTGGCTCGCTACAAGCTGGCCCTGAAGTACAAGTGAGGCGAGGCGCCCAGCTTGGGCGCGATGGAGGCCGAGCCCGCCCGCTTCGAGGAGGCACTGGCTAAACCATCGTCGTGGCCGTCTTTCCGTCGTTCCCCCTCTCCCGTCGGCGTCGTCGGAGTTGGCGATCGTCGTCGTCGTCGCACCCGCCGCTGCCGCCGTCGACGCCGTCATCGTCGTCGCCGCCGCCGCCAAGATCGCCCCCAGGGCTGGGGCAAAGACGACGAGCGCGAGTACCGCGAGGTCGGTCGGTCGTCGTCGTCGTCGGCGGCGGCGTCGTCGTCTTCGTCCTCGCGGTGCTCGCGCTCGTCGTCTTTGGCCCCAGCCCTGGGGGCGACCTTGGCGGCGACGGCGACGACGATGACGGCGTCGACGGCGGCAGCGGCGGGTGCGACGACGACGACGACGACGGCGGCAACGGCGACGACGACGACCGACGACGACCGACGACGGCGCTCGACGACGACTGACGACGACCGACGACGATCGACGACGACGAGCGACGACGACGACGACGACTGACGACGACCGACGACGACGAGCGACGACCACGAGCGACCGACGACGACTTTCGACGACGAGCGACGACGACGAGCGACGACGAGGACGGCGGTAAGGATGATGAGGACGATGAGGAGGATGGCGGAGGATGGCGGCAAGGATGATGAGGACGATGAGGGCGATGAGGAGGATGGCGGAAAGGATGATGAGGACGATGCGGAGGAGGCGGAGGAGGATGGCGGCAAGGATGATGAGGGCGATGAGGGCGATGAGGATGTAGATGAGGAGGAGGAGGATGGCGGTAAGGATGATGAGGACGATGAGGAGGAGGTCTCATCATTAGAACGGCATGTTCATCATCTCCATTCTCTTCTTCCTCATCTTCCTCCTCGCTTCTCTCGTCCTCACTCGTCGTTCCTTTCGTTTGCCCCTTGGTTACCTGTCCTCCCTCCTCCCATTTCCCTCTTCTCGCCTCCGACCCCCCTCCTCCAACAATTACCAAATAGAATACTATTCTCATGTTTCCCCTGATGACGTCCAGGCGGGTGCATCCACGCTAACTCGCCAGACAGCGCCTGAAACCCAATTGCGCGAGTCAGCGCGTCCGACCTACCTCGGCCGCCTGACATGAAATCAAGTTTGCCCCAGTGGGGCAGCCAGACGGCGCGCCCAACCAACCGCGACCAGACAGTGCATGCAGCGTGACTGCGCGAGCCATCTCGTCCAACCCAATGCGGCTCGCTAGCAAGCAATATGCATCGACCGCGTCACGCAACCATGCGCGGCATCAAACCGAGCGCGGGCAGGTATCGCATGCAACGCAATTGTACCCGAAACTGGCGCGCTTTCATATTCGAAATATGACGGGCCATATGTCTTGGCAGAACGCAGCCCGACGGTGCATCCAACTTCGCGTTGCCAGACAGCGCGTTCAACTTAACTCGAACAGCCAGTGGAACCGACACTTGTCGGGCCCAGGGGCTTCCACGAGGCGGCGCGGGCAGCAACGCGGCACGACATCGGCCAACCAGCACGGCGCCCGCGAGGCGGCGCATGCGGCAAGTTGCCGCAACTTCCGAAGAGCTTCTTACGTACGTGGCACGTCTGTGAAAACCTCTGAGTGCAATACACGTCAAGGGATTACCTTGTTTTCGACCTTTCTGGGACCTCTTAACATCAAGTATCAAAAACAAACCAAAAACCTTTGCTGGACCTCTTTTCGCCATATCCATGATCTACAGAGTGTGGCGGGTCTCGCCCAACACGGTGTTAGATCGATGGTGCGATCGATTGTTCAAGACTTCGGTTCTTCCGCCCCCAATTTTTTCTTATCAACCCAAGGGTATGTCGATAACACTATTGATTTCAATATCCATCTTCCTATCGATCTCACTAGATCGGTCTCCCTGGACCTATCGGTCTGACTATCTCTCGATCTCATGGTCGACCTCTCTACTCATCTGATTATCGATATCATTATCGATTTGGCAGTCGATCTCACCATCGATCTCACTATCGATCTCACTACCGATCTCACTATCGATCTCACACAATCGAGCTCACAATCGATCTCACTATCGACCTCGACGGAGCACCACGGAGCACCACTGGACTCCGGCGGGACACCCCCGGGTCACCGCCGGCCAACCAGGGAGATCAGAGACATTGAGCCCGGTTCTCCCCAGCCAGGTCGGGATCATTCGTCTCGCCCGCCATGTAGCCTCGCTTCACCCGTACGCACGACAGGAAACCCAAACCGATTTCCCATTGGGGGGCCCTCCTTTACACTGCGATCTCAGCCCCCAATTTCCGATCTATATATATATATACACATATATACACTGTATACGCAATTTTTCGTGAGGTATGTGGTGTGGGCTGTGCGGTGTTAGCTATTTGGTGTAATTCATGTTGTGTCAGCTAAGTGGTGTGTCAGCTACGTGATGTGAGCAATGTTGTGCAAGGTATGTGGTGTGAGTTGTGGCGTCAAAGCCATCCGACGCAAGCCAAGTGGTATCAGCTACGCGGTGCAAGCGATGGGATGGCATGTACTTTATGTAGACTATGTGGTCTGAGCTATGTTGTGTGAGCTATGCGGCGCAAGGTATGTGCTGTAGACTACACTGTGCCGCCTCTGTGGGGTGTCAGCTTTGTTGTGTATTAGTCTACGTGCTGCAAGGTATGCTGCGTAAGCTATGAAGTGAGAGCTATGATGGTGCTAGCGAGGTGGTTTGAGCTACGTGGTCAAGGCTATGCTTTGTAAACAACGCGGCGTGAGCTGCGCGGTGCTGCCCATGTGGTGCAAGCTCGACGGTGCAAGCTCTGCGGTGTGAGCTGTGGCGTGTGAACTGTGCGGTGTGAGGAGCTCTGCTGCGGCCCCGAGCGGGCACGGGCGGGAATGCGACGACGCTCGGGGACGCGCACCGGGCGCCCACGAGGCGCCCACGAGGCGCCCACGAGCGGCATCGCTGCGAGACCTCGGGGAACCCGGTAACCCGCGGCGCGCGCGGTGGCAACGAGCGGGCACAGGGCGGCCTCAGGCGGGCAACGGGGCGGGGCCCTGTGGAAGCCCACACAGCGCGCGGGAGCGCGCCCACGAGGCGCCCACGAGCGGCAGCGCAACGGGACCTCGGGGAATTTGCCCAGCGCACCGGAGGCCCCCACGAGCGGGCCCCGTCGGGAGCAGGGCGCAATCTCAGGAAGCCGACCTGGCGTACGAGGCGCCCACGAGCGGGCGCGTGCGGGAACGTGGCGAAGCACCCCACCGAAAACCCATCCAACTACTTAAAGAACGGACAAGGGACCCCCCCAAGTGGAAGTATCGCTTGGGGCACGAAACAACGCTTCCCAATCGAACAGTCAGCGCGCGCACCCATCATCATCGTCGCCGTAGATGCAGCCATGGAACTGCATTAGACTGGGTCTCGCCAACTGAGTATTGCCAACAGGTTGCGGGTGGAAAGGTGGGGTGTTTTGCAGCAGGATGCGAGTTGGCGACTGCAAGTTCGTCAAAACCATTGCACTGCCAAGATTGCGCCACATAGATTGCATATGATATCTGGTACCATAAAGATGGCAGCACGTCGGCTGCAGCGCACACAGGTTGCACCACAGAGACTGCACATCGAGAGCGCGAGAACCGAATGCTCTGGGCCAACATTGGCAAACAGTTGTGTATGTTTTTTTTCCCGGGCTGCGTAGGGGAGAAGGAGGAGGAGGCGGAGGAGGAGGAGGATGATAATAATAATAGGACAAATATTAATAATGATAGCACGAGGAATAAGACGAAGAAGAAGAAGAAGGAGGAGGAGGAGGAGGAGGGGAGGGAGGGAGAGGGAGGTTAGGCCTGGTCCAGCTTTCGCAGCCCAATGCTACCGAGGCGTGGTCCAGTCCAGACTCAAGAGCCCCAACCGCAAGTCCTTCATCCTCCCTCCTCCTCCTCCTCCTCCTCCTCCTCCTCATCCTCCTCGTCCTCCTTTTTCTCCTCCTCTTCCTCTTCCTCTTCTTCCCCCCTTCTGCTCGCAATCAGCGTATTCTTATCCCGCTGATGCGGGCGGCAGCGATCGCCCCGTTGGCTCATTTGGTCCAGGATGCCCCCGTCTATCCCCGGGTCTGACGGCCCCGTGGTCAGAACGGGGTGGCGGCAACGCGGAGAAAGAGGATGTTATGGCGGACGGCGAGAAGTGGGCTGGGTGGAGGGTGAGGCAGGGCGAAGGGAATTTGCGGATGCGACGTTGTGACGGGGAGCCAAGACGGAGCAGTAGTTTTTCTCTCCAGTGCGAGAGTCGCCCGTTTGTGTAGTTTGGCATCGCTCGGACGCGTGCATTTCTCGGCTTGGACCATCGAGGAGCATCTTGGATCATCTGCTAGCGAAGAGATGCACGAACGATACCGTCAAATGCCAGAGAAGAGATGCACGAACGATACCGTCAAATGCTAGAGGCATGCACGTCCGAGCGATGGCAAGTTCGTATCACACATGGTTACATATTTCCCTCTGCCCAACAGGTGGGATCTGTCACGGTAGGTTTGACAGAATAACTTCTGTCCTGCCTCGACCACCTAGCATACAGCGACAGCGACCGTTGGGCCCCGATGGTCCAGTTGGTTTGGGCGGTCCTTGTGAAGCTCCCGGCTCGCCGAGCCTCACCAGGGAAGCGTCAGTGTGTCACGCCTCACCTCGCCCAGCCCGCATGCCGCGGCCGGCAGGCCCCCAGAGTCCTGGGTGATCCCTGGAGATCCCGTCTTGCGAGCCCACACCAGAGATGCGTTACGCCGTCCAGGCGTCACGTCGTCATGCCGTCCACGGTCCACGGGCATCCGGGGCAGACCTTCAGGGCATATATCCAATACACACACACCAATACCCCGCATCAAGAACACACATCGAGACCATACAGCGGCCACACAGGTCAATGCCTCACATAGAAAACATACCTCGACTACCGTCGGTCAGAGCACGCACCTTCAACACAGAACAATATCCACCAGCAACGTACATCAACAACGCACACCCTGGCCATAGATGCGTAAGAGTCACCAAGGACACTTGCCAACAACATTCTTTCAGATCGCGCATCAATCCCATGCACCAGAAACATGTTTAAGTGGCAGCCACCAGTAGCAAACATCATTGCCGTTTACCAACGACGCGCATCAAGCACGAGCATCAACACTGCGCAAACATTGCAAGCATCGTTCTTACCAGCACATCAATATCATGCAGTAGACACGCAGGACGCTCACATACCAAGATGCAAGAACAGTTATCACAATGCCCGCCCGCCAGTAACACACATTCGTACCACACGCCCATACAATAGCCAAAGAACACGCATCACCATTACCGCACCATTCAGAGCATACAGGGGTACCATCCATCAGTGATAATGCCCAACATACGCTGGGAGTGTACACCAGTCCCAGGCAAAAGTGACACTTCACAACATAACGCACCCGCTACAAACATCAATCAGTTAGCCGTGGAACATACACCAGTGGCATTACACCAACAACATGTTGCACTTACATATATCAACCGGTATCACCCGCGCCTATCAACCACACGTAGAATTACTAGCATGTACCCATACCAGGTAGCACGATTAGAAGTGAGCATTTGAGGTCATAGGCGTGCACCAATGTCACATTTGTATAGCACGTGCTCCTAAGATACATGACGAACCCTCACCACTTACACCCACATAGAAATTACATCCGTTAGCCGTATACTTCCTACCTCCACACACATGCTCACACCACCAGGCTGAGCAATTGTCAATCACAATCAGCATGACATGGTTCATACATCACCCTTTTAACTGATGCGCAAACGTAGCACTTGAATCAGCACGCGTGCATACCAAGCACACAGAATTGGAGGTGAGATCGCACTGGGACGGAGAGCCCCTCACCGGGAAATCGGTTTCGGCTTCGGGTTCGTGTCGTGCGTGCCAGCGAGGTGAAGCTGCGTGTGCGGGCGAGAGGAATGAACCCTTATCTGGCCAGGGCGCGGCGAGGACAGAAGTTCGCCCCCCCGGCCGCGCGGCGGGCGGGTGCTGGAGGTGTCCCGCTGTAGTGCTCCGATGGTGTCCCGTGTTTTCCCGTGGTGTCTTACGGTCTCTCGATTGGTGTCCCGACGGGGTCATGTGTCCTGTTGGTGTGTCAATGAAGTTCCGCGGTGTCTTGCCGTGGTGTCCCGATGGCGTCCAGTTGTGACCCGTGGTGTCCCGTTGTGTCCCGTGGTGGTGCGCGGTGTCCCGCGGTGTCCCGTGGTGCCCCGTGATGGTGTCCCGTGGTGTCCCTTTGTGTCCCGCCGTGGTGTCTCGATGGTGTCCCGATGGTGCCCCGTGGTGTCCAGTGGTCTCCCCAGGTGTCCCGCGGTGTCCCGTGGTGTCCGTTGGTGTCTTGGAAAATCGATATGTAGTGAGGTCGATGGTGAAATCAATAGTGAGGACGACAGTTAGATCAATAGTGAGATGGATCTTGAGTTTGATCGTGAGGTCGATAGTGAGAATGATAGTGGGATCGCCAGTGAGAGGGATGGTGAGATCGATTGTCAGATCGATCATGATATTTGATTGTGCGATCGATAGTGAGATCGATAGTGAGATCGATACAGAATTGGATCGTGAGATCGATAGTGATACCGATACCTATACGACCACCCTTCGGGTGATAAGGAGGTTGTGGGGGGGGAGAGGAGGGGAACCAACATCTGATTCAAGCGATCTCACTATCGATCTCACTCAACGGGACACCACGTGCCACCACAGGACACCACGGGACACCGCGGGGCACCTCTCGATCTCACTATCGGTCGCACTATCGATCTCACTATCAATCTCACTCAACGGGACACCATAGGAAACCACGGGACACCTCCGGACACCACATCGACCTCACTATCGATCTCACTATCGATGTCACGATCGATCTCAGTGTCGATCTCACTCAACGGGACACCACGGGACACCACGGGACACCTGTCGATCTCACTATCGATCTCACTAGCGATCTCATTTTTGGGGACACCACGAGATACCTCGGGGCACCACATCGATCTCTGTATCGATCTCACTATCAATCTCACTATCATTCTCACTATCATTCTCACTATCGATCTCATTCAACAGTCACCACGGGACACCACGGGACACCGCGGGACACCGCGGGCCACAGCTGGACGGGCGGGAGGGGGAGAATCATTTGTCTTGACTTCTCCCTAGCAGCGGCGGACACCACGGGACACCAGCGGGACACCAGCGGGACGCCGCGGGCAACTGGCCGCCGGAGGAGAAACATTTGGTCCGGCCGCGGCCCAGCCACAGGAGGATTTCGGGACAGCAGCGGGACACCGGCGGGACATCGCGGGCCACTGGCCGCCGGAGGAGAAACATTTGGTCCGGCCGCGGCCCAGCCACAGGAGGATTTCCTTTCGCCCGCCCACGCAGTTTCGCCTCGCCCGCACGCACGCACGGCACGCACGACACGAACCCGAAACCGAAATCGATTTCCCAGTAGGGGGGGTCTCCGTTTCACGTCGGACTCACCCCCCCAACCTCCGATTGCGATCGACTGGGGGACCCATAGTTAGATCGATCTTGAGGCCGATTATGAGGTCGATAGTGAGGTCGATAGTGAGATCGATACTGAGGTCAGTTGTGAGATCGGTCGTGAGATCGTTTGTGCGATCAATCGTGAGATCATTAGTGAGCTCGATAGTGAGGTCGATCGTGAAGTCGATCGTGATACTTCGAAATAGTGTGGCAGCTCCCTGGTGGGAATCGCCCGAAGCGAAGTAAGAAGTAATTTGCATTGTAATATTGAAAATGCTTACGCTATTCCGCCGACCCCCAGAAAGGGGGCCTGTTTTGGACCCTCTGGGGGCCTCTTCTGGGGCTCTTGGGGGCCTCTTCGGGCCTCTTGGGAGTTTCTTGGGCGCCTCGTGGCGGTCTCGGGGGTCCTCCTGGGGCGGAAGGCTCGGAATGTCAGTTCGAGTTGCCTTTCTTCGGCGCCTCCTGGGACCATGTTAGGGCTCACTTGGGCCATCTTGGGTGCCTCTTGGGCCTTCTTTGGACCCTCTTCGGCCGTCTTGGGGGCGTCTTGGGCCGTTTTGGAGCGATCTTGGGGGTCTCTTGAGCCATCTTGCACGCCGCTAAGACCAGCAATGTCAATATGATCAACATATATGCTTCCCGCCTGAAGTTTGACTGTTTTTGCTGCTTATCTTGCAGCGTTCTTGGGGCGTCTTTGAAGCCTCTTGGGCAGTCGTGAGCCCATCTGGGTCGTCTCTGAGGACTCCTAGGCGCGCTGGAGCCCAGCTTGTAGATGGCATCTTGCGCATTCGGGAGGCCACGGATTTGGAGGCTCCACGCACCCCGTCTAACAGGATGTTCGACCCCAGGGGAGGGGCAAGGGGAGGGCGACAGCCAATCATCTCACGCCCCTGCCCCCCCAGCAAGCGGGGGCCGGTGGACCTCTCATGTGCCGCTTCGCGGCTCATGAGCTTGACAGAGGTTCCAGAAGCACCAGGATGAGAAGCTGAACTAGCGCGACGCATGCCTGGCTATGATTCGAGAGGTTGGGGTCAATCAAAGACCTTCAAGGCATACGATAGTTTGCTCTCCCCACAATTGCTGCACGTCCGAATCGAATCGGAAGGTAAGTTTCCGTGCCGCTCAAGAACCTGACGCCTGTTTGTCCCCGGAGGCTTCCAGAGCCCCTCAGAAGGCTCTGCAGGCCCCAACACAGCCAGAGCCTCGAGCAGTTCCAGAAACGCGTCCTTCTTCCTCGATCCCCGAAGACGCATGGCAAGACTTGAACCTCATTAGTACTGCGAACGCTGACGACGAGCCGAAGAGCCCCGGTCTGCTGCCCCCCCCCCCCTCATTCCCCGCGTGCTCCCGCACCATCCTCGGCGGACGGGACGGGCGGCGGCGGACGCCTCAAGGAGCCCGACCCGGACATCCTGTCCGACTCGGAGTGATTTTGCTGGGGGCCGCGGCTGCCCGCCCGGTTGCATCCGCCCGGTTGCATCGTCTCCTTTGCGTGGAGAGGGAGTGTTTTTGGGGGCGGCCAAGAGGGGGGGTCCTTCCTCCTCCTCCTCCTCCTCCTGCAGGCAGGACGGGCAGACTCAGTGGGACCATCACTGGCGGGGCCATTTCGGCGTGAGGACCCTCCAAAGAGTGTTCGCACCGACAACGTCTTGGGAAGTGATGTTTTGGAGTGCCGACAGGTACACTACTGCAGGGAGTGAGGAATGGGAAAAACATGATAATCACGAAGGCCTCCAGATCGCATCCTCCAGGGCTTCACCTCCAACATGCCGCGACTATCAGTATGCCGCTATCTACCTACACTTCGAGGGGGAACAATGGGATGCTACTGCAGGGTATCAGGGTACAGATACGACAATGCATTGGGCAACTATCGGCCAGTTCGATTTGGAAGAGAAGTGAGCCGAGAGAGATAGGAGAGAATATGAAAACATAAACCAGTACGATCATTAGGCCCCCCTGCAGAAGTTTGGAAAGAATGGGCCTCCGGATTCTCCTCTTGTTCTCCTTGTGAGTGGTCTTGTCGTCGTCTCTTCCCCCTAGTTTGGGAGCCCTGCTCGCCCAGCGCGTCCCCAATCCTACGGTCACGCGGAAGGGCCAACAGTTGTTCCCCCCGCACTGACCCGCAAGGACTCGCACTCACAACGTAGCGAGCCTCTCTTACGGGGCCACCTCGGTGCTCACCCTGTGAAGCTTCGGGGCATGCCCCCTGCCAGCCCTGGTGAGAATGGGGAGCAAGATTACGACACCCACCCCGCAATGCAGATGCCAAAATATTTTCAGTATTCGCGACGCGAAATTTACCTCGGGGCCCAAATATGCCGACTTCGGGGGGTCGCAGGGGACGTCTTGGACGAGTTGCCGACGCTTCGCGGAGGCCGCCTTCGCGGGGGCCCAGCGAGCCCGCCGACTGCACGCGGCCATGCATGTCGCCGCCAGCATCGATGATGCTCGTACTCGTCTGCACGGGTGGGACCGGCCCTCGCGAATCCGCGGTATTTCCAAAAGCGTTTCGTTTTTCCGCGGGACAGCGGGTGTATACAAAAACCGCCCCCCCCAAAAAAAACATGATGTACACCCGCCCAAACGAAGTATACACCCACCCGTATATTTATACACTCGAGCAAAAATAGAACACATGTTTCAAGAAAACGACGTATACTCCCACCCAAACCCGGTGCACCGAATATTGGCGTATTTCTAGGGACGAAAAGTTTCCGGCGCTGAGTCGCCATGTCAGTGCCTGCGGCGAGAGCCGCGTGGCTGGCTCATATCAGCAAGCCGCGGATTGCATGCGCGTGCTCCAGGACGGAAGTTTCAGGTTTGAACGGCCCCGCGTGCGTGGTTTGTTCGGCCATGTGCATCCTGCCAGTCTTGCCGACGATGGAAATTCGACGTCGGGGAAATCATTCGGGGCCATCCGCGGGTTCTGCCGAATATATGCATACATGGGCGCTGTAAGGCAGGGTGGGTGCCGATATTTACTTCCCCAGAGAAGTCAGGGCCAAATCGCGTGGGATTCTGCCAAGCGTGCGATAGGCACCAGTCTAGGTGTGTTGACGTTGACCCCCTTTTATGCCGATGTCCTGTCCTGTCCTGTCCTGTCCTGTCCTCCCATTCCTCCTCCTCCTCCTCCTTCCCTGCTTCTCCTCGTCTTCGTTTTCCTCCCCCTCCTCCCTCCTCCTCCTCCGCCACCTCCTCCTCCTCTTCCACCTCCTCCGCAAATCATGGGAGCCTGGTATATGATTTCAATCCGTCTTTAACTTCGACTCGCGTCGCTTAGCGTCTGGGAATCGAAGTGTCAGCGCCGATCCAACGCTGGCTAGCGTCGATTCGTGTCGATTCATCGTCGCTTTAGCGGCGAGTAGCGTCGGTTCGCAAGAGCCGACAAGATGGTATGGTATGTTCCCAAAAGTTGCCATCAGAGGCGTGATGATTACTGTCGGCCCGCATCGTAAGGATGAACCATTTCCCAAAGCTGCTTCGGCCCATCCTCAACGACTTTCGTTGGCCAGCCTCCTTCGAACAAAAATCACATGGCCCTCCAAGGCCCTTGCATCCTTACCGCGCATGGGGGGCGGATATCATGGTGGAGACCACGATGTCTCCCCAGATGTCATGACGCCTCTCCTCATTTCAACACGTCCCCGGCCCCCCCTGGGCCGCGCACGTGACGCCCGCCACAATTTGCGCACCACCCGTCTTGGACGCCCCGCTCTTTGACGCCCCCGAGTCTCGTGCGCAGCTGTTCCCTCGTGTGCCCGGCGCAGATTCGACTCGGGCTCGTCGCGGGTTCGGCACGGATCCGACGTGCGCTCGTGGGTTCGGCGTCGTTTCCGCGGCGTGCGCGGTTCGAATGGCGACACGATGGGACAGGCAAGGTCTCCCGAACACAGTGGAGACCCATGCCAAGAAACACCCTGCTTGCCTCCAGGGTGCCCTGGGTTCCTTGGGTTCCAACGGTTTTGCGATGGAGAGCGCGACGTTCCTGGACGTCATTGGGTCTCAAGGTTGGGTTTCTTGTCGGAGTATTTTGTGGACTGGCCACACGAATGTCAGATTGCCAAAGTAATGTCCGTAGGTTCAAATCAGGTTGAACATATGTTTGTAAAGTGCTGGAGCAGATTGTAGACATGCCGTTTCCGAACAAGCTTGAAACACATCAAGTGCATGTGAAAGACATGCTTAATTCAAAGGTAGCACGGTTAGAGTTTCCGTTGTCATGGCATCCGCCACGCTAAGCTTGCAGGGGGCCCTGGCCCGAACGCGCGCAAAACGCTTGTTGTAGATGTTTTCTTCTTCGCAGGCCTGCGTGCTCCAGGGAGCATGCTTGGAGAGGAAAAGTTAAGACGGGGAGAGTCGGAGGTGCCCACTGCAGCGGTCACGCCATTGGAGGACGGGAGCAGGTCAGAGTGAAACGGCTTATTCGGACGCAGTTATAAGCAGACGTGCGCAGTTCCCCAGTTTTTCTGGCGAGATAATGTGATTAGATAGCATTTCGCGACCTTGAGCAATTGTGGACATCGCAGGCAGGGCGTAAAAAGTGCCACTGCTTCGTGTTCGTGCCTCCCTGCATCCCCTAAATGCCTCTTGTGCTGCATCGCTCTGCTGCACCCCTGTGCCAATCTGCCACTGCCCCAGCAGCGCCGAGCAGTGCGGGCTGGTGGGGAGCGAGGGCAGGAGAGGGGGGAGCGGCCACAGCGTGGAACCTACGTGTGAACTACGGCTGCGCCCGTCACCCCGGTTCCAGGAGGGCACCCACGTGTCCACCAGCTCGCCCCTGAGAAATGCTTCAGGAGGGGAAAACACACAGACACAATTAATCGTCGATTCCCAAGAAAATGTAGGAAAATGCGGGAAGACAAAAACCCAGAAAATATGGGGAATCATTTTATTCGTGTGTATTTCTTTGTGTGTCCCAGGGCCCCTTCAACGTTGGGAAGCAAAAGTGCCGGGCCCCTCCTCTGCGGCGGGCGGGGTGCGGCGGCCCAAGAGTGCCTCCGCGCCGCTGGACGCTGCCGATGCCTCCGCGGTGGCGGCGGTCCGCAGTGCGTTGCTTGCGCGGGCGCCGCGGAGCAGCGCGCGGGCGGCAGCGCGCTCCGCCGCCGCTGCCACGCCTGCTCGGGCCGGCCGCCGCCAGCGGTGCCCCGTGGCGGGCTCGCCCCTAGGTCCTGCCCCGCGTCCGCGCTGAAGCGGGGCGGCGGCAGCACCGTCGCGGGCGCGCGGCGGAGCGGCGGCGGCAATCTCTAGACGCAGGCTGGCCGCGCGGCGCGCTTAGTGGCGACGTTTCGGCGGCGGTCGGTCGGTCCGACGCAGGGCTCATCGCGCTCCCTGGCGCGGCGGCGGGGGCGGAGCGACATGCGTCGCTGCCGCCTGGCGCCGCGAGTTGCGGGCGAGCCCGGCGCCGAGGCGGGGTGCGGAGCTCGGGGTGCACCTTCTTGCGCTCCTCCGCGAGGTGGTCTTGCAGGGCTTCGGCTGACGAGCAGCCGCCGGTAAATGCAGACCCTACACATCAGCGCTGCATGGGAAGACACGTGGCGTCTAAAAAAGGCACGGCACGGCACTCGGGCACGGCTCGCGCACCGCTTGGGCACGGGCATGCCACGGCACAGTATGGCTTCTGCATCCTAGGATTCAGACATGGCGCGCCACGGCACGCGGCAGCATTTTTGCCGCATTCGGATGTGCAGGCGCGGGCACGGCATGCGGGCACGGCCCGGCCTGCGTTTTTTTTTTTTTTTTTTTTGTTTTTTTTGTTTCTCTCTGTTGTTTCCTAAGATTCAGGCACGGCGCGGAGCGCGCAAGACACGGCACGCGGGCACGGCACGTCAGGGCCCTGCACTCGTGCCGCGTGTACGATCCGGGCACGGCGCGGGGGCACGACACGCGGGCGGGGCGATGCCCGGCCGGGTCTGCAGAGGCTTCGAGCCTCGATCCTCTCGACTGCACCCAATGGTGCCTCTTCGCCGGAGTGACTTTCGGTGCTGGCCCCACTGGGGGCCCCCCGATCGCCGACACTCGCCGAGCTCGATGCGGTAGAAGAGGCTTTCAGGAGGGAAAGAAACACACAGGCACAAGTAATCGACGATCCCCAGGAAAATATAGGAAAATATGGGAAGTGGGGGGGAAGACAAAAACCGAGAAAATATGTGGAAATATCCGGAATCCTTTTATTCGTGTATATTTATTTGTGTGTCCCAGGACCCCTTCAAAGAGGCTTGCGCCCCCGGGCTTGGGCTCCCTGGCGGCGCCCGGAGGCCGCGCACCAAAGGCCGCTCGTGCTCACGGTCACTTCTGCGTGTCGGCGATCGACATCCACCGATCTCCTCCCAGGAGGAACCCCCTGGGCGGCAGAGAGGGGGGGTGGTGACTAAGGGGGGGGGGATGGATCTCATGGCGGGGGCCATGACATTTCCCCAGATTTTATGGCGCCTCTTCTTGTTTCATTACGTCCCTGGCCCCCCTGCTGGGCCGCGCACATGCCCCCGGTCATGATTTGCACCCCCCCCCTCTTGGACACCCCCCTCTTGGCCGCTCCCGAGTGTAGGCGATCGACATTCATCGATCTCCTCCCAGGAGGAGCCCTGAGGCCAGGGCTGGACCTAAACGTTGTTGTTCGTTGTGTTGTCGTTTTGCGTTTCGTTTTGCCCTGCCCGTTTTCCTGTACATCCCTGCCAAAACGAGAAACAAGACGCAGCCGAAGTCCAGCAAAGCAGCGCTTAGGTCCAACCCTGCCTGAGGCCCTCGATCGCCTGTGCGTGGCGCCACCGTGCGCGCGAGCCTTGGGTGGAGTCCTCGAGGCTTACCCCTCTACGAGCATCGAGCTTCGCATTCGATCCTGACCGCATCGTGCCGCCTGAAATGCAACAAAAAAGAGGCCTCGGAACGTCCCTGGAGATTTGGGGCGCACACGGGGACAAAAGGGCGAAAGAGAGCCGGGGGACGGCGGCGGTGGAGGAGCCGATCAACGTCGGAGGTGTGCCTCCACCGAGGGGGGATGACGATCCCGATCTCGGTGATGGTGGTCCTTTTCTGGTCTTGTCAGTGGCCGGACGGTATCCACCAACAGCAGAATCCAGGACCACCTTCCCCTGGGTGGAGGCAGTTCCCTTTGTCGGTGTTGGCGCCCCTCTCGAAGCCTGCAGAAGGAGTGGGCCGAGGGCGCGGGGGGAGGAGCTGATCAGGACCAGGAGGGCGAGAGCCGCGCAGCCAGCGCAGTTGGGCGGCTCAAGGCCCTGGAGCCCTGATGCGAGCCGCGCTGTGAGCCCCTCGAGCTTTCTCTGCGGGCAAGCCTTGTGTCCATGTCCACCGCAGCTCGGAGTTTCGGGCTCCCTTCGCCAGAAGCCCGAGGCGCACTGGATGTGGGTGAAAATCTGGCCCCATAGAGGCTAGATGTTTATCCATACCCAGCGCGCCTCGGCCTTGCGGCGCCCCTTCCGGGCAGGAGATTCCAAAACGCAATGGATATGGATGTCACTATTGCCCGCATCCTCCCCTGACCTCCGACGTCGTGCGTCTTCTGCGGTCGGACGGAGGTATAAGATCGAGGCTGGTTCGGGAAGGGTGCCCTCATGATCTTTTTGTGTGTTGGATGATCTTGCGCATCCTGGAGAGGGTACCCTTGGATGTTCTCTGTGTGTGTGTGTGTTTGGCCGGCGGAGGGTCACATATTCTTGGAGGACCTTGATGGATGCTATTCTGGCCCAGGCTCGATTGTAATTGAAGAAGGGAAAACGCCATAAACATAGAGCTTTTGTCGCTCGGCGCGAATTCCTTGGATCCGCGCTGGGCCCCCCCCCCGGCGGCGCCTCCGGCGCCGCCCCTGGTGCGCTCCGCGCGCGCCAAGAAGTCCGCGCGGAGCACCAAAAGTTTATGCGTCTGCCGTTTCTTCTGCTTCTTCTTCTTCTTCTTCTTCTTCTTCTTCTTCTTTTCCTTCCGCAGTGGAGGCCCAATGCCAAGAAACACCCTGCTCGCCTCCAGGGTGCCCTGGGTTTCTTGAGTTTCGATGGTTTTGCTGTGGAAGGCGTGACGTCCCCACATCGAAGATCGATGCACGTCCTGGGGTCTCAGGGCCGGGTCTCCTGTGGACGGCTCTCCTCGTGGCCGGGCCCCCGCTGCACGTGCTGCCCGCGTCCTCCCCGGACCCCCGACGCCGTGCGTCTTCGGCACGGGCGCCCCGCGGGCCCCGTGTCGCGCCCCTCGGCCCCCTCGGAGGGAGGCCGGCACGGGCTCCGGGGCGCGTGTGCCCGTCGTTCGGACGGCCCCCGAGGGGCCGGCCGCGCGGAGCCCCCCCGAGCATGGGCCAGCAGTGTGCCAGGTTCTATAGGCTTAATTCAAGGAAGGGTCACAAAAATAGTCTGGGGGCGATGTCTTGAATCTTTGTTGAAACTTTCTAGGCTGCTTCTTATTTGTCGCCCAAGATTAGCCGGTAGGGGGACATGCCCGACCTAGCCCAAACATGGCCAGCATGGTTCTAGGCCTCCCAGATGGGGTCCGAGTAGATGGGGTCGAAGGATCGCGCCGCATCGCCGATGCATCGCCGATGCGGCTCGATGTGGGGCCCGATTTGCTTCACGCCGACGACGCCGATGCATCGCCGATGTCGACGATGCATCGCCGGTGTATCGCCGGTGCATCGCCGGTGCATCGCCGGTGCCTCGCCGATGCATCGCCGATGTGTCGGCGATGCGGCGCGATCCTCCGACCCCATCCGGGAGGCCTCCAATTGTGGGGGAGAGCACTCCATGGGGGGACGGCTACGACGGAGACTCAGCGGCAGGGATGGGGGGGGGAGGGGCGGGGGGCCCCCACCTCCTCGCGCTGTGAGACATCTCGGATGCGAAGGACTTGTTTGCATTTTCTTTTTTCTTTCACATGTTGGAGAGAGTTGCCCTTTTCTACTGAGCTGGCGCGACATTCGATTCGACGGGAGTTTCTTGGCTATTTTCGGCCTACGCGGGCCCTTCCCGGGTCTCGGGACCGTTGAAACAGGATTCAGGATGAGAAACTGTCCCCCAGGAATGCGTCCAGACCTCTGGGGGTCGACGTTGCGAAAAAATCACGACGTCGGGAGTCTGGGGAGGGGTGCACCTTCCAGACGCCTTTTGGGTGCAGGGGCCGCTTTCCTGCACGCCTCGTCGTTCGCCCCCCTGCCAGGGGCTCCCCCGTGAGCGTTCCCCCAGAGCCCGCCGTGGAGGAAAGGGGGCCTTTGGAGGAAGGCAGCTCCTCTAATAGACCCCAGCGAGGTTCTCCCCGGGGCCAGTCCTTCGGGGCCCATACACATACACCACCGCCACCTCCCTCACCCCCTTCTTCTCCCAGGACAAAGGCGAGGAAGAAGAGGGTAGAGGAGGGAGGAGTAATCGAATGTGGTGGTGTATATTCTTGAAGAGGCGATGAAGACGAGGGTAAAGGAGGGAGGAGGAATCGACTTGGTGGTGGTGCATACTCTTGGGGCCCGCAGTTCCTACATCCACCTGGCTATAGTTCTTCGACGGTCCCGGGGCGCGCGGATGGCCGAGGGGGGCCCGAACATGGCGAAACGCCTCCACGGCCCCGTGCCATCTTCCATCCTTTCTCGTCCTTCTCGTCCTCCTCGTCGTCGTCCTCCTCCTCCTCCTGCGCCTCGGCGTCGCCTACCTATCCCTAATTCTCCCCACTTGACCATGGCATCTCGGCCCCACCGGGGCGACGATGAGGGCGACAGGGGACGACCTCCGTCGACTCCATCGATGGGGGGGAGGGCCGCTACGCTACGTCTTCAAAGGGGGGGGGACCCGCGCGGGGGGAGGGGGCCGAGGGCATCAGCATGACGCGGCGAGGTGAGGTGGTGGGGGGCAGCCCCTGGATCCGAGATATTCGCACCCAGGCGGGCAGGTCGGTCAGCGGGGCTCAGGCCACGCTTGTCGGGACAGGGATTGGTTGAACGATGCTCACCGAAGAAGAGGGGTCAGCATAAGCATCAATTTTCCACGGTTCGCGTGGATTTCTTGGATCTGCGCTGGCCCCCCCTCCCTGAAACGCGGAGCGCGCCAGGGGCGGCGTCGGAGGCGCCGCCAGGGGGACCCAGCGCAGATCCGAGAAATCCGCGCGGAGCGTCGGAAGTGTTTGTTGATTCAATGTTTCTTCTGCAGTCGAGTCGCATAGCAAGGACGAGCAGCTTTTCAAGGCTACGTTTGTACCCTTGCCCCTTCGGCCCATCCTTGGCGGCTTTTGCTGGCCAGTCCCGGTCGGAACGCCAGCATGGCCCTCCAAGGCCCTTGCACCTTTACCGCGCTCTGACGGGGCTATGACGAGGATAAGTCCTGTCCAGAGCGTTCTGGAACGCTCTCAGAGCGTTCCGGAACGCTCTGAGAGGGCCGTGGCGCCCGAGACATCCTCCAGAGCCGCGGTAATTCCGAGGTTCTCGATTTATCCTCACCCGATGTTAGCCTCGTCCTGGATTCGTCTTACGCGAGTCATCCTGAGTCTTGGCCTCCTAGATGTGGTACGAGTAAATGGGGTCGGCGGATCGCGCCGCATCGCCGATGCGGCTCGATGGGGGCCCGATTTGCTTCACGCCGACGTCGCCGATGCATCTTCTACGTCGACGATGCATCGCCGATGTGTCGGCGATGCGGCGCGATCCTTCGACCCCACCTCCAGTCAAAAACCCTAATAAGGACGGGCGACTTTGCTCAGGGTGCCCTTGCGTCCCTGCTCTTCCTTGCTCTTGCGTCCTTGAGGTTTTCGTCGTCCGCCGCCCCCAAAATCCCATCTTCGACTTCCAAGGGCCTCGCGTCCTTACCGCGCGTCCTTATTAGGGCTTCTGATTGTACACTCCGACCCCATCCAGGTGTCCAGTCCTCCTCCTCCTCCTCCTCCTCCTCCTCCTCCTCCTCCTCCTCCTCCTCCTCGCTCGGCGATCTGACCGAGTGTCCAGTCCTCCCCTCCCCCAGCTCGCCGCGTCGGAAGCCGGGGCCCCCTCGGGCGCGCCCGCCCCGGGCGGTCTGCCGCCGAGGGGGGCGCCGCAGGGCGCAGGCCCGCACCGCAGGCGGCAGGGGCTCCCGCGGCATGGCGACGGCCCGGCCCTCGGGAGGGGGCCATCACTCGGGGAACCAAAAGCGGCATCAACATAACAACTCGGAGGTCCGCGCGGATTTCTCGGATCCGCGCTGGACCCCCCTGGCGGCGCCTCCGGCGCCGCCCCTGGCGCGCTCCGCGCGCCAGGGAGGGGGGCCCAGCGCCGATCCGAGAAATCCGCGCGGACCTCCGAGTTTTTATGTTTATGCCACTTTTTGTTCCCCTAATCACGGTCGTGGGTCCTTTCGGTCAAGCAGTGGCGAAGCGTCCCGGCTTGTTTACAGGCCCGCCGAAGAATGTTCCGAGAACCTTTGGTGGTCTGCACGGAATGTTCTCAGAGCATTTCTGGCTGGGGCCGTCTTGTTTTATCACATCGGGCTTATGTTTTAAGAACGTTGTTTGTGTTATGAGAACATGTTTGAGTTCTAAGAAGATTCGTGGTTGGCCCATAGGAGCGCCGGGAAGGTCGATCTCTGCTCAGGATCGTGGGTCTTCTCGGGGGCGGCCAAGAGCGGGGTGATGTCTTGGGGGGGGGCATAGCATAGCGGGGGGCCTGATGTCTCCCCAGATTTCATGGCGCCTCTTCTCAGTTCAATGCGTGCCTGGTCCCACCTTGGGCCACGCGCGTGCCGCCAGCCATGATTTACTTCCCCCCCCCCCCTCTTGGACGCCCCCCTCTTGGACGCCCCCGATCCTCCCTCTCCTCCTCCGTTCCTTTTCCTTATCAATAACGCCTACCTGTCGCACCCCGAGGCCAGTCGGAAGGGCCGGCCGGGCGTTTCGCCTGAGACTCCTTCCTCTCTCATGATCCCGAAGCCTCGAAATGGGCAAGAGCTTCACAGATGGAGGGCGGGCGGTCTTCAAAAAGTGGCTCTCGCTTTCTCGCCCGGGCACCAAAACGGGCCCGCGAGGCGCGCAGAATCGCCCAGTCGGGCTCCAGGTGGCTCCCCGACTGAGCTCAGACGGGCCACCCAGGTGGTCACGGAGGCCACAGGGCTCCAGAACTGCCCCAGCACGCCCACCATCGCTCCAATGCGGCCCACGAGGCATCCAAGACGGCCCAAGGGGGCCCTAGCATGTTTTCCGAAACAGCCCTACGAATTAGGCAGAACACATTGTTTTTGTTCGTCGGTCGTTCACTGCTTTTCGCGTGGCCGCCCGCTCCGCTGCCCGACGCTTGGAGACGGCACACGAGGCGTGCACGGGGGCCCAAACGCGCCCCAAGGCGGCGCCAAACTGGCCCAAGAGGCGCCCAAGATGGCCTAAGAGCGCTGCGTGCGGCCCTCCAATAGACACGCCAAGAGGGCCGTAATGAAGACCCGCAGGGTTCTAAGGCGGCCCTAGAATGCCTGCCACAGATTCACAAAAACCTCCACGAGGGCTCCCACACGGGCGCGGATTCAGGTTCCCAGAGAGTTTTCCGGGGAGCAGGAAGTTCTCCAGTATGTAAGTGCATTACTCTGGAGAGCCCTCTGCGAAAGTGTCATATATAATTGCATTTATATGTATACGTATACATAATATATGTTCACACATACATGCACACACATACATTATTCTCACATATATACACATACACACAAACATGTGCATAAACATTTACATGTGTACACATATATATATGTACATATTTATAGCCATATATATACATACATATACTAAACACACGTACACATACCCGTGTATAGATAAGATCTGTACACACATACACACATCTACCTGGTGAAGGACACTGGGGCCCCGAAGTCACGGCTTCGAGACCCATATTTGGGCTCCCCCCCTATGGGGCCTCGTGATCTGCTCCCCGGCCGCTAAAGACAGCTCTTGGGGCGCTGCTAAAGCGCCCACGATGGGTTCCAGACTGCCTGAGAGGCTGCGCTCCCAATGTGCCAATGTGCCCCAGGACCGCTGAAGATAAGCTCCCAGCGGCTCCAGAGGTGCCCAAGACGCTCCGAGAGAGCTCCGAGAGATCCCCCCAAGAGGGCCCCAAGAGGCCCAAATCGTCCCAGTCCCTGCGGAACACATTCACATGTTGGTCTTCACAGCGACCAAGACGGCCCAATTGCTCCCGTAAGGTCGCCCCAATAAGGCACCAAAGTTGCCGAAGACAGGCTGAAGACCAGTCTGGGTCACTACTTCAGTGGAGCTGTCTGTCACCGCATCGCACCACCCAGTGAATGTTAGTGGTGATGAGGGGGAGAATGGAGAAGGACGGAGGACAAGCAGGTTATTCATAACCCTTGAAGTATTTCGAAGTCCCTGCGCACGTCTCGCATCGGAAAGTGGGAAAACGCTGGGTAGGGACGCCAGGGCTCGGTGAGGGCCCCCAGACGCCCTGCATATCTGTTGGCGTACGAGGTGTCTGGAGCCTGGGGCCCGGGCCGGGACATTTCCCACACGACGTGTTTGACCCATTCCAGAGTTTCCTGGAGGCCACCAAAAAACGATCAGGGCCGAAGACGCCCGAATTTGGGTTCAAGACTGTTCAAGAGGACCCGAGCACACGAAGGTTCCAAGATGGGCCCTGAGAGGGCCTCAGGAGGCCAGCTTTGTTTCTTCCTCTCGGGGAGCGGTGCATTTTTGGCATGTCCGAATTTTGGATCTTGACAGCGTCCAAAGCGGCCCAAAAGGGCTGCACAGATCGTCCCGAGACGGCCCAAGAGGCCACCAAGGGAGCCCCAGGACGGCCCGAGAGAGCCACAACACGGTCCAAGAGGCACCTGGGTCCCCGAGGCCGCAGCATGCACTCAAGACGCCCCCAAGGGCCACAAAAGATACCCCAAGAGGTTTCCACATGGCCCTGATGAGGACACAAGAAACGTCAGCACTCTCTTTTCGAGGCGCCGGAGAAGCATGCCGCATGCCAAGAGAATTGTAGGTCGGAGGTGAGGGGGGGAGATCGAAGTGGAACGGCGAGGCCCCCACCGGGAAATCGGTTTCGGTTTCGTGTTCGTGCGTGCCGTGCGTGCGAGGCGAAGCTGCGTGGGCGGGCGAGAGAAAGTCTCCTGTGGCTGAGGCGCGGCCGGACCAAATGATTCCCTTCCGGGCGGCCGGGGCCCCGCGGTGTCCCGCCGGTGTCCCGCTGGTGTCCCGTGTGGCTGAGGCGCGGCCGGACCAAATGATTCCCTTCCGGGCGGCCGGGGCCCCGCGGTGTCCCGCCGGTGTCCCGCGGTGTCCCGCGGTGTCCCACGGTGTCCCGCGGTGTCCCGCCGGTGTCCCGCGGTGTCCCGCGAGGATGATGATGAGATGATGATGATGATGATGATGATGATGATGATGATGATGATGATGATGATGATGATGATGATGGTGATGGTGGTGATGACGGTGATGGTGATGGTGATGGTGATGATGATGATGATGATGATAATGATGATCATGATGATGATGGTGTCCCGATGAAGATGATGATGATGTTGATGATGGTGTCGATGATGATGATAGTGTCCCGATGATGAGGATGATGATGCTCATGATGAGTATGTCGATGATGATGACGATGATGGTGTCCCGATGATGATGATGCTGATGATGATGATGATTCCGATGATGTTGGTGATGATGATGTTGATGGAAATGGTGTCCCGGCGATAATGATGTTGATGATGATGATGATGATGATGTTGATGATGCTTATGGTGTCCCGATGATGCTGCTGATGATGGTGGTGATGATGATGGTGATGCTGATGGTGTCCCGATGATGATAATAATGAGAATGACGATGTTGATGATGATGTTGCTCATGATGATGATGGTGTCCCGATTATGATGATGCTGTTGATGATGATGATGATGATGATGATGATGATGATGCCGATGATGATGCGATGATCATGATGATGATGGTGTCCCGAGGATGATGACGATGTTGATGGTAATGTTGATGATGAGAACGATGGTGATCATGATGGTGTCCCGATTATGATGATGATTCTGATGATGCTGCTGATGATGATGACGATAACTGTGTCCCGATGATGATGATGATGATGATGATGATGATGATGATGTTGATGATGAGATGATGGTGGTGATGATGATGATGATGTTGTCCCGATGATGATGCTGACGTTGATGATGATGTTTATGATGATGACGGTGCCCTCATGATGATGACGATGTTGGTCATGATGTTGATGTTGATGATGCTGATGATGATGATGACGTTGATTGTGAGAGCGATTGTGATGTCGATGGTGAGATCGATATTGAGACCGAATGTGAGATCGATTGTGTGATTGATTGTGAGATCGATTGTGAGATCAATTGTGAGATCGATCGAATGAGATAGATCGAGTGAGATCGATTGTGAGATCGATCGAGTGAGATCGATCGAGCGAGACCGATAGTGAGATCGATACTGAGATCGATAGTGAGACCGATCGAGTGAGACGTTGGTTCCCCCCCCGAACCTCTTTATCACCCGAAGGGTGGTCGTATAGGGTATCCAGGCATCCCCTGCCCCAACTCAGGTACAGTGGCGGTATGGACCAAATACCATTGATAAGAAAGTAATTGGTTTGGCGATGTGGAGCGACCATGTGTAGCGCAGGGCGCGGGTCTCTCTTAATACACAGTGCGCCGCGGGGCAATGCGGGAAGATGGCAGCTGCGGAGCACGCGCGCACGGGTGTGCTGAATTCATGGGAACAGTCCGCGCGAAGGGTGTGCCGAAATTGCCACGGGGGTCGCAGTGCGAACCTAGCCTTTTGGGCCGTAGGTGGAGATCCCTGTGGGCCACGATCTGTGTGCGAGGTGTGCCGAAGTAGACAGGAGGGTGGGATGCGGACCTTCTGTCCAGGGCCGTCCGTGGAGCCCCTTGCGGGTCACGATCCGTGAGTGAGATGTTCCGAAATGAGCGAGATGACGCTGTGAAGCTTCACTGTGGTGCCGCAAATGCAGCTACTTGCGAGGGTTGATCCGCGTGAGGGCGTGCCAGTGCGAACCATGTCTCTGGAGACGTAGGTGAAGGTCCCTATGGGACGCGAGCCCTGTGAGGCGTGTGCCGACAAGGACCGGGGAACGCTAGCCAAGCTGGTCTCTGGGGCAGAGGTGGAGCTCGCTGAGGGCACGGCCCGTGCGACAATCGATGTCTTTCAGTACCGCACACTGTCCAGACTACAGTTAGAACTTGCTAGAATCTAAGCGCGCGAAGCGCGCGCGTGGTTCCAGTGTCTACATCTATACCCATCGGTCGTTGAAAGTAGGTTTTCTTCTATTCCCCAGATTCCAATCTACTTTCAAGCGCCTTCCTACTTCAGTGGTCGAGTGGCTTCACCTTTTCCGTCCTCCTCAGGGGGCGGACGGAATCCAATATATTTTCAACGCCTTCCTACTTCATGTTTCTACCTGCTTCTTCCGACCGATAGGTACAGACACATGACTCCCGAACCCTTGCCTTGCAAGACATGATCACATCCTTCCTTCCCTCTTTCTCCACCCTTGCGCCACCGTGGGCAGGTCTGCACAGGACGACCCGCCCCTGCTAGCACGGGCGTCCGAGCTGGCCACTCCTCCTGCGCCTGCTCCTCCTCCTCCTCCTCCTCCTCCTCCTGCTCCTCCTGCTCCTCCTCCTCCTCCTCCTCCTCCTCCTGCTCCTCCTCGCCCTCAAGCCACAGGCCTCCGACGCACACAGGCGCGCAGTGCTCCGCAGAGGGCGGGAGGCCCGCAGAGTCCGTACCCACGGCCCAGCGGTCGCGGGCCTCCTCCCCTCCCTGTCCACCTCCCTGCCCCATCCTCGCCTCCCCCTTCCTCCCCTGTCCCTGCTCAGCCATCACCGCATCGTAAAAACAAAAAGCGCCAGGACGACAAGTTCTCGGCCCATTTCGGCCCCTGGGGGCCCTCGCCTGGCCATGGGACCGTCAGAAAACTACTCGGGATGAAAAACCGGCCCCAGGGAACGGGTCTTGGTTTCGGGGGACGCCGTATTGAAAAAATCAGGACGTCGCATTTCTGGTGTCCAACTCCTCATTCACCCGCCTTCTCCCTTCCACACCCAGACTGGTTCATGCTCACTCACACTCTGACCCGCTCATACTCATTGTATACGTGGTCGTACCTCATACGCAGTAGTACCCACTGGTATTCAGACTCAATCATGCTCAGATCGTTCAGACTCAGATCCACTCGTACTCAGCTGGGTCCCATTCAGACTCAGGCATATGGCACTCATGCTCACACCAGTCAATCGAAGACTCACTGATATTCAGATTCACTCTCAGACTTACCCACGCTGTGTCACTCGCACTCAGGCCTATTCATGATCACTCGTCATACTGAAACTCGCCCATGATCGCCGCGACGTAGCAGGTATAGAACTTTAGCGCTCCAAGGGAGGCGCCAGGGGGTGCTGCAACTCCCCATTCGTGCCCAGATTGCGGAAGTGTCTCGAGCGAGGCGCCCATTGGTCGCGGACTCCTCTCTTTGCCAGGCTCCCAGACTGCCGTGATGCAGCAGGCATAGTACGCGAGTGTCCCAAAGGGGTGGTGCTACGCTTGCCCGTTCATGACCAAAGTCTTGGGTTGTCTCGAGAGCGGCGCTCGTTTGTCGTCGCGGGCTCCTCTCCTTGCAGGGGCACCTGATCACCGCGATGCAGCAAGCACGGCATGTGAATCCCGGGGGGGGAGAGCGCCAGGGGGTGTTGCACTTGCCCGTTCGCGCCTAGAGCGTGAGTGTCTCCAGGGAGGCGCTCCTTTGGTATCCCCGACTGCTTCCTTTCGGAGCGCCATGGTCATCGTGATGTCGTTGGTATGGCATTTGAGCACCCAGGGGGAGCCGCCAGGCAGTGTGACAGTTACCCTGTCGCGCACAGATGGTGGTGATGTCTCGAGCGAGGCGCTCGTTTGGTCTCCCCTTTTCACAGCCACCTGATCACCAGCACCCCGAGGGGGACCCGTCAGGGGGTGCTACGGTTGCCAGTTCGCTCTCGGATCCTGAGGATGTCTCGGTCGAAACCTTGGTTTCGGCACCCCCGCCCCCTTTCCTTGCAGAGATCTGCAGAGCCCCATGATCACCCCGATGCAGCCGGCATAGCACTTGGTCATACCAAGGGGAGCCGCCAGGGGCAGCATACGGCGGCAGAGAGAAGGCATCGTACGGTGGCAGAGAGGAGCACAGAGGAGCGTTCACACTCGATAGAGCACACATTCAGTCTTGGTCGCGCTGAGATTCCGCGAACTCGCAAAGGAATGTGTAACACAATGAGATGCATGTATGGGGATCCCTGCGTCGGGCTATGTGTTCGTCGCTGATGAAGCCCCATCCGTCCTTCCACAGGAGGGGCAGAATAATAGTGGCCGTTGTTCTGGTGCACGCTCAGGACTCTCTTTTGGGCCTCTGCCCATGGACCTTCCTCTGTCCTCTGTCCTCCACCCCTGTCCTCTGTCCTCTGTCCTCTGTCTTCCTTCCCAGGGAGGGCGCCCTCTGTCCTCCTGTCCTCCTTCCTCCACCCCTCCCCCTCCTGCAGCCCCCCCGTCCACTTCCTGCCCCCCCCGGCGAAGCGCAGAGCGAGGGCCCCTCGCCAGAGTGACCTTTGTGCTGCGGGCCCGCGGGTGCCCCCCCCCCTCCCCGGGCACTGCCTCTGCGCGCTGGGAGCCGGCCCCGCCAGGCGGACCCCTGCAGCGGAGACCCATGCCAGGAAGCACCCTTGCGTGCCTCCAGGGTGCCCATGGGGTCTCTCTCGTAATTTGGTGGTCTTGCTATGGAGATCGTGACGTTCCCATGCGAAAAAATCAATGGAAGTCCTGGGGTCTCAGTGTCGGGTTACTCGTGGAAGGTTCCTTGTGGTCGAGCTCCTACTGTATGCCCCTAGCGCCGCGAACCACATGCCACTCCTGCCCCTGATCACTCTTGTGCGTAGCCGAAACCCTCCCACCCCCTGCACTCGAGCCCTCACCCTGCCTCTCTTCCGCGTCTCCCCCATTCCTCTCCGCTTCCTTGCCTGCCTGCTGACATCCCCCCCCCTTCATCCCTCCTCGTGCGCGGTCCTGCGCTCTGCGTCCCTCCTACCTATGGTACATCCTGCCTTCTTGGTCTTCCCCATCCCTCGTTCTTCCCCATCCTCGTTCATCGCCCCATTCCCGCCACTCCTTCTCCTCCCGCCCCATTCAATGCCGCTTTCCGCCAGTCTTCCCTGCTGCAAGGCCCCATCGCTGTCCTTCAGCACTCCCCCCTGGCAGTCTGTCCTTTCCCACCCCGGTCTCCAGTCTTTCGAGCCGCTATTGAGGTCCCACTCTTTTCCTGCACATCTGGCTTCCCGTCTGTGCTCCGTCTCGACGACCAGGGAAGCTTCATGCGCCTTCTGTGCCACTCAGTGCATCCCTTGGCGATCTCCGATCCCGCCCGCCCTGGGAACTCAGATGACTCAGTCATGCCCAATCATGTCCATGCGCGTGCTGGGCCCCGAGTCGGTACGTGTGTTTTCCTAGTGCGGCCAGGAGGGCGTATATACTTGTTTATTGCGTCGGCCGCTGGGCAGTGTCACTGCGCTCGTGAACGGAGCGAAACGGGGCAGGCGTTAAGCGAATTGTGCCACCATGCAAGAGGGGGGGAACGAGGGCGACGGGGCGACGGGAGCGCATATAGATACGCAGCAGATTCGGGCACCAGGAGGGCCTGGAAAGCTGGACGTGCTGTGTGTATGCGGCGGCGGCCCTCTCCCTCGAGGCTAGAACTCTTCCCAGCGGCCCCTGGTGTAAGCTACGGTGGGGGCGTTCGTTAAGGAATGTGCCCAGGAGGCTGCAGACCCTGGAGGCGGCCCGTCCCCTGCAAGGGCAGAGAGGGACCTGCGCCTCCCCCAGCGACGCGGTACAGTCGGGGCCCTGAAGAAGGAACCCTTTCCGTTGGGCAGGGGGCTCGGTGCTCCTCGATTGTTGTTCTGCAGTGTGCCTCCTGTTTCCCTGAGGTGTCCCATGGGAAGTCGGAGTTCAGCCCATGGGAGCAAAGGGGCCTCGCTCCCTCTCCGGGGTTCCTGAAGTCAACGAGCCCCCACCGCATGGGCCCGTGCCCCCGAGGCCGCGGCCCGTCCCCTGCAAGAGGGCAGGGAGGGGACCTGCGCCTCCCCCCCGCGACGCGGTACCCCTCGCTAGGAAGGCACCAACTATACACCAACACCGATCCTGGCCCAGGATCACCCTGGGCCCAGGATCGGTGTATATGCCTTCTTGCCCAAGACAGGAGGGCGTATACACCGATCCTGGGCCCAGGGTGATCCTGGCCAGGATCGGTGTTGGTGTATAGTTGGTGCCCTCCTAGGTACCCCTCGCAGGAGGGAGCCGTCGGGCTCGTCGCGCTCCCGAGGCCACGGAGCCCCCGATCTCTGCAGCAGACCGCGGCCTCTGCGCTCCCCGCGGGGGCGCCGCCCCTCGTGCACGCCGGTCGCTGAGAGGAGGTATTTTTGGATCCGCGGGTCCCAAGGCCAGAGATCCAGCGTGTCTCAAAACTCCAAGTCGCTGAAAGGAGGTATTTCTGGATCCCCGGGTCCCAATGCCAGAGATCCAGCGTGTCTCAAAACTCAAGACGGAGGTGTTTTCATACATTTCGGCCTCCAGGAGCCCTCCCCGGCCCGCACGATCGTTAAAAACGAACCAGGATGAAAAACCGGTCCTGGGGAGTGGATCGACCCTTCCGGGGACCCCGTATTGATCAAAAAACGCGACATCGGATCTCTGGGATCTACTTTGGGGGCCTTCCTACTTCAAGGGTCGACTGGTTTCCTTCTTCTCTCCTCTTCCGGGGGCGGGCGGAGGCCCAGTCTACTTCCAACGCCTTCCTACCTCCTGTCTCTGCCCACGTCTTCCGACCGGCGTGTATAGACGAGCAGCGCGTGCTCATCAGAGCTGTGCGTAGCCCGCCTAGCCTCTGGCGGAAGAGGTTCGGCTCTCGCCCCGCAGATCAAACGTGCAGACGAGCAGCGCCTCGCCCTCGCGAGCCCTGCCCGAGGCGAGCCCGCGCGTGGCGCTGGACCTCGACGGCGTCGTGCTTGATCGCCTGTGGCTCGAGGGCTCCGGCCAGGCCCGCCCGGGGGGCGTCGCCGAAGGGCGGGCTGCGCGGCCCCCCTCCTCAGGGCACAGGCTCGCGTGGTGGGCGTTTTCTCAGGCATCGTTCTGCCGATCGGTCGCGGGCCCTCGTGCAGGCCCCCCTCCCCCTCCTCCCCTCCCCCATGGAGCAGCTCTTCGGGCTGCTTCTTGTGGTGCCTGCTTCGAGCAGGCAGAGTCTCCTCCATGTAGGGCGCCCCTGCTGCAAGCAGTCGCGTTGAGCTGAGGTCCGGAGCCAGACCCCTTCCCCCCCCCCCTTCCGCCCAACGTCGAGACGCCGAATGAGAAAGCGTGCACATGCGGAACGAAGCACGACGGATGGTCTTTGGCCGTGGGGCCCTCTCACCGGGCCCCGTGGCGGTTAAGACACAGCTTGACCGCACTGGTCGGACGGGGCCAGGACGAGAGTAAGAATCCGTTCTGGAGCGTGCCAGGAGGCTCTCAGAGCGTTCCGGAACGCTCTGAGGAGGCCGCGGCGTCCGATACATCCACCAGAGCCGCCGGATCTCAGAGATGCTCGATTTATTCTCCCCCGATTTTATCCTCGTCCTGGATTCGTCTTACCTGGGGAAAGACTGGTTGGGACTGCCGAGGGGCCAGTTTTGAAACAACTCGGGACCTCGCAGGTCTGGCGCAGCCCGGCGTTGCGCCGGTCTTCTGCCCCGTTCTTCTTCGGGTGGTCTCCCGTCCTGGGCTCAGGGGCGGCCCAGGTAGGGATGATGACAAGGGGGGTTGGATATCGTGGCCTGGACCATGATATCTCCCCATATTTCACGCCCCCCTCTGCTTATGTTTCTTCGGCTTCTTCGGATTCTTATTATTATTGTTATTATTATTAGTATTAATAATATTATTATTATTATTATTGTTATTATTATTGTTAATTTTATTATTATTATTATCATTATTATTAATATTAGTATCAATATTATTATTATCATTATTATTATCATTATCATTATCATTATTTTTATGTTTTTACTTATCATTATTATTATTGTTGTTTTTATTATTATTTTTATTATTATTATTGTTGTTATTATTATTATTACTACTATTATTATTATTATTATGTTTGTTATGATGATTTCTCTTCTGAAGGTCTTCGGCTCATCCCGCCACCTTGCCTGGGTTGCGGGTCAGAGTCCTCATGATGCTTCTTGGGGGCTCTTAGGAGCGCTCTCGGGAGCCTCGTTGGACCAGTTTTGAAGCCTCTTGGGCCTCTTCGGGGCCTCTTGGGGGCCTTTGGGAGGCCACTTGGGGCTCCCTGGGGGCCTCTTGGGGGCCTCCAGGTACCTCTCGGGGGCCTCCTGGCGACCTCTGAGAACCTCCTGGATGCTTTTTGGGGCCAAGTGGTCGAAATGTCCGTTCGGGTCCCCCGTCTGGGCCCTCTCTTGGAGTCGTTTTGGGGGCCTATTGGAGCCGTCTTGGAGGCCTCTTGTGTTGTCTTGAGGCCCTCTTGGGTCGTTTTGGTGCCCTATTAAAGGCCTCTTGGGCTGTCTTGGGGCCATCTTGTGCGCCCCTTGGGCCGTCTTGGAGCGTCGGGAAGCCGAAAAGGCGAAACCGCCGAATTCCTTCAAAAACCTAGGGAATCTCAATGAATTCTGCCTCTTGGAGCTCTCTTGGGAGGCCTCTTGCAGGCTTCTTGGGGCGTCTTGGAAGCCTGTTGGGCCGCCTGGATCCCATCTTGGGCGTCTTGAACCGATCGTTCGGCTACTACAGGCCCTTGTGGACCGTCTGAGGGGCCTCTTGGGACCCTCCTGGCCCGTCTGGGGGCCCTCTCCAGAAGTCATGCGACAAGATGCGCCCTGCCCAGGAGATTTGGCCCTCTGGGGTCTGGGTCCCCCAGTAATAGAAACCTTAATCCAGAGGACTGAGGATGAAAACAAGGGACCTGAGAACACGCCCACTTCGTTCTGAAGGCACGGTGGCGGATTATTCCCCAACCAGTGCTTGCACTTAGGGGCTCTTCTTTCTTTCCTACGGAACTGGGCCTGTGGTCTGGTCTGGCGGCTCCATGCTCGCCGTTTCCGCCTCGACACCGCCCGTCGTCTGGTCCTGCGTGCTGGTCTGGCGGCTCCGTGCTCGTTCGCCGCCCCGTTTGCTTCATCGTTGCATTGCTTTGCAGTGCATCGCGTTGCTTTCCTTCGCAGTGGCTTACATTGGTTTGCATTGGTTCGTCTTGCGTTTCGCTGCTTTGCGATGCTTTGAATGTGGCTGAGTGCTCGCTAGTTTCTTTCGAGGCCTGGCGCACGCCGTCGCCACTCCATAGCTCTGCCGCCGCCGCCCACGGCCCAGCGCAGGACACGGCCACGGGGGAGGCCGTCGTCGAGGTGAAGCTTGGGCTGAGGCTGCCCCTACGGGGGCTGATCGAGGCTTTCGGTCCGCAAATCATGGGAGCCTTCTGTGCACTCGTGATTAGAGAAGGAAGAGGTACCGATATCGCCACCCTTCCCGTGTTTTTGCCGTTTTGGGCATCTTGGGAGGATCTCGTCGCCACCGCTGGATTCGCCTCGAAATTCTTCTCAGAGCGCACCCCAGGAGAGGTCCAGGGAATAGCGGTATCGGTACTTGTTTAGTCTTTTTCGTGATTCCGTTTTAAGAGTACATTAGCGTCGATGGGCGTCTGGTAGTCTGTGTGATGGCGCCGACTTTGCGTCGGTGATCGTCGGTTATCGTCGGTTAGCATCGACTCAGCGTCTATTTGCGTCGACCAGCGTCGGTTCGCAAGATCCAACAAACGCATGAGAGGCTCCCATGGCTTGCCGCAGAAGAGGCGCTGACCGAGCTGCAGCGGGCACACCCGAGGACACGGGGCAGCCTTGAAGCCGGCCAGGATCAGGCCCAGACGTGCTCGTGTCCCGACAAAGGTCACGACTGATGGTTTTTGGTAACTTTTCGGCCCCCGGGCCCTTGGGGACCCACTCCAGGCTCCGCGGCCTTCAACAAATGATTCGGAATGGAAAGACAGCCCTGGAAAAGGGTCGTGGCGTGTGGGGACCCCGCATTGAACAATCAGGACATCGCATATTTTTCGGGGGGCAGCTTGGAGCTGGCTTGGAGGCTGAAGGGGCCCAGCACTGGTTCCGGCCAGCATAAGGGTAGAGAAAGCGACCCCAATCGGCATAAGCATGATTTCTCGGAATTCCACGCGATGTTCTTGGATCGGCGTTGGGCTTCCTGGCGGCGCCTTCGGCGCCGCCCCTGGTGCGCTCCACGCGCCAAGGAGGGGGTCCAGCGCCGATCCAAGAAATCCGCGCGGCTCTTCGAGAAAGTATGTTTGTGCCGTTGTTGTTCCTCTCTTCTTGTGACCCTCGCGAGTTGAGACAACGATGGTTGGCCTTCGAGGGGGGCCCTCGTCGCCACGGCTGAACGCGGCTCGGAAAACTTAACAGTTTCGACCCCGGGAGGGGTCCAGAGACCGAAGTTGACCGGATTTGCCCTCACTCCCCCTTCTTGACATAGTTCTCTTGGGCTTCACCCAGCTCAGACCCCCAGGCCGCCTCCAAAGTCAACCCCGCTGGCCGAAGATGGAATGCGGAAGGGGAAGGACCAAGGATAGGAGCAGGTGTAGAAAGACTGCTCACAGACCACGCTTCGAAGCTCAGCTGTGAAACTCTTGCGCTCGCACAAGAGATGCGTGTCGCAACGACGAAGACGATGAAGACCCGTACCTCGTCCGATGGGGAAGCACAGCGTTTGTCCATGTTGCCCTCCCGTGTCCAGGGGGGCATGTCCGGGCCCTGCGCCGCCAACGAGCCCGCTTCAGGCTGAAGGATTCGGAGGTTCAGTGGTCGAATCGCCCCCCTGCGGAATCAGTTTTTTTCCTTTTGCCCTGCTTTCCTTTTTTCCGCAACGAATTTTTTTGGGTTTACTCACCTCGCTTTGCAAAGTTGAGTTGGCCGCGTGGTGGTGTGCTCGATTTGCGAACCTCGCTGCCTTTTGGTTCGTGACCACATGGGGCGGGAGGGTGGGTATCCTCCACGCCTCCCCGTTGCTGGTGGCGCCCTGCATGGGGGGGGGGGGGAGGCAAAACAAAAAATACATGTGATGCTTGTGTTTGTTCTTTTTTTTTTGCCCCCCCACCTCCCCAGGCGCCAGCAGCAACGGGGAGGGAAGGGAGGGGCCTTGTCCTCCCACGCGCCCCCCCCCCCCCTCTCCTCGCGCCCCCCTTCCTCCTCCCCCCTGTGTCTTGGGAAAGAACCGAGGACAGTACCAGTTTTTGTTCGAACACCGTGCCCAGCCAATGTAGCATTGCATAAACGAAGTGGCAGCACTGCAACAGTCCTGTAGCTGTAGTAGTAGTACTCAGATCGTACGGTACAAATCATACACTACAGTGTTTGCTGTAGTAGTCGCACTGTAGCGTTGTAGTAGAGGTACTCCATTACTGTACTACACGAAAACAATAATATTAGCGCCGAAATGTGCACTAGCGGTAGTGCTGTAGAAATAGTGCTGCACTATTGTGCAGCAGTGCTGCTATTGTAGTAGTGAGCAATACTCTAGTACAGTACTCGCTAGAATGATAATATACTGTTGCTTGTTGCGAATGTACTATTGTACAGTAGTGGGAATACTCCAATGCCGCACCCCGCGCTGTTGTAGTAGCCTGGTACTGTAGTGCTGCAGCGGTGACGCTGCAATCGTGGTAGCACAGTAATGTAGCAGTCTTGCTCCGGTAGTGATACTACAGAATTGTTTTTTTTGTATGATAATACCGTACCAGCCACACGAGTATTGCATCAGCGAAGTGGCAGCGCAGTAGTCATCCAATCAGTAGTAGTAGTCGTAGTCGTAGTAGCAGTAGTAGTAGTAGTAGCAGTAGTAGTAGTAGTCGTAGTCGTAGTCGTAGTCGTAGTCGTAGTCGTAGTCGTAGCCGTAGTCGTAGTAGTAGTAGTAGTAGTAGTAGTAGTAGTAGTAGTAGTAGTAGTAGTAGTAGTAGTAGTAGTAGTAGTAGTAGTAGTAGTAGTAGTAGTAGTAGTAGTAGTAGTAGTAGTAGTGGTAGTGGTAGTGGTAGTGGTAGTGGTAGTGGTAGTAGTAGTAGTCGTAGTAGTAGTAGTAGTAGTAGTAGAAGTAGTAGTGGTGGTGGTGGTGGTGGTGGTGGTGGTGGTGGTGGTAGTAGTAGTAGTAGTAGTAGAAGTAGTGGTAGTAGTAGTAGTAGTAGTAGTAGTAGTAGTAGTAGTAGGAGCAGTCGCAGTAGTGGTAGTAGCAGTAGTAGAAGCAGTGCTAGTAGTAGTAGTAGTAGTCGTAGTAGTAGTAGTAGTAGCAGCAGCAGCAGTAGTAGTAGTAGCAGTAGTAGTAGTAGTAGTAGTAGTAGTAGTAGTAGTAGTAGTAGTAGTAGTAGTAGTAGTAGTAGTAGTAGTAGTAGTAGTAGTAGTAGTAGTAGTAGTAGTAGTAGTAGTAGTAGTAGTAGTAGTAGTAGTAGTAGTAGTAGTGTTAGTGGTAGTGGTAGTGGTAGCAGTAGTAGTAGTAGTAGTAGTAGTAGTAGTAGTAGTCGTAGTCGTAGTCGTAGTCGTAGTAGTTGTGGTGGTGGTGGTGGTGGTAGTAGTGGTAGGAGGAGGAGGAAGAGGAGGAGGTAGTACTCAGGTCTGGCAGTAAATATCATACCCTAGCACTGGGTTGAGTAGTCGCACTGTAGTACTGTAGTAGAAATAGCCCACTGCTGTCGTACCCGGATATCGTATCACTACCTTCGAACTGGAGTGCGTCAGTAGTAGTGTTGTAGGAGTAGTTTCGCGCAGCTGTGGAACAGTGGTGTAGTAGTGTAGTAGTGGCACTTCAGAAGCAGTGTCTTAGTACATGATTCGTAAGAGTAGGACTCAACGATTGCTTGTAATAGTAAAGCTGGACTGCTCCACTGCCGCAGCATGGCAAGAAACAGCGAGCGTGGTATTATCATAATGTAGTGCTGTAGTGGTGACGCTGAAACATTAGTGGTAGACGCTGGGATCCTCGTAATGCAACACTGATGCAGTAATATGGCATAAGTGAGACTTTAGCACTGTACTGGTATTGCTCCAATACTGGCAGTAGTCGTAATGGAGCTTTCACGTTGAAGTGCTCAAGCACGGCATCCGTGCCCTAGCAGCGTAGTGTCTTAGTAGTGTTGCATTCATACCATTCTACTGAAGTCGGAGTAGTGTCATGATGCAGTAGTAATGGTAGCAACGTATTGGTGGCTGTGGGAACAACACGGTGTTGTACCACTACTTAATCATGTAGCATCATTTTCATATGGTCGAGCGGCTGTACCAGCAATTGCGTTGTAGGATAGTCGTCCCCTAATATTGTGATCGAAGAACCGTTATAGTCATGAGGTAGTAGTAAGTAGTAATACCCTAGTATTGTACTAGCAATTGAAGGTATGAGGCTCAGGCTAGGCTTTGGCTAGGCTTTGGCTGAGGTTAAGTTCAGGCCGAGGCTCAGGCTGAGGCTGGGGGTTATCTTAGGCTGAGACTGAGGTTCTGGCTGAAACTAGGCTGAGGCTTAGGCTAGGCGTGGGATTGGCTTAGGCTGAGGCTTCCGCCGAAGCTCAGGCTGAGGTTTGGACAAGGCTCAGGTTAGGCTTAGGCTGATGTAGGCTAGGCTGAGGCTTAGGCTTAGGCTGAGGCTTGGGCCAGGCTTAGGCTATGCTTAGGCTAGACTGAAGCTTTGGTTTGCTTGGCTTAGGCCGGGGCTTGGGCCAGGCGGGGGATGGAGTTCAGGCTTAGGCTTTGCTTTAGGCCAGGCTTAGGCAACGCTTACGCTAAAGCTTAGGCTAAAGCTCAGGCTAGGCCGAGGCTGAAGCCGAGGCTCAGGCCAGGCTTAGGCCAGGCTGAAGAAGCAGAGCCTGTTCTAGACAGAGGCTGAATCTCAGGCTTAGGCTAGACTTCGGCTAAAATTCGGCTGGAGCTTAAGCTGGGTTAGGCTGAGGCTTAGGCTCTGCTTAGGCTGAAGTTTAGGCGGACGGCGGCGGAAAGAGAGAGAGAGAGAGAGGAGTGGGAGGCAGCGCCGAAGAAACGCATAGCGGGTATACCACGCCGATGCCAACAGCAAGCAAATGATGCGCTCCGCCTCCCACACAACAAAACCCTTTGAATCGCAGGGGGGCGATTCGACCTCTGAACCGGAGTCGGACTCGTCTTGGAGGGGGTCGAGAAGTCCGGGGGGGGGGCCGAGCGCCGAGCATAATCATCACGGCGCCAGAGCTCTCGGTCATGTCCCTCTATAGCAGGAGAATTCGAGAATCGCCAAAGAATAGCATGGGGACGATCCGCCTGTAGGAGGACATGCCCGACATACCTGTGGGGGCGCGACATCGAAGACGCGACGGCATCCCCCCCCCCGGGCCTCCCTGCTCTCGAGTGTTGTTTGTAGGTTTTTTCTCTGCGAGCGTGGCATATTCGGCAGCAAATTGTGTCGGGCCTGTCCCTCTACAAGAGGAATATTCAGAACTAGTGCAAAATAGTCAGGGGACGGTTTTTTGACTAGTTCTGATCATGTTCCAATATGATTTGACTATTTATGATATTCGTCCAAAATCTGCCTGTAGGAGGGCATGCTCGACCTAATCTCATTTTCGTCTGTAGCGTCGGCTAGCGCCGATAAAGCGTCGGCTAGCGTCGATGTTGCGTCGATGTTGCGTCGACTAGCTTCGATCTAGCGTCGGTTAGCGTCGACTCGCATGAGCTGGCAAGATGGTCTGGGAGGCTCCCACGAGTTGCCACCGAAGGGTCCATGGCTTGGGGGGCCAGGGGCGTGGGGAGGGCATGCGGCACGGGCAGCAGCGGGCCTGCACGAGCAGCCGGAGCGCCTCTAGGACGGGGGGCCGGGTACGAACGCTGCTACGCGCAGCTAGTTGTGGCCCCGCCGCTGGGCACGCTCGACACCCGGAGGTCCAACGTGTTGAACAAATCAAGACGGAGGTGTTTCGCAAGTTTCGGCTCCAGGGGGCTCTCGCAGGGCCTCGGGACCGTCAACAAAAAGATGCGGGATGAAAGCAATTGTCGTGGGGAATGGGTCGAGACTTCCGGGGATCCCGTATTGAAAAAAGCACGATTGGGTACATGGTCGTTTTTTGCACCCGGAGGCTCCAGGAGACAAATGGCTGCATGCAGCCTGCCCCCTCCGTCTGCGAACCCCCACCTTCCGTCCGCTCCGATCCTAGGTGTCCCAGGTGTCTTGCGAGCAGTTCCTAATGCAGGCGAGATGATTTGACCACCGAATCGGTTTCATAGTTGCCCCTGGAACAGAGACACCGCCGCCATTGTTAAGTCATTCCGCGCGGTCCAGGAATGCGCTTGCCCTGGCGCCGCGGGGGTCGCGGCCCAAGGAATGCGTTTCCGAGAGGCCCTCCTCTTCTGGGAACCCTGAGAGCCTCGGTTTGAATTTGATATCCTCAGGCGAAGTTGCGGCCCGGGAGTCCCGATTCCGACAAAGCCTTCCCAGTCCAGATTCTGACAAACCCCATCGGAAGTCGTTTGTTTGGGAGACTGTGCCGACGAATTGCGAGTGACCACCGATCTCCGCGATCGGTTAGTCATTCAAGTTTTCTGGTGTATTAGATGTTCTGTTCTTTTTCCGTAGACGCGCTAATGGCGATGTAGGTTTCGTTATTGTGGGAACGCGTGGCTCGTGCTTTCCTGCAATTCGTTGTGTCGGTTTCGTTCCATACATTCGCATATAGGAGATCTAGGAGAGTGTGGTGCGTGATTTCCGACAATTTGGTTTCTACCACCACCGTTACGCGACGTCGCCGTTAGCGTGGCTTAGGTTTTTGGGTGCACCGAGTGGCGAGTTCGCTCTGTCGATGTCTGAGGTTCGGACAGGATCGCGCCCACCCCGGCCATGGGCGGTGCGGGGGACGGCGGATGGGCTCGCGGCGCCAGGGCAGCCGCGCGTGAAACGTTCTGCCCAGTATGCTCGGGGTTCCCTGGCAGCGCCTCCACGTGTGCCTACCTACATCCGACGAGGAAAAACGCTATAAACATAAACTGCTGGCGCTCCGCGCGGATTTCTTGGATCTGCGCTGCCACCCCTGGCGGCGCCTCCAGCGCCGCTCCTGGCGGGAGGGGGGCCCGGCGCGGATCCACGAAATCCGCGCGGAGCGCCAAAGGTGTATGTTTATAGCATTTGTTCTTCCTCTATACATGCCGCCGTCTTTTTCGCTCGCGCCACAAGGGCTCTGGTGGAGCTGAGGTCATGGCCACATACTGGGCCACGCGGCCCCGTTGGGTCACGGGCCAGCGCGGGGTTACACCAGCCCCGTTGGGCTCCCGAGGGGCTCCCCCCTCGTGCCTCCGAGAAGGCGCCTCCAGCACCGCCCCTGGCGCACTCCGCGCACCTGGGAGGGGGTTCAGCGCAGATCCTATAAATCCGCGCGGACCTCCAGCAATTGATCTTCATGCAGTTGATTGTTCCTTCAGGCAAGGCGAATTCCAGCTGGCGTAGCAGATGGGTGGTCTGGCTGTGGGCTTACACAGAAACCTAGATCCTCAATCATCCTCCCCCTCCTCCCCCGCGTTCCCGATCCGCTTCCCCAGGTTGCCAGTCCTTGGAGGCTAGATTCAGCATCTGCGCCAGTATAATTATCCGTGGTCGGAAACCAGTCGTCGGCCCAGTCCCGCTTTAACCCAGTTAACCCCCAGTTCACCCTGAGTCATTTGAATCTGGCGTATTCTGGTGCAGTTGCCTCCTCGTTGGTTTCAGCATCTCTCAATCATTCCCGCGAAGACCTCCCAGGAGTGGCATCCCAAGCTTTCACGGGTCGTTCCCCTCCTCCCGGGGAGGACCCAGCCAGACAGCCCACCCCCGCGGGCAAAGCTGCCCGAGCAGCCCTTCGTGGTCAGCAAGGACTTGAACGTCATCGTAGTCGTCGTCGGTGTCGTCGTCTTCCTCCCTCCTTTTTCTTCTTCTTCTTCTTCCCTCCCCTGGTCCTCCCTCCTCTCCTCTCTCTCTCATCCTCTCTCTCGTCGTCGTCGTCGCAGTCTTCGTCGCGCTGCATCATCGCCATCGCCATCGAGGACCGAGGCGATTCGAGAATAGAGAGTGTTTTGTTTGGACGTTGTTGAGCGTGGTTCGGTCTCCGGCGCCACGGCTCGATTCCCATTGAAATTCTGGGCAGAAGTCACATCGGGAGAAGGTACCAGGGCTGAATTTTCATGGGCCGTCGACGATCGTCGGTGTCGTCGTCGCTGGGGTTTTCCGCCTGCTTTCCCGCTGCAGGACCGGCAGAAATCGATCCTGGAAGACAAGTTGCCGGGATGGACTCCGAGAGTGGTCCGGGGGCCGATTTTGAACGAAGTTTGGTCGTCGTCGTCCTCGTCCTCGTCGTCGTCGTCATCGTCGTCGTCTTCGGTCGTCGTCTTCGTCATCGTTGTCGTCGTCTTCGGCCGTTGGTGTCGTCGTCGTCGTCGTCGTCGTCGTTGTCTTCGGTCGTCCTGGGGGTTCTGGGTCGAAGGAGAAACAAGCGACGCAGACATAAACTTTTGGCGCTCCCCACGGGTTTCTTGGAACCGCTCTGGGGCCCCCCGGCTTCGCCTCGGCGCCGCCCCTAGGCGCGCTCCGCCCGCCAGGGAGTGGGATCTAGCGCAGATCCAAGAAGTTCGCACGGAGCGCCGAAGGTTTACCCATCGGTCGTTGAAAGTAAGTGTTCTTAGAGTCCCAGGTGCCAATCTACTTTGGGCGCCTTCCTACTTCAAGGGTCGAGTGGCTTCTCCTCTTCCGACCGGCGGGTATGTCTGTGGCGTTTTTTGTTTGTGTGTTTTTGTTTCTACTAGGGCGGAGGGTCCCCCTTCACAGGAGAGCTCCTCTTGGGGGACCCCTGGGGCGGAGGGGCCGCTCCGCAAGCAGCACAGCGGGAGGTGGCGGTATACCGTGCAGGGCCAGATAATCATCGACAATGTCCTTCTGGCGCTGTGTAAAGACTATGTCGTGCATTGATCCAAGAAGGAGAAACGCCATAAACATAAACTTGTGGCGCTCCACGCGGATTTCTTGGCTCCGCGCTGGGGCCCCCTGGCGGCGCCTCCGGCGCCGACCCTGGCGCGCTTCGCGCGCCAAGGAGGGGCGTCCGGCGCGGATCCAAGAAATTCGCGCGGAGTGCCAACAGTTTATGCCGTTTTCTCCGAACCATCCTGTGGTGTGGGGTCCTCGTTGTGAAGAGACAGTGCCCGCGTTTATCCTTTTCCCGCTGCCCCCTTCCGTCCTCCTCTCATCATCATCACCACCATCATCATCATCATCATCATCATCATCATCATCATCATCATCATCATCATCACCATCATCATCATCATCATCATCATCATCATCATCATCATAGCCAATGTGGCTCTAGCACGTGCTGGGTCGAGGGCCATCGGGCGCCCGTGCGCCCCCCGCCGTTTCCGCCTCAGTTGTTTCTTTCGCTCGGATGGTCAGTGCTGCGAGGCTGCGATGGATCGCGGATCAACTCGCTCAAGGGCGCCAGTGTCGAGCTCGACTCAATTCGCATCGTGATCGGGTCATTTCCATTTCGCTCTCCTGCCGTACTGGGACGTTGGCATGCTCAATAGTTTTGCGACCTTGCTCATCCAGTCCATGCTCGCTTCGCTTCAGGACGCCATTGCTGTGGACCACGGGCGTTGCTCGTCATCTGGAGAATCCCATGTATCGATATCGATGCGGCGTGCTCCACCTGCTCTCTTTCGTGGCGACGCTGATGCCGACCCTCCTGGAAGTCAACATGCAGAACCTGATGCACGTTCCGGAGGCGGTCTGCCTGAAGTTGCCGATCCTGCTGATCGGGCGCTTGCTGCTCTTGACGTTATGGATCCCCGTGAAGGTGCCGGAGCCGACCGTCGTAGATACGACCTTCGTGCTGGCGCCGACCATCATCTGGAAGATCCTCGTGGAGGTGAAAGAGCTGACGGTCGCGGAGGTGCTAGAGCCGACCTTCGTGGAGAAGACCTTCGTATTGGTGCCGACCGTCGTGGAGACGATCTTCGTGGAGACGACCGTCCTGGAGATGCTGGCGCCGACCGTCGTGGAGAAAATCTTTATGGTGGTGCTGGAGCTGGCCGTCGTCGACACGACCTCCGTGCTGGTGCCGACCGTTGTAGAGACGATCTTCGTGAAGATGACAGTCGTGGAGGTGCGGGTGCCGACCTTCGTGGAGACGACCTTCGCGCTGGTGCCGACCGCCGTGAAGACGTTCCTCGTGGAGACGACCGTCATGGTGGTGCTGGTACCGACCCTCGTGGAGAGGACCGTCGTGGAGACGAACTTTGTGGAGCTGACCTACGTGGCGCCGGCCTTTGTGGCGTCGAACGTCGTGGAGTCGACCCTCGTAAAGACGATCTTCGCGAAGACGACCTTCGTGCAGATGACCTTCGTGGTGATGACATTCGTGGAAGCGGCCTTCGTGGTGTCGGCCGCAGTGGCGGCGACCGTCGTGGAGACGACCTTCGTGCTGGTGCCGACCGTTGTGGAGATGCTTGTGCCGGCCGTCCTGGAGACGATCTTCGTGGAGGTGTTGAAGCCGACCTTCGTGGTGAAGACCGTCGTGCTGGTGCCGATCGTCGTGGTGACGACCGTCCTGGAGATGGCCTCCAACGCGCTGCTGCTGACCTTCGTGATGGTGCCGACCGTCGTGGAGAAGATGTTCCTCTTCTGGAGTCTGTCCATCCTGGTCGTCGGCCTGGCGACCTCGCGCGTGATCAGGTTTGTGGCGGTGGTGCTCCTCCCTCCGGGTGGCCGCCCCGCAAGAAGGCGCGCGGAGAGGGCGGCGATGACGACGATGCGATGTCCGAGACCCCTGGAGGCACGCGCAGTTGCATGTCATCTGATGCCCGTGTTTTTTGCCAAGCCTCGCCGCGTCTAGCTCTGCCGAGGTTGCCCCCGAGCGTTCCTCAGCGGCGTCTTTCGAGTATCTTGTGGGTCTGCTACCCGCTGGTCTGAGTACGGAAGATAAGGTCATTAACATGCTGTTGCGAAAACCGCGCACGGTTTGCAATGTCATGGGTTCCTTTGATGCGCTCTCCAGGTTCTTTGCTGGGCGTGAGAGTTTTCTGAGCAGCCATCTCTGTAAGTGCTTCGGGCTCCCTCCGTTGTCATGGGAAGCCATATGTCAGAAAGCTGCGTGCCATGCCGCCTGCCAGAGCCCCGACAGCGAGATCGACGCCTACGAACTTCTCCTTACGCTCGAAGGCACGCCAGATTCGGAACCTGGGAGAAAACAAATCGTCATCATCAGCATCAGCATCATCGTCATCATCAAACATGTGCACCGCTACGGGGGCGTTGGTGTGCTGGGCCTTGGACGTTTTTGGCTTGGCATCCAAGATGTGCTGACCAGACGCTTGCAGCGTTGTGCCGAGGTGCGGGAAATCATATACAACTTCGAGCTCTAGTCCTGCAGGTGATCGATAGACCAAACGCCCCATGGAGAGGAAACGTGTGCTCCAGGTCGTACGGGAGCCCTGGCCGTACATCCGCGCCATGATCGCAGATTTCCCAGGTCCTACGTTGATCACGAAACCGACCCTGCGGAACTCCTCGGTGATTCTGTCCACTGCCGGGTCCACCTGGGCAAGCAGCTCCTGAGGGGAATCGGCCAGGAACTCGAATGTGACGTCGTCTACATACTGCTCGTCGTTGGGGGTCTGCTGCAAAGTGACGTGATCGGGGCTGCTGTCGAAATCAGTTGCCCAGGGCACGGAGGCGCGCGTGGACCTCTTCTTTCTGAGCTACATGCCGCTCTCCTGGACTATGTGCCGCGCTCGTTTGATGACCAGCTCGTAGGCTGTGTTGAAGCACGCCGCTCCGAGCCGACAGCCCTGACGAGCGCCACGGTTTGCGGCGACCACAGGGCCCGGTTCACTTCGCCCCTGGAACCACGTACTGGAGTGGAGGTCAGCAACCCTTGCGGTGGCGTGCTCGTCCCGAGCCGTGAGGCCGTTGAGCTTTGTGGGCCACATGGCTTTTGAGACTTGCGTGGCGCGACTTCTGGGGCATGTGCGACCTGCGGCGCCTGTGCGACCTGTGGGGGACGGTGGAAAAACGAGCAGCACCCGACAACCTCAACGATTGAGAGGAGGAGGAGGAGGAGGAGGAGGAGGAGGAGGAGGAGGAGGAGGAGGAGAGGAGGAGGGGAGGAGGAGGAAGAGGAGGAGGCGAGGGGGAGGAGGAGGAGGAGGAGGAGGAGGGAGGAGAGGAGGGAGGAGGAGGTGAGGAGGAGGAGGAGGAGGAGAGAGGGAGGAAGGAGAGAGGGAGGAGGATGATGAGGCGAGAGGAGGAGGAGGAGGAGGAGGAGGAGGAGGAGGAGGAGGACGAGGACGAGGACGAGGACGAGGACGAGGACAAGGAGGAGGAAAGGGTGGGCCATTGCTCCAGGAATCGTTTCCCAGTTGTTGATGTTCTTCAGGCTAGGGTCAAACCGAAGCCGTCGAGTCTTCTTATAGTGTCGGGCCCGAGCGGTCACCAGGTTCTGCACTGTGGGGAAGGTGTTGCCTGCGGCGTCGGTCTGTCCCGTGAGAGGATATGCACAGCCCTGGCTCTAACCCCGTGCAGTGGGATTCCAAGAGTTCTCAGGCAGACCCGCTCCTCGCATACGTATGTGGGGTAGTCTCGATGACATCTCGAGTTCGCGTGTGTTGTCTTGTTTCCAGTGCGGATGTTTTCGGTCGGGCGAAGGTGCTGAAGTTGTCAGAGCAGTGTTTAGGGCTTCTCCTCGCACGCGGATGCTGGCAACATCCTCCGCCTCCTGCAGAGAGGCATCGACCCTAGCACGAAACACTGCTTCGGCCGCAGCATTCCTGCCAGAAGGAGATAGGTGCTGCCGTCCACGGGTTGCCCCAACTCCATCTCGCTTCATTCTCGTCTCTGCTGCTGGTTTCACACCGTGGGATCACGTAGTCAAATCAGGGAGTCAGGGAATCAGGACGAAGAGGAGGAGGAGGAGGAGGAGGAGGAGGAGGAGGAGGATGAGGAGGAGGAGGAGGAGGAGGAGGAGGAGGAGGGAGGAGGGAGGTGAGGAGGAGGAGGAGGAGGAGAGACGGAGGAGGAGGAGGAGGCGGGAGGAGGGGAGGAGGAGGAGGAGGAGGGAGGAGGAGGAGGAGGGAGGGAGGAGGAGGGAGGAGGAGGAGGAGGAGGAGGAGGAGGGAGAGGAGGGGGGAAGGAGGAGGAGGAGGAGGAGGAGGAGGAGGAGGAGGAGGAGGAGGAGGAGGGGAGGAGGAGGCGAGGAGGAGAGGAGGAGGAGGAGGAGGAGGAGGGGAGGGGAGGGAGGAGGAGGAGAGGAGGAGGAGGAGGCGGGAGGAGGCGAGGAGGAGGAGGAGGGAGGAGGAGGAGGAGGAGGAGGAGGAGCAGAGGAGGAGGAGGAGGAGGAGGAGGAGGAGGAGGAGGAGGAGGAGGAGGAAGAGGAGGGAGTAAGAAGCAGGAGAATCTGATGACGGTCTGCCCTCTCATCAGCAGCACCCGACAACACCTCGGTGCAAAAGACCCCCCCCCCCTCGGGCGGCGCGCCGCGCTCTCCAGACCTTCGTCGAGCACGACCAGCCAGACAGCCCGCAGCGCACCGCCCTCCTGCGGACCTCCACCGCGCCCCCGGAGCTCCGCGAGCGGCCCGGCCGGCCTCGCCGGGGGCGTCGATCAGCGGCACCGTAACGGGTACTCACTAATGGGTGTTTCGGACACTTGCCAAAAGTTGCCACTTTAGGGCCTCTTATGAGCGTTTTCTCACGCGGCGTTTCAACATTGAGCAGGAGGGGAGGGGGAGGGGGGGTCTGGCTGGGGACCTCTGCTTAGTGCGGCTGTTTGCAGCAGAGCGTCCTATGTGGGAGACTCCACCTGCTCGAAGCAGGCGCCAAAACAGCCAAGATCTACTACTCCATGGGAGGAGTGGGTGCGAGGGCCCGCGCCGATCGGCAGAACGATTGCCCACAGGGAGGATTGGGTTCGCCGGGCCACTGGCTAAAGTGCCCGTCCGTGGAGTCCCCGTTCGAGGGGCGCCGAGACGAGCCTGCAGGCCAGATGGTTATCCCTAGACAGCCGGCGTCTCGAGCAGAAATCGGCGGCGAGCAAGGGGGGGGAGTGAGAAGGAGAAGGCTATCTTCTCGGAAGGCGGTGGGACTCCTTCTCAGAAGCCCTCGCGCCTGCCGAGAAATTTTGTTCCCCGACCATCCTGCGGTGTTGGGTCTTCGTTTTGAAGAGACGGTCCTCGCGTTTCTTCCTTCTGCCCTTCCTTCCTTCCTTCCTCCTCCCGCTCCTCCCTCCTCTCCCTCCTTGCCTATGCCCTCCGCATGTCCGTTTCGGCACACCCCTCACAGGGTTCGTGCCCCCATAGGGAGCTCCACCGAAGGCCCCAGTGGCCGCGCCCGCATGCGTTATCTCCGTCCACCGCATGCCCATGTCGGCACACCCCTCACACGTTTCGTGGCCCCATCGGGAGCTCCACCGAAGGCCCCAGTGGCCGCGTCCGCATGCGCGTCCTCCCCGCCCACCACATGCCCATTTCGGCACACCCCTCACATGTTCCGTGACCCCAGAAGGAGATCCAACGAAGGCCCCAGTGGCCGCGTCCGCAAGCGCCCTCCCCGCCCACCGCATGCCCATTTCGGCACACCCCTCACACGGTTCGTGGCCCCATAGGGCGCTCCACCGAAGGCCCCAGTGGCCGCGTCCGCAAGCGCCCTCCCCGCCCACCGCACCCATGTCGGCACACCCCTCACACGGTTCGTGGTCCCATAGTGAGTTCCACCGAAGGCCCCAGAGGGAGGGTTCGCACGGCATCACCGCACCCCATTTGGCACACCCTTCACACGGCTCCACCGAAGGCTCCAGTGGGAGGGTTCGCATGACACCACCGCGCCCAATCTGGCATACCCCTCACACGGTTCGTGGCCCCAGAGGATGCTCCACCGTAGGCTACAGTGGGAGGGTTCGCATGGCACCACCGCGCCCCATTCAGCACGCCCCTTACACGGTTCGTGGCCCCATAAGGAGTTCCACCGAAGGCCCCAGTGGCCGCGTCCGCATGCGCGTCCTCCCCGCCCACCGCATGCCCATGTCGGCACACCCCTCACATGTTTCGTGGCCCCATAGGGAGCTCCACCGAAGGCCCCAGTGGCCGCGTCCGCATGCGCGTCCTCCCCGCCCACCGCATGCCCATTTCGGCACACCCCTCACACGGTTCGTGGCCCCATAGGGCGCTCCACCGAAGGCCCCAGTGGCCGCGTCCGCAAGCGCCCTCCCCGCCCACCGCACCCATGTCGGCACACCCCTCACACGGTTCGTGGTCCCATAGTGAGTTCCACCGAAGGCCCCAGAGGGAGGGTTCGCACGGCATCACCGCACCCCATTTGGCACACCCTTCACACGGCTCCACCGAAGGCTCCAGTGGGAGGGTTCGCATGACACCACCGCGCCCAATCTGGCATACCCCTCACACGGTTCGTGGCCCCAGAGGATGCTCCACCGTAGGCTACAGTGGGAGGGTTCGCATGGCACCACCGCGCCCCATTCAGCACGCCCCTTACACGGTTCGTGGCCCCATAAGGAGTTCCATTGAAGGCGGTACCCACAATGCGGTATCCGCACTTGGATATGGTTGGGTCTTTCGTCAGGCTAATGTTTGACTTTGGTGAAGGCGTGGAAAACTCTTCAGGAGGCTGTGGAACTTCCGAGCCTTCTGACTGTGTGGCCACCCAGACCGTGAGGAATTTAGCGTCTGCCTGCAAGCAGCGCCTGAATCTTTCTGGCAAGAAGCAGCTGCCCAAGCTGCAGCAAGGACTGCCACCTGGCACGCCCAAGCTTGCCAAGAAGCCGAGGGCCCAGACGAAGGTCCTCAAGTAAACCGTTCAACTTTGCCTTTGGCTGGAATGAACAAGAAGGCCGTCTCTTTCTCACTTCCTCCCTCGGGCTCGCCGCCGAGAGACGGAGGGTTGTTTTATTGTCATCGGCCTCGGGGCCGTCGACAAAACAACGCAGGATCAGGAAGCGGTCCTCGGCAAGTGGTCGAGAGGTCGGGGTCCCATGTCTCTCTACTTTGAGGTTCTTAATAAGCTTGGTGGGTCCCCTCCCGACGGGGGTCAACCCCGCCTCGTCGTCGCGCCGCGACTGGGGTCGGAGCGCCTTCGGCGCGCGGTGGTTGCCCGCGACGGGGGTCGATGTGGGGCTGTCGGCGGGGGTGACGCCCCCCCGACGCTTATTAAGAAATTCGGAGTAGGCCTCCTAGATGTGGTCGGAGTAGATTGGGTCGCAGGATCGCGCCACATCGCCGATGCATTCCGAGTTTCTCATCGCCGTCGTCGCCGATCATCGCCGACGTCGCCAGTGCATGCCCGATGCATCGCCAATGCATTCGCGATGCATCGCCGATGTATCGGCGATGCGGCGAGATGCTCCGACCCCATCTACTGGGACCCCATCTAGGAGGCCTCTAGTCTCGGAGTTGCGGGTTTCTTCCCCCAGAAGCCAGGGGCGCAGTGGCTATGTACAAGAATCTGGCCCCCGGGCCTGGGGGCTAGATTTGTAGTCATACCCACTGCGCCTCCGCCTGGAAAGTCTGAGACGCAGCGGATGTGGATATACAGCTTGCCCGCAGGGTTCGGTCCCATGGCAAGTAGTCCCAGCTGGCATCCACAGGCCCCCGAGCAGTCGTCCAGGGGGGGCCACTGGAGGCGGCGCCCGGGCGTTGAGATCGCCCCGGATCATTCGGGGGGCCTGCTGAGGCCAGCTAAGACCTTTCGGGGGGCCTGTCGAGGCCAGCCGGGACTGCCTCGGGGGGTCGTCTCTGCGCAGCCCGACGCCTTATTTGACCAAGGCGGGGTGGTCGATTGTGCGTAGGAGTGGCCGTTCGCCGGAGTGGTCTCAGGTCTGGGCCCATGGGTCACGTTGCACCTTCGGGGGACCTCGATTGTCCCCAAAATTGGTGTCTTCTCTTGTGCCCAACGCGGGCTCGATGCGGATTCGACGCGGATTTGGTGTGGATTCGACGCGGATTCGACGCGGATTCGACACGGATTCGACACGGATCCGACGAGGCCGACATGGATTCGACGCGGATAGAGGCGCGACGGGACAGACAAGGTCCCCGAGGATGCAGGAGAACGGTTATGTGTGGGAGTGGCCTTTCGCCAGGGGGGGGTTCATGTCCGAGCCCACGGAGACCCCCCCACCCGAGAGTGAGAGTCAGGAGGGGAAAAATCACACGGACGCAATGAATCGTCGACCCCGAGGAAAGTATGGGAACATATATGCATGGGGAAGTGGGGGGGGAGACGGAAGCCCAGAAAACATGGGGAATCCGGGGATTTGTGTGTGTGTGTAAGTAAGTAAGTAAGTAGTTGTGTGGCCCAAGAGGAGGAGGGAGAGAGGAGGAGGAGGAGGAGGAGGAGGAGGAGGAGGAGGGAGGAGGAGGAGGAGAGGAGGAGGGACGGAGGAGGAGGAGGAGGAGGAGGAGGAGGAAGGTCACCGCCCACCAAACCACCCCAACCCGACCCGAAGGCCCCATGTGCCCTCCATTTCCGGTGGGGGGGGGGGTGGTCGGGGAACATTTGAAAAAAAAACACATATGAACTCGTACCCCCCCCAACCCGAAATTCGGGCGAAATTTGGGTCTTCGGGTTGGGTTGGGGTGGTCTGGTAGGTAGTCAGAAGGGGAGGCGGAGGAGAAGGAGGAGGAGGGGGAGAAGGAGGAGGAGGAGGAGGAGGCGGGGGAAGACGAAAACCGAATGTGAATTTATCTGTGTATCCCAGGGCCCCTTTCGAGAGGCTGGGCAGGGCCAGCACTCGCGGCGGCGTGCCCGGATTGGGCCCCCGCCCCCCACGAAGGCCGCGCCCCCTCCGCACGAAGGCTGGGCACCGGAGGGAGGCCGCTCCTGCCCAGGGAGGCGGCCTGGCCACTGCCCAAGACTCTTTGGGAGTGGACCGGACCCCCCCCCTGACACGTCGGAGAGTGCATTGTCCAGTTTCGGTTCTCGAGCGGGCGCCGCGGCCGTCATTTTCCAGGCTTGCGCCCGCCAGGATTGGGCCCGAGGTTGTTTTCACTAAACCACGTTTTACTAGAGGGGGTTCAGTCCATCCCCGAAATCTCGAAGCTCCGCGGATTTCTCGGATCGGCGCTGGGGCAGCGCCGATCCGAGCAACCCGCGCAGACCTCCGAGTTTTTTGTTTATGTCATTGCTTGTTTCCCGATTGTCTTATTCTCAAAGTACGACGAAGAAACAACGCCATAGACATAAACTTCTCGCACTCCGCGCGGATCTCTTGTATCTGCGCAGGCACCCCCAGCGGCGCCTCCAGTGCCACTCCTGGCGCGCTCTGCACACCAGGGAGGGGAGTCCAGCGCGGATACAAGAAATTCGCGCGGAGCGCGACAAGTTTCTGTTCATGGCGTTTTTTCATCGTCTAAAATGAATTCGTGGCCTAACTTAGGCTCAGGGCTTATGTCCCTAAGCATGTGGGTGGCCTCGCTGGACACATCTGCAAAAAGAGAAACCTCGGGAGCATACCCGATTTGGGTTGCCCTCCTGAATAAGGTCCCCTCCCAAAGGATTAGGGGCATTGTTATTGGCGTCGCCCCAACATACTCGCCGATCCACGATTGGATTCCCACTGGCTTCCAGACCCTGGATTCCTTACCTAAGGCTTCCTTATCCAATGCCCGGACAGTACGAGCATGTCCTTCTGCGTCCGACTCATGGCCCTCCCAACTGAGATCCCCTCCCAAAGGATTCGGGCCCCCTCTCTCGGGGTGGCCGGCACGCCGCCCCGAGGAGGAGGATGGAGGAGGCGGGAAAGAAGGCAGAGGAGGAGGAGGAGGAGGAGGAGGTGGAGGAGGAGGAGGAGGAGGAGGA
>CAUYUJ010018693.1:693559-742925 GCA_963575745.1 Prorocentrum cordatum | reverse complement strand
TGCAACTTCTTCACGGCATCTGATCTCAGGGGAAGCCAGAGCTGTGTGTCCACCGCCGGGAGCACCGACGTCCTCGGGCATCAGTGGGCGGTGGTTCTGGTCATGTTGAGCCCCACCCCAGGGCGCAGGATCCATATCCGCGGGCCCCTAAGGTGCTGCGATATCCGTTCCTGGCAGGCGGTGGGTGACTAGAAGTCCTGGCCTCGCAGAAAATGGGCTGGGCACCCAGTCGAGCCCCGACAGGAGCTGGCACACCCGAGTGGTAGGGTCGGACCGAAAAATGAGATCGAGGTTGGTTCGGGGAGGGTACCTTGATGTTCTCCGTGTCTGTTGGACGTTTTTGTGCACCCTGGGGGACGGCACCCTCGAGTGATCTCATGGTTTGGGGTATTTTGGCTGGCGGAGGGTCTCAGGTTGTTGAAGGATGTCCCTCTGTCCTAGTCAGGGGCAACGATAGGGGGGCGTAGGCATAGGGTGGGGTGCGGTGCATCGACCCCCAATCGCCCATCTATCGCCGATAGGGGCCCGATAGCCCCAGCCTGCCCAGAAATGTGCGGACTCATTAAAGGGGGCAAGCGATTAAGAAAGTGCTTCCCCCCCCCCCGTCCCGGGATCCCCAAAATCAGAATTCAGCCGCCGGAAACTGTTTCTCTAATCGTCTGCTCCCCTGGCGTTTTATTTTGCCGCTTTGCGGAAACTGATTTTCTATTCGTCCTCCTGCGTTCGTTTGATCACCCGCGGCCGCGGGAGGAGGATTGCGGAGAGGCGGCGCCGGAAGCGCGCGCAGATCCAGGAAATCCATGGAGGACCGCCAACAATTAATGTTAATGTAATTGTTTTCATCCCCGACTTAAGAACCAACCTGAGGACGGCCCAACTGCCATCCTCGCGGGCGGCGGCTGGAGCGTGAAAATGAGGCCAACGTTGACGCGGGAACAGCGTGTCGGAAGAACCGAACAAGTTCGGATTGAACAACATATATGAACAACACACACCCCCAATCCTTTTGTGGAACGAACAAAAAACGCAGCGCGGGGGAGAATTCGAACCGAGCGGAAGCTCGAAACTGAGGCCAGCGCTACAGCCAGAACAACATTTTGGGAGAGCCGAACACGTTCCGATTGAAAAACAAATATGAGAAGCGGATTCGCGCCACACTTGTGCGTAACCAAAACACAATACGTGGAGGGGTGCAGGCAATCTTCTGGAGTGCATCAGGGGAGAACGGGGAATAGTATTCATGTTGAATAACTGTAGATGAACTATAACTAGCAGGGAGAAGATGGCAAGGGATAGAAAAGCGAGGGGAAGGAGGAGGAGGAGGAGAAGGAGGAGGAGGAGGAGGGGGAGGAGGAGGAGAAGGAGGAGGAGGAGGGGGAGGAGAATAGGAAGAGGAGGTGGGGCAGGAGGTCGCTGTCTGAAGGCGGTGCAGAATGTTTACCTTCCGCGCAGGACTAGCGGATCACAAATTTCTACTTCCCATTCAGGGCTGGCCGAAATCAACCCTCGCGGCCTCGAATTGCCCGCCCCTGCGGATTTGAATCGTTAGCCCGCGAAGTCCTTCTCACCCCTCGCCCCCCCGCCCTGAATTGTAGGCCCGCGCCACCCCCTGGGCTTCCTGACAACCCGGGATTGTCCGTCCTCCGTCTGCCTGCCCCGCCCACATGTTATTGCGGCGGCGCCAAGGGCCCACGAAACTAGTTTTTTTATCGCCCGCCCCAGAAAGTTGTTGTTAACCGCTTGCTCCCATAATCGGAGACGTATCGACAATGTATCGCGATTCCAGGTCGATGTTTCCCCCCCATTTGCCAGACCACCTATCGTTGCCAATCACTTAGGTCCGACCGTAGGGCTTTACATCGTGGAGTCGTGCTGGGTGCAGTGTTGGACGGACGTGTCCGCCGAAGGGCTCCACCTCACTGGCGAGAGAGCAGCACGTATAGGTACTTCCCTTGCTCTGGAGAGGCTGCCCTCTCGTCCTGCAGAACTCGCCCATCTGGCCCAGCTGCCTCCATGCGTCCATATACGCTCCGCATCTCGAGACTCGAACTGTTGCTTAGCGCACACTGGTTACGTTGCATCTTCGGGGAACTTCTGCTCGACGCAGTTTCGACTCGGATTCGAGACGGATCCGACAAGGCCGACATGGATTCGACACGGATTCGACGCGGATAGGGCCGCGACGGGACAGACAAGGTCCCCCCGAAGATGCAACATAACATTGGCGCAGCAAATGGCACACAGTCTGGCGCAGCAACGCGCGATCATTATTCTCAGGCTTACGCCACACCGCCGACCCCTTGGGGAACTCGCGGTTGCCGCGTTTTGCTTGTGAGGCCTTCCAGGGCGCCTTTTCGGGTCCTTTTGGTTGGCTCTTGGTGTTTTCTGGAGGCCTTCTTGGGGCCTCCACGTCGGCCCAAAGGGATTCGAAATATTTGGCTTCGTTGGGTTCTTGGGGGGAATCTTGGGGTTCGGGGGGGCGTCTGGGAGGCATTGTGGGTTGTCCCGAAGACACGTGGGTTCCTAACGCCCCAGAGCGGGAAAGGCGTGAAAACACATGGTTCCTAACGTCCAAGAGCGGGACATGCGTGGAAACGCGTGGGTTCCTAACGCCCCAGCGCGGGGCAGCCGTGAAAACACATGGGTTCCTAACGCCCGAGAGCGGGACATGCGTGAACACACGTGGGTTCCAAACTCCTCGGGTGCTTAGGTGCTCCGCGTGCCCGAAGGATGCGGACCGGAGCAGCCCAGAGTTCGAGGACGCAGGGCATCTGACGTCAGACCAGATCAAGAAATACCACCACACGGGCATCCACCATAGGCCAGTAGCGTGCCGGGCGTGCCACGATGCGCGCAGGGTGGCGAATAAGTTTGAATGCTCTGCGCGTCCCCGGCCCCCGAAAAAAGGACGGGTCGAAGCCCGCGTTCACAGGCGGGGGCCATCTGTCGAAGGACCAGAAGAGTATTATTTCAAGTGGGGCAACCCGGTGTTTTGTGCGAAGTGCTATAAGGCGGGACGGGCGCTGCGGAGAGAACCGCCGAAACGCCCTCCGGAGACAAGCGACGAGCACGGCGGCAAGCAACGGAAGTTGTGAGGAGTCTGACCGCTGGGCCCGGGTTGTGAGTATGAGGCTTGTGCGGCGTTCGCTTGGATCACCTTGGGGAAACTTCTCGCAGGCCATTTGACGGTAGTCTCGAAGCCTCCTGAGGGCCGTTTTGGGGACGCTTGGGGCCTCTTGAGGGCCTATTGGGGGCTTTTTGGGGGCGTCTTGGGAGCCTCTGGAGCCCTTTCGGGCGCCTCTGCGGGTGTCTTGGAGCCGTCTGGGAGCGGAAGGCTCGGATTTTCGGTGCGGGCTACCCCGCTTGGGCCTCTCTGGGAGCCGTCTTCGGGCCCTTTCCGGCCGTTTCGGGAGCCTCTTGGGTCGTCTCGGCGCCCGCTTGGGCCGTCTCGGGCGCTTCTTGGCAGCCTCTTCGGACGTATTGGGGTGGTCTTGGGTGCCTCTTGGACTGGCTTCACCGCCGTGAAGGCCGGCAAGTCGTGCATGTCAAAAATGCACGGTTTCCCATCGGGAAATTAATTATTTTGGCTTCTTCAAGGCCTTTTTGGGGTGCCTCTTCGAGGCCTCTTGGAGCATTTTGGAGGCATCGTGGGCCGTCTTGAGCCCATATTGGGGCAGCTTGGGGGCACCAAAATCCACGTGGAGGTCATTCTGGGCCGTCGAGTGGCGTCCTCGGATCATTTCGAGGCCAGGGAGGAGTCCCGGCAGGATTTTCTGGAGCGGATGACCCCCCCGGGGGATCCGGCCGGACCCCCCCCCCTTCCAAATCGACCGGGCCAGGCTCCCGGGGGAGGGGTTGGGGGGGGGGCATGAACCCCGAGGGGTCGGCGGATTCCACGACTTGTTCATCCGATTGGTTTCTTGACATCCTCCTCGTCTAGCTCGCCAAACCATTAGAACATAGTCGATCTAGAGCATGCTTAGAGTCCGAGCGCAGTAGGGTCCGAACGCCGGGTCCGAGTAAAGTAGAGGAAGGGAACACGTGGAGTAGCGCATCCTCGTCATGGCCCTCACCGCCGCTGGTCATTCAGTCATGGCCCTCCTTGTCCTCCTGGTCCTCTGTGCAGTCCGCGCTGGTCCGTATTACACGCTCGAGTATTGTACACTGAAACAGTTGCCCGTCATGCCATTTCTATTTCGCGCCGTCTGCGCGCGGAGGCGGGCCCAGCGGAACACGGCCGGCCCCGCAGTTCCCAGGCGTTGGCCGTCAGAGGGCGGCCGAAGGTTCATTCGGCGATCCCGCTTGACATCGCCCCCCCGTCCTCGGCGGAGGGCCGGCGAAAGTACAAGGTCGGCGGGTCCGCCAGCGGAAGACGGCGGACGGTGGAAGGCAAGACGAGATGGCAAAATCTGAGGTTCAGGGTTTCTGGAGTTGCCTGCATCCTCACCCTAACTGTTTGCTCGTTGAAGTGTTCCCTGGTTGCCCGAGTGCTCGATAACGGCCCCCAACGGCTCGAGTGAAGGGAACATGCCGGGATCGAAACCGTGAGTCCACCCGAAATCTCGTCCCCGAGACCCCCGACGTCGCGTTTCTGTTCGCGGTGTGCACCCCAGTGGCCTCGACCCCTCCCCCAGGACCAGCTTCTCATCCATCGCAGTCTGGGTGACTGTACGGAGGCCGCGCAGGGGCCCCCGCAAGAGGCCGCACATCGCAAAAGCGCAATCCGTTCAGGTATTGTTTCCCGACGCGAGGGGGTCGGAGGCTCCCCATCGAAGGGAGGAGGCGCGGCACAAATTACCACCAGCGGGCCTCATCCGAGCAGGTCCACGATGCCTCCCCGAGCTGGCGGCCGGAGATGTCTCGAGCGGGACGCCGCAGGCGACGCAGAGGGCACCACAACACCAGGAGAATCCACCTTCATCTTTCCTCCACGCCGCACCGCACAGCCTCCTCCTCCACCCCTCCCCAAGTCCTGGAGCGCTAGCGGGAACCCTTGGCCGTCGTGCTGGGATCTCCCGGGGGTGTTGGTCGTGCGACTTTCATTGCTCATGCTGGATCTCCGAGTCCTTCGAGGCCGCCAGGCCCCCGGCAGATTCACTGGAAGCCATTTCTTTATTGCTTGGGGCATGACGGGCGTCATGGCCCCCGCTCCCCCCCCCCTATGACGTAACGCTCCCCCCCCAGTGCGCTCCGGGCACTGCCGCCGTGCGCATTGGGATCCGCGTAGGTGTCCGCGAGGGAATCCGCATAGGTGTCTGGTCCGCAGGCGTCGTCGTCGTCGTCGTCGTCGTTCGTCGTCGTCGCTCGTGGTTCGTCGCTCGTCGCTCATCGTCGTCGTGCGCGCGGACGCGGCTGGAGCCTATTTTTATGTCCGCGCCGGTGACGGCAATCATCTGGGGGGGGGAATGAGGTCGATGACGTCATGTTTGCGCCGGCGGCGTTTGGGAATGGTTAGGAATGACGGAGGACGGGTAGCACGAACATGTAAGTGGCAATATGCACCACAACGCCTGTGTACATCACAGTGCCCGCGTGCACCACAACGCCTGTGTACACCACACCGCCGATGTACACCACAGCAGCCGCGTGCAACACAGCGTCAGCTTGTGCCACCGTGCCTGCGGGCACAGCAGCTCCTGTGTACACCACAGCGCCTCCGTACACCACATCAGCCGTGCGCAACACAGCACAAGTGTACACCACAATGCTTGCGTGCATTGCAGTGCCAGTGTACCCCACGGCGCCTGTGTGCACCACATCAGCCGTGTGCAACACAGCACCATTGTTGTGTATAGAATTTCAGAAATAATCCTTGTGACAAAATGGAGCGCGCGTGGATTCCAGAGAAAACAATGTAAAACAAATCTCAATGGACAAAGGAGCGCCGCTGGAATCTACGAATCCCCCCGAGTCCGCCCGCATCACCCTAACTCCCATTTGCGTCCAGGAGGCTCCAGCTAAACTGGCCGTCCGAGAACCGAGTGGACCGATTCAATCGACCATTCTGCGGTGCACGCTGAGATGCGCACGTGCGTTGTAACGCCAAGCCGCACGACAGGGGGTAAGACCGAGGAAAAGAAGGACGAGGAGGACGAGGAGGAGGTGGAGGAGGCGGGAAAGGGGAAAAACGTCGCATTCGATTATCAGAACTTTCCTGGTGTAGCGTCTAGTTGTCCGCATCATATCCTGACGTACATGCTCCTTCTACCTGTCCTATGCACGCAGGCACTGTGGTGTACACCAGCGTTGCGTTGCACGCGGATGCTGAGGTGTAGACAGGCGCTGTGGCGTCCACGGGCGCTGCGGTGCACGCAAGCACTGTGGTGTACACGCGCGTTGTGTTGCACATGGCTGCTGCGGTGTATCTACACTGGCGATGTAGTGCTCCCAAGTATTGTGGTATCAACGGGCGGTGCGTTGCACACGGCTGTTGTGGTGTACGCAGGCGCTGAGGTGCACACGCGCGGCGTGGTGCACGCGAGCGTTGTGGTGCACACAGGCGCAATGGGCAGATCGCCACTTCCATGCTGCTCGCGTCGTCGTCGTCGCTCGTCGCTCGTCGCGTCGTGCGCGCGGGCGCGGCTGTGGCGCCGGAGCCACACGGCGGGGAGGGGCATCACGTCATACCCCCCCCTGCCCTCCCCCCCCCATGACGCCCGTCATAGCCGAACATAAAGAAACGCCTTCCTGCCGCTGAGCATGCTCGGTTCCCTTGCCGCATGCCTCGCTGCGGGAGTGCCCGCGCCGCCGCCCGCGATTGCCCTGTCGAGCGCGGGCCGGTCGGGCATTGGCAGAGATGCCCCGGCGCAGGCCGCCCTCGGCTTCCCTCTGGCTTACGTGGAAGCCTCCTCGGGTGCCCTCCTTTTTGCAGGCCCCACGGCGGTGGCGGCGCCCATTTCCGGCGTCGTGCATTTTCCAGCGCGGGGTCCCTCGAGGTCCTGGGCCCCCCCACCAGAGCGGGCTTGCTGTTTGGCAAGGCGCTGACGCTCTGGATTCTACCGGCTCCGTCGCGCCCCCCTCTCGTCGCCCCTCCCCCCGCTTCTTCGCTTCTTCTTGGCCTCTCAAGGGCGGCCTCGCCGGGGCAACCTTGCGCGCGAGCGCGCGCGAAGTCGCCCAGGCCCGGCGAGGTCCCCCGAAGGTTGAAGATGTGGACGACTCTTCCGTCGTGATTCTCTCGTGGCCCGGGAGGGCCTAGAAACCGCACCTTTGGCAAGCGACACCTCTCGGATCCGCCGGCGCGCAGGCCGCGCAGATGCCCGAGGGGGGCGCTCCGGGCACGCAGCAAGGCCGACGCCTCGGCGCCAGCTGCGCTCGGCACCTGGGGCGGGGTCCCGCCGCGCGAGCGGGCCCCCCAGGCCTGGGCGCGGTGGAGGAGGAGCTGGAGTCGGAGGAGCGGCCGCCCCCGTGGGCGTTGCGTTCGGCAGCAGATCCTGGGAGCCCCGTGTGCCCCCTCCATTCCGTCTTTGGCGTCGATTCGCGTTGATTGGCGTCTGGGGGTCGTTGAGATAGCGCGTCGATTTGGAGTCAGTTAGCGTCGAGGTAGCGCGTCGCTCAGCGTCAGTCTAGCGTCGATTCGCGTCTCTCCGCAAGAGCCGACATGATGGTGTGGGCGGCCCCCCATGGGCTGCCATTGGACGCTGCGAAAGCAGGGGGGGCGATGAAGCGACACAGCGCGCAGGCCCTCCCAGCAGCTCGCAGCAACAGGCCCCGATCTGCTGCACTCCCGGCCCGCAGCAATCGGGCGCTGCCTACTGGGGGCGGCAATCGGGGGGGAGAAGCGTGCACAGCTCGAGCCCCTTTTTGGCCTCGGGGAGCTCCCTTGCCGCTGCGTAAAGTGGTGGTGGTGGGGAGGCGATCAGTGGGACGGGGAGGACCCAGACATGCCCGCGTCGTGCAGAAATCTGGAGAGGAGGGTTTGGGCAATTTTTGGCCCCTGGGGATCCTCGCGAGGCCTCGGGACCGCCAAAGAAGATTCAGAATGAGAAGCCGGCCCTGGGGGGAGAGCCGGGACTTCCAGGGACCACGCGTTGAACTACATTCAAGAATCTTCCGAGGAATGACAAGTCGCGACGGGAGTTTCTCGCTATTTTCGGACGATGGGGCCCTCGCAGGGCCTCGGGTTCGCCAAACGAATATTCAGGATGAATGGCAGTTTCCAAGAAATGGGTCGAGACCTGCGGGGTCGACGTTATGAGGACATCGTGAAGGCGGGGGTCTGGGAACGGGTGGTGAGAAACGTTCAACTTCCGAGCCCCTTTGAGCTCCAGGGGGGCCCTTCAGGGCCCCCTTGGGGCACACAAGGTGCACCCCCACAGCCCTCCTCAATTTACCGCTCTCCACTACGCAACGCCCAAGCCCCCGACCCCCGATATCCGTTGATCCAGGATCGAGATGCCAGCTCTTTGTATCGGTGCGGAAAGAATGGCACGAAGACGGACAGCATGTCCTGGTCATTGGAGCAAGACTCGCTGTCGGTGTCGCCAAGGGCGTTGTCCGTTTGAGACAGGCAGCCGCCTGCCCAACAGCGGCCTCTGTCGGTCACTTCTAACAATTATTTGTTGTTTGGCATCGTACCCCGTCTATTCCGTAAGTACTTGTACCGGTTGTTTAAATTGTGCACGCTGGTCGTTGAAAGGAGGTATTTCTGGATTCCTGGATCCAAAGCTACTTCAAGCGCTTCCCTACTTCAAGAACCGATATGCGTTTGCTGTGTTCTGTTGCTCTCTGAGAGGGCCTACTCTATCCGCCTTCCGACTTCATGTTTCCACCTACTTCTTCCGACCGATGTGTACGTTTTTCCGCCCGCATCCCCAGGCATCGATTGGGGCCTCCAGGGCCCTTTTTCGGGCTCTGGGATCATCCCACATGGATCGATCCAGGGCGAAACATTGCTGCACCAGGGAAGGAGCCGTGACCTGCTGGGGTTGGGCATGGAAGGAATCATGTCGTCGGCTGCTTGGGCTTGGACCTCGGGGGCCATTTCGATCCGACCAATCCGATTCGATGTCGATTCCTGCCGGCCCGGTCCAATTCGTCTCTGGTGTGCTGATGATCCGATGCGGCCCGAGGACTGCATGCCGCTGCTGCGATTCCTGGCGCAGCCGATATGACCTCCGCCACAGGCAGATGGGGGTACTGGGGAGGGGCACCCCTGCTTCTCGGAAGTCGCGGGCCTTGTTTGTAGATGTAGGGCCAGCGCCCTCCAAGAAGCAGCCTCCTTCTAAGAAGCCTTCCCCCCTCCCGCGGCCCCAGTCTTTGCGTCGCTGCGCTCGTTCGTCCTTTGTCGTGGTCGTCGTCGTCGTCCTCGCCGTCGTCTTTGACCGTTGCCGTCGTCGCCGTCGTCTGTGGCCGCCTGTTTTCCCCTCTACCTGGACCTCGCGCGCTCTCCGGGTTCGCGCGTGACCAGCCGAGAGTCCGAGCATCCTCCCCCTGAGCGACGTCCAGAGCAGCCGACCGGACCCAGGCCTCCCACGTCTTGCGCGAGTCGTGGCGGAGGCGCGTCCCGATTCGGCGGCAGCCCCTGGGCCCCGACGAGGGGCCGCTGGGGCCCTCCGCCCAGTAGCTGAGTTATCTGATTGTCATGAACGACCAGATAACAGTGCTGACATATAGTTAAAGGTATACAGATACCTCGTGCGCCCTTGTTCAAGAGTAACCAAACATAGTTGTAGTCAGTCCAAGGTTTATGAGTACAGTTATGGCTACTGCGTTCGTTGCTTAACTAAAACAAGTCAAAGCCTTCCAGATGGGATCCGCGTAGATGGGGTCGGAGGATCGCGCCGAATCGCCGATGCATCGGCGATGCGGCTGGATGCGGAGCCCGGTTTTCAAATCTCTACGCGGACGTTGCCGATGCACCGCCGACGTTGCCAATGCATCGCCGATGCCTCGACGATGCGGCGTAATCCTTCGACCTCATCTACTCGGGCCCCTTCTAGGAGGCCTCTAGATAGTGAGCGATAGCTGAGGAAAAGTAGAGCTGCTGAAGGATAGCCATGCCACACTTCAAGATCTTCAACCAGATCTACAAGTCATTACGATTAATAATTTACATGTGCGTATGTGCAGTGCTTCGTTGCCCTCATCCTGCAGCATGTTCGGGGCATCGTGTTCTACCCTTTCGTGCTCCACGCTTTTTTTTGGTCCGCGGGCTGGCGATGCCGCCGCCGATGATCATCGCGATGGCCCGACTGGCCTGCCAGATTCCGCGCGGCGGGGCGGACCGTGCCACGAACGAAGACGCGTGGCGGCTGTCTGAGAGCCTGACGTCTGCTGTTCTCGGCGCCAGGGTGAAAGCAGAGACAGCACGGCAGAGAGCAGCACGCCACAGATCAGCACGAACAAAAGGGGCAGCGCGACACGGCGCAGCACGCCACAGTTGAGCACGACCCCAAGGAGCACCACGACAAAGAGCAACTCGATAACAAGGAACAGCACTGGAAGGAGCAGCGCAACACGCAGCAGGACGAAGGAGCTGCACGACAAAGAGCAGCCTTACGTTGGCTACAGACCCCCTTTTTTCGTCATGCCGCCGATTTGCGTCCACATGCCGCCTCCAGGGCACAAGACCTTCGACCAGGTCGATGCGAGGAGCACGCACCGCAAAATCTGGGCACCGCAGAACCTGGAGGCGCCACACGCGCAGCGGCTTGGCGCCGAGAAGGCCGAAGGGATACAGGCCGTGCACTTGCGCAACAGGTTCGAGACGTAGAACCACAGCGTGTTACTCAAGACGGTGCCCACCAGGCGGCGGCATCGTCATCGGCATAGTCACCATCGGCTGTGACAACGCCTACCCATCGGCGGGGACAGCGCCTGCGCCTACGGCAGCGGTTACCCGTTTGTCGGTGACAGCGCAAACACCTTCGGCAGCGACGACACCATCGGCGGCGACAGCGCCAACTCCTACGGCAACGCCGCCGCCTACGGCAGCGCCAACACCTCCGCCAAGCCCTAGCTTCACGTTGCCAGATGACCACCCTGGCCCGCGAGTGCCCGAGCCACGCGGAGTTTTCAGCTGGAAGCTCCTACGAGCTTCCGAGCCCCACTGAGCTCCCACTTTCGGACCTGGAGTAGCCATTCATCCAAGAGTGCTCCCGCATCTGAGTCGGCGTCGGCTCCGCTGGATCTCAGCCCGGCGTTGGTCTTCCACGGGCGCGGAGTGCAATGGTCATAGTCGTGGTCGTCGCCATCGTCACCTGTCCCCCTCTCTGCCGTGTTTTTTTTTCTGGGGTCCGCAAGAATTATTAGAATGGCGCTTTCCCGCGTGAGGGCGGGCGTCGCGCGATGGCAGCGGCCGCGTCGACGGTTTGCCGCAAGCGCCCTCGGGAGTCGAGGTTCGCCGGCCAGAGCCCGCCAGTAAAATGAGGCGCGGTCGCCAATTCACGGACCGTCGGCTGCGCGTGGGACAGCCCTGGGCACATGGGCGCCGGTCGCGTGCCTGCGGCGAATCGAGTATGGCGCCGCGCCCGCCGCGCCTGAGGCGCTTGTCTTGTCCCGCGGAACGATTCTTGTTGCACTGCTACCTGACTGCGGGACGTCTGAATGAATTCCACTCCTACATGCCCACCCCATTTCCCTATGTCCGCCCTCCCCCCTCCCTCGTCTTCCTGCTTCTCCTCCTCCTTCGCCTCCTTCTCCTTTCCTCCTTCTTCTCGGTGACGTTCCCCTTTCCCCAGGGCTTAGTGACCTGGTGAGGGCTCCTTGATGCCCACATTTTTCAAAAGCGTGCCGTTCGATTTTCTTCGCCTCGCGATGGGGTCCTCTGGGTTCCGCCCCGCGATCCGCGGGAGGACGCTGTGGGCCACTCCGCGGGCGCTGCCGGCATCGGCTGCCGCACGGCCACCTTCGACCCCATGGAGCACGACGCGGACGACGCCGCAGAGCGCCCCGCGTGGGAGCCGCCGGAAGGACGCCCCTGCGGCCCCCGAGGAGGTGCGAGGTTCGAGGGCCGAGGCGTCTTGGCGTCTGCTGGGCCTCCGGGGAGGCGGCTCGCCGCCACGAGCGGGTGGCCCTCGGAGCCTGGCCGGAGTGCGCCCCTGGCGTGGTCCGGGGGTCGTTATCGCGGGATCGGCCATGGAGGAGAGGGGTCCTGAGGGGAACGAGGAAGGAAGTGAGCGTAAAACTCGGAGGTCCGCGAGGATTTCTCGGATCGGCGCTGGGGGCCCCTGGCGGCGCCTCTGGCGCCGCCCTTGGCGCGCTCCGGCGCGCCAGGGAGGGGCTGTCCAGCGCGGATCCGAGAAATCCGCGCGGGCCTCCGAGTTCGTATGCCTGCGTCATTCTTTGCTCCCCGAGTCCTGGAGGTTCCCCGCAGCGTTCGGCGTCCTCGGGCCCCTTGCTGGGCCCCGTGTTCGGCCGCCTCGGGGCCGAAGCGGCTCTTCGTGAGACGCTGCCCGTGGGCGGGCGCCTTGGGGCCCATGGCCCGTCGTGTCGAAGTACACGATGTGGTGTTCAGGGGTTCCAGTGGGCGTGTCAGTGGCTCGCCCTCTCCTCCCCTCCTGCTCTTCCTTTCCTTCTCCTCCTCCTCCTGTTCCTCTTTCCCTTCCCTCCTTCATATTCATGTAGAGGGCTTGTGTCGATTCGACTTCGATGGATTCCGATTCGATTTCGATTCCGATTTGGGCTCCGATTTCTTATTGGACGCATGCTAGCCTGCCGACCGCCGATTCGACTTTTCCCGACTGGGCTGCCGATCTCCGCCGATCTGACTTAATTATTTCGATCGCCGATCCGACTTATCGATTCGATTCCGGGCTCCCCTGCATGTACCCCGCTTGCCAGAGCCCTCGAGACAGCATGCTCAGGGGACGGGATAACGAAGGGGGAACAGCACCCCTCTACCGCGCCCAGGCCTCTGGCAACTCGTAAACCATAGCGCCGCATGCGGCTTGCCATTGTCGCCGTCGGGAGGGTAAACATCAAAACAGACTGAATCAAAAAAACTAGTCAAATGTCGAGTTCAAGCCCCTGACGACCTCTATTATTGCGCAGTTCGGGTCAAAGTCTCACGCAGACCATGGAGTGTGGGGATATATCCCTACGAGAGAGACCCCGACGCCCGACGCCGCGCTTTTAGTTCACAACCGGCCCCCCTTCGCATGACCAGAAAGGAGGAAATTCGTCGAAGAGGAAAGAAATAACTCGTTACACCACCTTGGCCCAAAGGGCTGGTGGGATTATTGAACTCCTGCGCGCACACACTTCCGCATCACCTCCACCACCATGCCATCATCGCTGCCACCGCCATCGTTGCAAGTGTCGTGTTCTTCATCTTCATCTTCTTCACCATCACCGTCGTCGGCGTCCCCACCGTCGCCATGAACATCGTCATCGTGTTCGTTGTTGTCGCCGCCGTCATGATCAGTGCCACCATCCTCACCAGCTGCATGAGAGGGGCCCTTGCGTCATTGGCCCAGCCAGTTGAGATTTTCCGGCAGGTGGCGGCATGTAGTCGGGGAGGTGTGCTCCAGCGTTGAGGTTGACCATTGCAAATTCCATTGATGAATTCTTCGTCCTAACATTCAGTCGGGCATTCCCGTATTAAAAAATACATAGTCGCGAACAGTCGGGGAACGAGTTTTGGACAATGTTTTGTTGCATTAGTTTTGATTGTTGTTGCCAGTGTTGTTTCTACATTCTGCCTGTAGGAGGACGTGCCCGACCGAATCCTACCCCCGCAAAGAGGCAGGGCGCAACCGCTCCCTGCTACGTATTGGCCGTTATCAAATTTGTCGTTGACACCAGCCCACCCCACGTAGCAAGACGTAACATACCAGCCAGTCCCAGTCCCAGTATCGAGCCCTTTTTGTTCGTCCTTGTCAATATGCGGTGCACGTGGCGTGAACCGAGCTAGTTTGGATTGGACAGAAGCCCGTTCCAAAGAGTACGATGCGGGGCACGTGTGCGCGCCGCCGCTGGCGCATGCCGACATCTTTCATCAGCCATGTGTCGCCCGCAATGGTTTCAAGCATCGTTGGTAAAATATGGAATCTCACTTGATGCTCAAGGGCAAGATGCCAGACTTCTGTGCGCGCGGATTTGGTGAACATCATCTTAAACCCATTGGGTGTAGCCGTTCGGTCAAATAGGGCTACGCGAACCACGCGCGCGCATGTCGAAAGCGTTCAACAACCATCGTGCGCGCCGCCGCGGCCGCACGTCGAAGCCTGTGCAACATATTTCCGGTGTCCGAAGCATGTCAGCAGGAAGGTTTTCAAGCGCATGCGAACACCTGCCCGCCTTCCAATACAAGTATGGCAAGGATTCAGACTTGCGCGGGCGCGCACATTCTCATCATCTTCATCATCACAGTCGTCACCATTACCCCCCAGGTCAACATTGGAATCGTCTTCAACACAATCACCGCCGCCGTCATCGTTTTTCACCGTCGATGTCGTCATCCTCGTCAAGTTTTTACGCGTTGGCATTGCCGCACCATCCTCATCAGCACCATAGTCATCATCACCCCCCGTGTCATCGCCGCCGCCGTTATCATCACCATCCTATTCATCACTATCACTACCGTCGTCGTGGGCATCGTCACCACCGTCGTCCCGAACATTACAATCGTAATCGTCGTTTTGCCCTACCCCTGTCGCCTTCTTCAACAAGGTGCGGGTGTGTGGGCGGATGGGATGTTTGCACAAACGTTGGAGGTGGTCATGCGCGGATGCTGTGAACATCCATTACGTACGTTCAATAGGTTGAGCCCCATATATCGCGCAGAATCATGTTTTTGGTCGCCGTGTACTGGAGTTGAACATGTGCCCGCTTCATATATGATCGCGGGCTCCGGGTCTTCGGCCCCCCCCCCCCAAGATGGGATGGGTCCCAGGGTCCTCGCGCCCCCCCCCCACCGATGGGATGGGGGGGGAGGAGGAGGAGGAGGAGGAGGAGGAGGAGGAGGAGGAGGAGGAGGAAGAGGAGGAGGAGGAGGAGGACGACGACGACGACGGCAATGACGACGACGACGACGACGGCGACGACGACGACAACGACGACGACGACGACACCGACGACGACGTCGACGGCACCACAAGCGGCGGCGGCGACGACGTCGAGCACCAGAGCTGTCAACATGACGCCAATCCCAGCCACACGCCGCACCCACACCGCATCCGCAGGGGGGGAGGAAGGGGGGGAGGAGGACCATGGCGTCACCCCGCACACACCCACAGCAACACACCATACCCACACCACACCCACAGGGGGGGGAGCCATCGGGCTCGGCAGATCATTTAATGCTCATCGAACTCGTCTCGGTCTCCGATCGGATCGCGGGCTTCGGGCTAGGCCGGGGCTCGGACGTGGCATCTGGGCTCCAGCTTCAACTTCAGACCACGCCACGCCCACGCCCACGGTGGGGGGGCGGGGCATCACGCGGGGGGGGGGGGGGGCCGATGGCATTAGCATTGGGGGAGGGGCCCAAACCCTCGACCATATATAAGCAGTTGGTTGCCTTGTCTACGCGTCCCTTTGCTGCTGACTCGTTCTGGACTGGCTGATGCTGCAGGTGCCCTTGATCCCACTTCTTGGTGTCGCCGTTCGTGTCGTCGTCGCCGTCATCGTAGTCCGCCTCCCCCACTCCCACCATCCCTCTGGGCGTCGGTGGTTTAGGGCGTTTCCTCTTCCACCCCTCCCTCTTCCCCTTCGGGGAGGGGTTTATCACTGTTCCCTGTTAATAAACACCCCCTCCCCCAGGCGACTGGGGGCCAACCCGAGTCCATGACAACACCCCCCCACCATCCATTGTAAAAAACAATACAAAACACACTCTGCCTCCAACTTCGGAACATGCGCAATCAACCCGATGCGGCCCCCCCCACCATCCCGTACACTTGGCGGCGGCGGCGGTTGCGGCGGCGGCGGGGGCGGCGGGGGCGGCGGCGGCGGCGGCGGCGGCTGCGGTGGCGGCGGCGGCGGCGGCGGCGGCGGGGGGGGCGGCGGCGGCGGCGGCGGCTGCGGCGGCGCGGCGCGGCGGTGGCGGCAGCGGCTGCGGCTGCGGCGGCGGTTTGGCAGCGGGGGGCGGCGGCGGCGGCGGCGGCGGCGGCGGCGGCGGCTGCGGCGGCTGCGGCGGCGGCTGCGGCGGCGGCGGCGGCGGCGGAGGCGGCGGCGGAGGCGGCGGATTGGCCCCCAGTAGCTGCCCATCCAAAGACGAGTGCTGAATACGCTGAGGCTCCGGCCAGACGGCCAGAAAACTCGGGTGCTACGTATGTGTTGGGAGGGCGGGTGGGAGTGAGCGAGACGGCTTGCGGGCGGGGAGGGGGTCTTGACCCCTCCACAATTATTCAATATGAATACTACTCTCCCTCTTCCCCTGATGACGGGATTGGAGTAGCCGACCCCCCCCCGCGTATTGTTTTTTGACACAGGTTTCCCCGGAGTTGGGATTTCGCTTGCATTTTTGTCCAAAATGCTGCTCTCGCTGAGGCTCCGGCCTCATTTTCGGGCCCCGTTCGTTCCGAATCGTGTTCCCGCTGCAGCGCTGGCCTCGTTTCCGCTGGCGCCTGGGCTGCACGCCCGAGCCGGCGCCCGTGCCGGCGCCCGGGCCGGCGGGTCCGGAGCCGGTTCCGGCCGCCCCCCGAAAATCGAGATCCGAGGCGGCGCCACAAAAAAAGGCCATGCTAATACACATTTTTCTCTTGAGAATGCTCAATTTCTGCTTCCGGCGCCCGGGAGGCCTCCTGGGCCGATTCCGACGCCCGGGCCGGCGCCCGAGCCGGCGCCCGGGCCGGACGCCCGAGCTGGCGCCCGGGCCGGCGCCCGGGCCGGGTCCGGAGCCGGTTCCGGCCGGCGCCGGAAAATCGAGTTCCGAGGCGGCGCCGAAAAAAGGCCATTCCAATACACATGTTTCTTGCGAAAATGCTGAATTTCTGTTTCTGGCGCCCGGGAAGCCTCCCGGGCCGATTCTGGCGTGCTTCCGCTCGTTCCGAATCGTGCTCCCGGTGCAGCGTTGGCCTCATTTCCGCGTTTCCGCTCGTTTCGACTCGTGTTCCCGCTGCAGCGCTGGCGTCATTTCCCGTGCCATGCCACGGCATGCAATGCAATGCTAGGTTGATACTACGCTTCGCGGTGCTCTTCTACGCCATGCCATTCCGTGCTCTACAAAGCATCGGGTACCCTTTCGGGATCATTGCCCTGCTCGACATCCGACTGTGCGAGTAGAGAGGGGATCTGCGCCATGGTAAGGGATGGGAGGCCTTACCCCCTCCCCGTGGACCTGGACGAGGGGGGGCGCGGGTAGTTAGAGCGTACAAAACGGCCTCGGCGAGGAAGCCAACATCATTGATTTTACTATGGTTTTGGCCCTATTTTGGCCTCGTGGAGGGGGGGGCGTAATTGAGGACCCCCCCTTCGTTGACCGATTCCCTCCAAGATGGCCCCAAGAAACGCCCAGGAGGCCCCAAGAGGTCCCAAGATGGCCCCAATATGGCCCCAAGAGGCCCCCAGGAGGCCCCCAAGAAGACCCCAAGCAGCCCCAAGAGGTCTCCCCCCCCCCCCCGAGGCACCCAAGACCCCGAAGAGCCCCCAAGGATCGCCAAGAGATCCCCAAAACGTCCGAAGAGGCCACCAAGAATCGCCCAAGAGATACCCCAAGAGGCTCCGAGGGGCATCCAAGAGACCTCTGGCCCTTGTGCCTGCCCTCCTCCTCCTCCTGTTCCTCCTTCCTGCTCCTACTCCTTCTCTTCCTCCTCCTCCTCCTCCTCCTCCTCCTCCTCCTCCTCCTCCTCCGCCTCCGCCTCCGCCTCCTTATCCTATTCATCCTCCTTCTTTTCACTCCCTCATCCATCCATCCATCCACCTCCTCCTTTTCCTCCTCACTCTTTTGCACGGTTCGGCTTTCCTCCTCTTTGCTGCCGCACTTCCCTGATCACCTCAACTCGCCTGGACGTCGTTTCCGGATGGGCTGGTGGGGATACGCGAAGCGTCTAGAATTCCCTTTTCTGCTACCGCTGACCCCCGCCTCCCGCCTCTCCTCCGCGCCGAGCCCGTGGGCAGGTGGCAGTAGGGGATGCGCGGATGCTTGCGTTCGAGGTTCTGCGAGCGCGCTTGAGCCCCCTTCCCCAAGGAGCGGGCGACCCTGTGTACCCGACGCAAGCGCAAAACGAGCTGGCGTACACCGGGATCCCGCCGATGTACCCTTTCGTGGTGCGCGCATTTGTTTTGCTAGTTGCTACAGCTTCAGACCTAATTCGACGCAGCAGCTATTCGAGTTTCCCACACGAGGCAAGGCCAAGTTCGTTGCGTTGGCGGCAGATCGGGTTGCATTGGGTTTTGGTTCCATGAGTGTGCGTGGGTCGCGTTGATTTGCGTAGCTGTATGCTTGGACTGCGCGCTGATGCACTGTGATGTGTGGGTGTACCCGCGCGTCCAGGAGTGCCTTTTGTGCACTCGTGTTCATGCAGTTTTGCAGTCTGCAAATTTGTGAATGCTGCGTGTGGCATGCGATGTGTGTAGTTCTTGAGAGACTACGACAACTAATCGTGGCACGATGTAGTTTAAGAGGCTAAACTCGTTTCGCCGATCTCTTAAAGAGGATGTGTGCAGCTTCCGAGTTCGTATGTGTTTTTGTCTGCCGTGCCCCTCGGCGGCGCGCCGAGGGGGATAGTGGGAGGGGGTGGGCCTTCGCCGGAGAGCGGCGGGGCTTCTCAGCATCCCTCTGGCCTTCTGAGGAGCTGTCCGTGGCTGTGGAGCGGGTGAGGAGGAGGAGGAGGAGGATGAAGAGGAGGAGGAGGAGGGTGAGGAGGAGGAGGAGGAGGAGGAGGAGGAGGAGGAGGAGGGATGAGGAGGGAGGAGGAGGGAGGAGAGGGAGGAGGAGGAGGAGGAGGAGGAGGAGGAGGAGAGGAGGAGGAGGAGGAGGAGGAGGAGGAGAAGGGAGTATGAGGAGGATGAGGAGGAGGAGGAGGCCTTCTGAAAAGGCCCACCCCTCTGCCTGCACCCTTGGGGCGCGCCGCGGATTCCCGTCGTGGTGCCCGTGTGCAGCTGCTGCTGACTTGTCCGCCTCGTCCTCCGCGTTTGCTGCGGGGCTCTCTGGGCCTTTGGACCCGTCTCGTGGGGGGGGGGGGGGGGGCCACTCGAGGCTCCTCGAGGGGGTTTCCGGGGCCCTCTGGGGGCTTCCCCCGGGGCCAGGAGGAGGTGTGAGAACGGAGAAGGGAGGGGGGAAAGGAGGAGGAGGAGGAGGAGGAGGAGGAGGAGGAGGAGGAGGTGGGAGGGAGGGAGGGACGAGGGATGAGGAGGAGTGCAAAGGAGCAGGAGGAAGAGGATGAGGAGGATGAGGAGGAGGGGAAGGAAGAAGAGGAGGGAGGAGGTAGGAGCCAGGGCCAGGAGGAAGGACAGAGGCGGCCTCGATTGATTATTTTCCTTGCACCCTTCTATCGGGACGGGAAGACGTGGGGGCTCTTGCGGGCATGCTGGGGGGTCCTGGGGGCCATCTTGTGGGAGGGGGGCTTCTGGGGCCCCTGCGCGTCTCTCTTCCCCAGGGCTCCCTCGGGGGCCTTTTTTGGCTGTCCCTGGAGGCCTGTGGGGCAGTCCGTGGGCCCTCTTTGGCCTCTTGGTGGCTTCTTAGGCCGTCGCTGGCTGCTCTAGGAGGGCCTCGCGGGTTGCCCAGGGCCTGCACAGCCCAGAACAGGAAAACGCCTGAAGCATTCGTATGTTCCACACCCTCCTTTTGGTTGGATCCTCCTTTTGCATGGAGCGCTGCCAGTCTCCATCCTTCTCCTTCTCCCATGCCTCCTCTTCCTCTCTTCCTTCCTCCCGCTTCCCTCTTGTGCTCCCTGTGCCCTGTGGGGCTGCCACCTGCGCATGCTATGGCCACTTTCGTGGGCTCCTTGGGGGCCCTATCTCAGCGTGGGCAGGTTTGGTTGACCCAAAATGGAGTCCAGCTGAAATGGAGTTGTGCAATAGTTTTGGAGCATGTGTATTGCACATGTATTGCGCCAGAGAGTTGGATTGCAGTCTATTGCAGCTAACGTAGTGCACGCGAGAACCCAGCAATACATGTTTTGCGCCGCGGCGTGTATTGCTGGTCCCAAATCTATTGCAATCCACAAATCTACCGTGGATGTAAATATGAACGCGAAACCAAGTCATCACGCTAGCATTCCGCCGTTCAAAGAAAATTAGTGCAGTTCGGACCACGACACCACGGGGCTCAAAAACATGCACTTGTAGTTCGCGTTTATGTTTTACATTTTCGGCAGCGGCCGCCGATTGTGCCCAGCCTGGATCCCGCGTACTTTGATTGTCGAAAATTCCAATGTTACGAGTCAGTTTCGCGTCAATTGTTTCCATCCACGGTATTGCACTTAACTTCTTGCACCACCCCAAGTCTACGGTGGAGACGTTTGTTAAGGAATAGTCTCAGGGGACGCCAGACCCTGGAGGATTCCTTATCCAAAGAGGGTGGCGGTGATATCCATGGCCGGTCCACGATTGGAGTTTCTCTTGCTTCCAGACCCTGGATTCCTTATCTAAGGGTTTCTTTTCCAAAGTCCACGCCGTATTGCAACCCACACATCTACTGCACTAGATCTATTGCACCACCCCCTCGTTGCTGGACCCCCTCCTCGGGTCCACCAGAGAGGGCCGCCGCCATCTCGACAGCCATCCGGGAAAACCACTGCGCAGACGCCAGCCCCCGGTGTGTGCAACGCCCGCGAGGTAATACGCCGCGTCTGTGCCAGGGCACCTCCGCCGTCCCTTGTCACATATACCCATCGGTCGTTGAGAATAGGTTTAAGTCGGGCCTGCCCCCCTGCAGGAGGAATAGCCAAAACACAACATATTCGGGGGACATGTTTTGATTCTTTTTGCAACAAAAATGTTGGGAATATTTTTAACGGGGACATGCCCGACCTAAAAGTATGTATTATTGGACTCCCAGGTTCCAATCTACTTTAAGCGCATTCCTGCTTCAATGATCGAGTGGCTTCGCCTTTTTCGTCCTCCTTAGGGGGCGGGCGGAGCCCAATCTGCTTTCAACGCATTCCTCCTTCATGTGTCGACCTGCTTCTTCCGACCGGCGTGTACCATGGCATAATGATCGCGTGGCGTGCGCGCATGTTCCAAGGTTTCGCCGCACCGTGGATGTCGCGTCGGTTTTCGAATGGGATGGTGGGCCTGCGCACGCTCTGCAGGGCCTGCACATGATTCAGCTTGTGAAGGCCTTGCGGTCGACGCCGCCGATCTGGAAGGGAGAGCCCGAGGCGTCTGGGAGGCAAGGAATCGAGAGGGAAAGCGTCTCCGAGGGAGGGGTGCTCCCCTAGGGGGGGGGGGGGGGGGGCGTTCACGACCCCTTAGATCTCCCCCCTACCCCTGGGGACCCCCCCCAGGACCCCCCCCGCGATCCCCCCCCCTCTTCCCAGCGGGGAAGGGATCAACGGGAAGGGACGTTTCTCGGATTCTTTTTGACCAGGACGTTTGACGAGAAGGGCCCGCGGACAGGGGCAGAGACAGGGGGGAGAGTTCACGGTGATGACGTCGACAACGACACGACGACAACAACGACGTCTCAAATGGACAAGCCTCTCACACACGCCGACAGGGTCGGCAGATTTTGCCGCAATGTGCATATCTTGTTTTTGTGTCATGGATGCTTGGGGCTGTTGGCATTGGCCCTGGTCAGGGGCCGGCAGAGAGGGAGGTCCATGAGTCAGGAGCAGTGGTGATTTTTTTCCCCGAAGGGGGAGGGTGAAGGAATAGGAAACGCGCTGGACCACCTCCGCCCAGAGTGCTGGTGGGATTTCTGAATGTCAGAATTTTAATATCTCACCCTCCTCGCGATCTTTTACGCTCGTCCGCATCGGAATTGAATTGCGAGATCATTCTCTGCCGTCCTTTCTTGTTTGGCGCATTCCGTTCTGGGCACTGCTTGAACATGGTACGCATTGCAGGGCGATCCGTGAACAAGCAAACTTATGATGTTTGGTGGAGCAGGTGTTGGTGATGAAGGCAGGGGCGGTGGGCGAGGAACGAGGGCAAAAAGAGGAAGGAGGGGAAGGACCATAATCAGGAGCAGGAGGGAGAGGGGGAGAGAGCCAGGCAGGCCTAGGACGAATATGCATTGTTCCAGAGCGTTCGAGTACGCGTTCAGAGCGCGCCAGAGCGTTCAGGAACGGCTGCGGCTCCAGACACATCCTCTAGACCCGCTGGTTCTCAGAGGCTTCTGGTATCAAGATCTCACCCCTGGCATGTCTTGTTGCCGTCGTCCGAGAGGAGGAAGAAGAACGCCCCGCCCTCCCCCGCTTCAGCCGGTGCCAGTGCCAGTGCCAGTGCCAGCCGATGCCTGCCACAACTGGTTTCCACACTGGCAGCAGCCCGACCAGCCGGCGTTGCCGACCACGCGGCCCTTGGGGACGTTGGCCACAGACAGAGAGGACGCGGCCGAGCCCACGGGGGCAGCTGCACCAGTAGCTCGGCCCAGTGATTGCGGCAGGTTCGAGATGGCGTTCAAGATTTACGTCGCTGGCGGCCCAGAGTCTACCGACATCGATCTGTCCGCGACATCGCCGGGGAAACGTAAGTCTCGCGTATGCCGGAACTCCGGATTGCCGGCGCTTTTTGACGATCGCGTCCTGGATTTTGACGGTCCAGTTTTCGTGGGATGTTTGCAGCGGGAGCTCGCGTCAAATTTGAGACTGGGTCTCATCATTTTCATGATGACCCCGTCAGGCCATCCCGAGTCCCCCGTACCCGAGTCTTACGTCTCCCCGATATCGGAAAGCCGCGATCGTTGAAGGCTGAACCATCCGCGCGCTGGCAGAAGCGAAGGCCCCGAATCGAAGGCGGGTCGCCTGGGCGCGGGGGACACATCGGCGTGCTCCGAACCAACCGTGAAACAGCCCGCTGCAGACGGTGATTTTTTCTCAAAGCAGCGTTGGCGAGTCACGGGTGGGTCTCGGGACTGTCGCGGATGGGCCTCGTGGCGGGTCGCGGGGATGATCGCGGGTGGTTTGCGTGGTGGGTCGCGGATGGGTCGACGACAAGACGAGTCAGGGATGCCATGATGCAACATTGCACGACACCAGTTGCAACAATCCCGAGCACACATCTTTGTTTTCCAGCCACTCACCAAAGTGAAGGCTTATCAGCCCCCCCTCCGTCTGTTTTACGGTTGGCATTGCAGAGATGGCATGTGATGTGGAGCCGTTGGCTCGCGTGCTGCACGCGATCCCCCCCCCTTGAGGACAGTGTGCACCGAACAGGCCCTGGCAGGTTTGGTGGCGTGCACGGGAGGGGCCCTCGCATGGGGGTGATCGTCTCGCAGGGATAACGTGCACGGCGGACGCTTTATTCTGGTTTCGGAGATCGGTGTGGCACGCTGCAGTCAGCCCGCACAGCACGAATGGGCAACCTTCCCAAGGATACCCTTGCATCCTTGCCTCCTCGGTCCATCCTTTGCCACATTCGTTGGCCGCACCCCGCTCAGAAAACTTCGAGACGGCCGTCCAAGGCCCTTGCATATGATCGTTTTGTTGATTCATTGTTCTGCCGTTCGTCGCGGGCCCTCGCACCCCCCTTCCCCCCCCGACGTGGAGTAGATCTTGGCCGTTTTTGGCGCCTGTTTTGAGGGGGTGTATTCTCTCCCATGGGACACACTGGTACAAACAGTCGCAGTAAGCAGAGGTCCAGAGCCAGACACCCCCTCTCCCCCCCTCCCGCCCAATGTCGAAACGCCGAATTACGCTACCGAGGAACCCCACATACTTCTACTATGGCTGGAGTGATGATAGCTGAAGTGAAACATGTGAGAATGATGTTGGTGGCTGTTCTCTGCGCCCCCCCCCAGGGTGTCGAGAATATGCCACGCCTGCTATGCCCTGAACGACTGGCTCGGATAGCGGCCGCGCTCAGAGACCACCCCCTTCGCACCCCGTACGGTGCTGAGAAAGTGCCACACCTGCTATGCCCTGGACGACCGGCTCGGACAGCGGCCACGCTCAAAGACCACCCCCTTCGCACCCCGTACGGTGTTGAGAAAGTGCCACGCCTGCTTTTCCCTGGACGACCGGCTCGGATAGCGGCCGCGCTCAGAGACCACCCCCTTCGCACCCCGTACGGTGTTGAGAAAGTGGCACGCCTGCTACGCCCTGGACGACCGGCTCGGATAGCGGCCGCGCTCATAGACCACGCCCTGCGCACCCCCTATGGCGTCGAGAATAGGCCACGCCTGCTATGCCATGTCAGGCCACCAATTGTTGAGCTGCCGGCGGTACGCATTAAATGCTCCGTGGGCACATCTGCGCGAGTTCTCCAAGCCGACCTCGCCACCCATTTGAGTCATTGCGTTCTTCATCGCCAAACATGGAGGTGGCAAGGCGTCCATGGCAATTTTGGGCGGCATGTCTGCCACACGCAAGTACCGCGGTTGCTGCCTTCAAACGGAATCACAGGCGAGACTGCGAGGAAGCGCGTGCACGCCGAAACGGCTTGAGCCAAGGTGCTTACAGTTCTGGAAAACATGCGGGTTCGCCTGCCGCGTTTTGCGAGCACGAAGCGGATATCGCTCCCACCCCCAGCGCAGCCCCTGTGGTGTCGAGGAAGTGCCACGTTTGCCACTTTTTGCAAGTCCGAAGCGGGTAGCGCTCCCACCCCCAGCTCGCCCCCCAAGGTGTCGAGGCTGTGGCACGCTTGCCTCGCGCTGCGAGCCCGAAGCGGATAGCGCTCCCACCCCCAACGCATCCTCTGTGGCGTCGAGGAAGTGCCACGCGTGCCACGCTTTGCGAGTTCAAAACGGATAGAGCATCCATCCCCAGCGCGCCCCCTGTGGTGTCGAGGAAATGCCACGCCTATCACTCTTTGCGAGCCCGATACGGATAGCGCTCCCACCCCCAGCTCACCCCCTGTGGTGTCGAGGATTTGCCACGCCTGCCACGACTTGCGAGCCCGACACGGATAGCGCCCCCACCCACAGCGCAGCCCCTGTGGTGTCGAGGAAATGCCACGCCTGCCACGCTTTGCGCACTCCCTGTGGTGTAGAAGGTGTGCCACGCTTGCCACGTTTTGCGAGCACGAAACGGATAACGTTCCCACCCCCAGCGCATCCCTTTGTGGTGTCGAGGCAGTGCCACGCCTGCCACGCTCTGCGAGCCCGAAACAGGTAATGCTCCCACCCACAGTTCACCCTCTGTGGTGTCGAGGAAGTGCGACGCCTGCCACGCTTTGCGAGCCCGAAACCGGCAGCGCTGCCACCCACAGCTCACGCTCTGTGGTGTCGAGGAAGTGCGACGCCTGCCACGCGTTGCGAGCCCGAAACGGGTAGCGCTCCCAGCCCCAGCTCACCCCATGTGGTGTCGAGGATGTGCCACACCTGCCACGCTTTCGCTCTGCGAGCGCGGAACGGATAACGTTCCCACCCCCAGCGCATCCCTTGGGGTGTCGAGGAAGTGCCACGCGTGCCACGCTCTGCGAGCCCGAAACGGGTAGCGCTCCCACCCCCAGCTCGCCCCCATGTGGGGCCGAGGAAGTGCCACGCCTGCCGCGCTCTGCGAGCACGAAACGGATAGCGCTCCCAGCCCCAGCTCGCCCCCATGTGGGGCCGAGGATGTGCCACGCTTGCCGCGCCTTGCGAGCCCGAAACGGATGGCGCTCCCACCCACTGCGCAGCCCCTGTGGTGTCGAGAAAATGTCTCGCCTGCCACGCTCTGCGCACTCCGTTGTGTCAAGGATGTGCCACACCTGCCACGCTTTGCGAGCCCGAGACAGATAACGCTCCCACCCGCAGCGCATCCCCTGTGGTGTCGAGGAAGTGCCACGCCTGCCACGCCGTGCGAACCCGAAACGGTTAGCGCTCCACCCCCCAGCTCACCCCTTGTGGTGTCGAGGAAGTGCCACGCTTGCCGCGCCTTGCGAGCCTGAAATGGGTAGCGCCCCCACCCCCAGCTCACCCCCTGTGGTGTCGAGGATGTGCCGCGCCTGCCACGCTTTGCGAGCCCGAAACGGGTAGCGCTCTCACACGTCTTGGGTGTATGATTAAGTGAAAACGCCAGGCGTGCACTAGCGTTGTATGGTGTATGTTGTGTGTGTGAGTGTGTGTGTGTGTGTCTGTGTGTGCGAGTGTGTGCGAGTGTGTGCATGCGTGCGGCTGCATGTAGACGCGTGTCTGATGCACGTGCCGTGCATGGGTTGCGTGTAGGCGAAGGGAGGAAGGATGTGGAGGAGGGGAGGAAGGAGGAGGGAGGGGAGGTGGGTGAGGAGGAGACGCGGGTGCGACGCGGCAGGGATGAAAACCAGAGCCTCACGAAGCAGGTGGGGAAAAAAAACGCTTGCCATCCTTATCGCGCACCCTTCTGGTACCGGCCGACTGTATCTTTGCGATCCCGACTGTAAGCTGTTCGTGCCGGTGTTGGGTGGCGCAGTCCCTCTTCGGGGTGTGCAGCCTCGGCTGTCCGCGGTGGGGCCTCCTGCGGGCCTGCGGCCGCTGGAGGCGCAGCGTGTCCTCTTGCGTGCTCGGTGAGATCATTGCGTCTGCGACCGTCTGTGGCTCGGAGGCTCGTCTGTGCCCTGGCTCGGCGGCGAGCGAGGAGGAGAAGCGAGAAGGGGCGGGCCCTCCCAGAAGGCTCGGGAGCCCGCCGGCCTACTGAGGAGCTTCCTCAGCCTTCCCGGAGGACACAGAATACTTCTCAGCAGGCGCCAGGGCCTTCTGAGAAGTCCCTCCGCCTTCTGAGAAGTCCTTCTCCGTCTCATTTCCCACCCTCGCTGGCCGCCAACTGGCATGAGAGGCCACACGGCCTTCATAGCGTGAACGTGCCTTTGAGGCTGCTGTGGTTGCTGTGGTTATTCGGGCCTTTAGGGCTGCTGCGGTTACTTTTTAAACCCAAGTCGCTGGTGTGTTATGGTCGCAGGCCTGGTGCACACAGGGGTGGGAAATCCGAAGTTGTCGTGCCGGCTGTTGCACCTGGGAAATGTCAAGACGAGTTGCGCTACGCGCAAATCATCATCATCATCATCATCATCATCATCATCATCATCATCATCATCATCATCATCATCATCATCATCATCATCATCATCATCATCATCATCATCATCATCATCATCATCATCATCATCATCATCATCATCATCATCATCATCATCATCATCATCATCATCATCGTCATCGTCATCGTCATCGTCATCGTCATCGTCATCGTCATCGTCATCATCATCATCATCATCATCATCATCATCATCATCATGGATTTGGGAACGCGTACGTGCACCTCTACTTGTATCACGTACCGTTCTTCATTGTTGGCGCCGACTGTATGCCGAAGAGCTTCTTGCCTGAATGGCGGTTGATGATGAACACGAGGGTGAATTTGATGGTGCCTCTGATCGTGCTCCGTGTTTGCGGTGGTCCGAAGGGTCTCACCGCAGTGGTGTCGGCAGCGAAAATGTCAACAGGAAGGAAAATGGTGGCGAGATGGTCGCGAAGTTGGTTCTGACCAGTGCCAGGCAGTGGCGAAGCGTCCTGGCCCGCCTATAGGCCCACCAAATAATGTTCTAAGAACCTTTCGCAGTATGCACGATATGTCTTTGGAACATGTCTGGCTGGGACTGTATTGTTTTGACGCATCGGGTGTATGCTCTAATAACGTTATTTGCGTTTTTAGAAACTTTTGGATTATAAGAGCATTCCGTGGTGGGCCTATAGGAATGCCGGGACGGTCGGTCCCTGCTCAACATTGACCGGGTATAGTTGTAGACGATGGGTTAGCGAAGTTGGTTTTGGTAGGCTAATGTACCTCTGAGGCGGTGGGTATAGCCATGGCTACAGCTGGGTAGTGCGATGGCAATGTCGATGGGGCGCGTTGATGGCGAAGATGATGGTAGTGTTTTCGAATACGAGAACGATCATGACATTGATTATAGTTACGAGTCAGTGCTTGCAGTGATAGCGGTTGGGAAGGCGATGCAAAACGATGATGATTAAATGTTGGGAGTGAGTCGCCGACGGCGCTGACAGTGGCGGGGCGTTCTTCACGACTCCGAAACTTGGTACCCGAAAAACCTTGGCGTTGGCCGAATCATTGGTCGACTTTACCATCTGCGCTCGGCGCTTTGGGGGAAAGGCGCCGAAACCGGACAGATTGGGGCTCCTGGAGGAGCCTGGGCCCTGAAGCCCTCGTTTCCCCAGCCTTCCCCTTTTGGATCGCACCCGAATCTATTCACGGCTGCGCGTCGTTGAGAGCGAGTCTTCGTCGGAGCTACTTTCGCTGTGCGGCTTTCCAGGGGGGTCGAGCGGGCGGCAATGGGGGGTGACCCGAATGGGGGGTGAACGTCGGGGCCATTTAGCCTCTGGGGCCCCTGTGGGGCACCAACTGGCTCCAAGAGGGTTCTCAATCAGAAGGGCCCCTTTAGGGCCCTTCTCTTCACCCGCCGGTTGGGTCACCCCCCACTGCCACCCGCCCAAGGGGGGGGGGGGGAGGGCCAGTCCAGGCTCTCAGGCCCTACTGTCGCATCGCAGGCAAGGATCGGCTCGCCGCTCACAAGAGGTCACGCCTTGCCTATAGGGCCACTCCTCGCGTGTACCTCTCATCGCTTCTCACAACGGCATACCGATCAGGAGATACCTCTTGCGATAGCCGGTCTTTTCGCGCACTGCAAGCTTTCTGTTGGCCCAGGGCTTCCGGAGCCCGCCGCTTGAGACCAGGAGTCGCCCGCGAGACCCCGGAAGCCGGAGATGGAGAGCCTGCTGGACGACACGGGTCTGCTCCGCGTCATCGCCGACGCTTGCCAGCGGGTCCGCGACGACCGGCCCCTCCGTCACGGAGCCGGGGGGCGGCGGACGCGGTCAGCCGGTGGCGTCGCAGCCGGGTGCGTTTGGTCGGTCGGTCGGGTCAGTCGGCTGTTGTGTCTCGCACAGTCAAGGCAGGTTTCGTGATCGTGGGGTCCGCGCGCAGCTCTCTCGGATCGGCGTTGGGCCACCCTGGCGAGGGGGGGGAAGAGGAGGAGTAGGAGGAGGAGGAGGAGGAGGCTTTAGGGGAGGTCCGCAGGGACCTCCGAGATATATCGTGCTTGTGCTTTCTTTCTCTGCTCCTCTGCATCGGCCCACTCAAAGTTCCCTGAGCTTTCCCCACGGAGCTCGCCAGCGGAAGTCGGCGGAAGTAACCAGCGCTGCCGAAGACGGCGGAAGGCCGGCGGAGGTGACAGACGCTCCTCGCGAGCCCCCGAGAAGCCTAGCAAGGCAGCCTTTTTGTGCGGGTTGGGCGGGATCTCACCTGTCTCAACCTGTTCTTATAATATAGTCAAGTTCAGCCGAAGAAGAAAAAACGGCATGCACACAAACTTTCGGCGCTCCGCGCAGATTTATTGGATCCGCGCTGGGGCCCCCCTGGCGGCGCCTCCAGCGCCACGCCTGGCGCGCTCCGCGCGCAAGGGAGGGGGGTCCAGCGCAGATCCAAGAAATCCGGGCGGAGAACCAAAAGTTTATGTTTATGGCATTTGTTCTTCCAGTATTCAGGCGATTCATGATCCCACCCACCAGAAATTTGGTAAGCCAGGCTCCCATCTCTGGCCCAGATCCCGGCAGCCTTGGATCGGCCCGGCGTGCGACGGGGCTGAAGAGTTGCAGGCGCCTTACCGTGTTGGAGTCATCTTGAGGTCTTCTTGATATCATACCGCCATTATATCCGATTCATTGTTGGATCATGCGGACGTCGTCGGATCAGTCTAGAGCCACTTTTGCTGCGCTTGGATTCATCGTGTGGCCATCGCGCCATCTCGGGGCCACTCGTTGCTCGTAGGTTGGGCCACCTTAGAGTCAGCCTGAGACGACCCTGAAGAAATGTTGGAGTCATGTCTGTGCGGCGTCATCCCAGGGTCGCCTGGAGGTCATCGTAGGTATCGTCGCTAGCTGAGCTATGAACACGCGTGCATAACGTGTCATCTTGCCGAGGGCGCAGTTGCAAAGACATCCTCTTGCGAGTTTCCAAGGAAACTGATGTTGGGGCCAAGTAGTTGTCGTTTTGCTGCGTTGCTGCGCCCTTCTGGTCACCACCGAAGAAGAACCACCACCACCACCAGCAGCTAGAGGGGCTGGCTGCTCCCCCCCCCGAGCTGGTGGCACCCCGCTCCGGGCGCGCCCCCATAGAGTGCCCAGGACAGAGTGCCACCAGCTCTGGGGGGGGCCTTTCGGGACCGGAGTTCTACAGTTCTACAGTCGAGTTTGACTCGTAGGTCGACCCTGCCCAACACAAGGGTACCCTTGTGTCCTATGTTTCGCGACTCATGCCCTCTCTATGCTCCACTGGCAACATGCCGAAGAGAGTGGGCATGGCCTACTTGCGCGGCAAGGACGACTGGGACACATCGCCGAAGGGCAGTCCAGGTAGGGCCGCAGCGGCATGGACGGCCGAGGGCATTACGTACAGGAACACGCAGCTCATTGCGCACGTGATTGGGAAGCTGCAGAGCTTGGGGGTACCGTGGATTATCGGGGGTGACTTCCATGTCGCGCCTGAGGTGCTGGCGGAGGTCGAGAGCGTGAAGGTAGCTAAGGCAATGGTTGTGGCGCCCAACGCGGATTGCGGCACATGCAGGCACGCCTACGGGAATAGCGAGATCGATTATTTCTTGGTGGCAGACTCGGTGCAGGCGCAGGTGCAGCACATAGAAGTGCAGGAATCATGGCCAGCGGCGCCGCACAAGCCAGTCGGGCTCACGGTCCAGATCAAGGTCGTGGAACGCAAGGTCAGAGTGCTGGAGAAGCCCAAGGCCTTGCCAGTGCCAGAGATGCAGATTGGATGCGCGCCCGCACCCCCGAGCTACGAGCAGGTACTGGGGTTCAAGACGCAGGAGCAGACCAACAAAGCGCGGGCCAAGTAGATGCGGGTGCTGGGGCAGGAGGCTTTCCAGGTCAGGGGTATGCAATGGGCGGAGGACGACCCGCGCGCGGGGCGGGCAGAGGAGCCGAAGTGGAGGATCAAGACGCTCAATTTCGGAGGCGAGAACGTTCCCACGGCAGCGAGGGAGGCAACGTAGTGGCGATGGCTAACACGATCCCTGCATGGACTGCAAGGCGCCTACTTTGGGTGGAGGAAAGCAAAGGAGCAAGACATGGTGCTGAAGAGGTACCACGAAACGAGAAGCCAGGACACATTTTTCCAGGTCAGGCACAGGCGCATGAAGTACAGGGTATCTGGCAAGCACGCAGTGACACCACAACAGGTGGGCCGCTGCGAGGAGGGAACAAGGAAGCAAACATCCAGAGCTGGATGCAGGAGGCGGAGAGCAAGATGAAGGCGGTAGACCAGAGGTTGCTGCGAGAGAAAAAGGCGAAGTGGGCTGATAAGCTGGAGATAGCGGCGACAGGAGCAGCAGGAGTGTTACACAGGCTCAGTAAGGCAGCTACAGTGCGGAGGCCCAGGCGCGCGGGCACCATGGAGAAGGCGGCATACCCACTGGAAGCGGTGGAGCACACCTGGGAGGAGTGGAAGGTCGTCTGGAGGGCCGGGGAGAAGTTGCAGGGGGAGCCGAGGTCATGGGAGCTGCGGCCCAGGCAGGATCTTGAAGATTTCAAGGAGGATGTAGACAGGCTGAAGGAGGTGGCGCGCACCTTCAGGAGACGCACAGGAATTGGAGTGGGTCGGTGGCTCCATCCATGCTGCAGGGCGCGTGCGACGAGGCTTACAACAGGCTGCTGGACATCCTCAGGGCAGTGGAGTGCACGTTGGTCTGGCCGGTCCACATGGCCACGGTCTTCTCTTCATAGTCCCGCAGAACTTCACCACCGATAAGGTCATTTGTTTGCTGCCGACCACCATCCGCGCGTGAGAAATCATGGGAGAGCCGCACATGACCAAGTGGGCGAAGGAAAATCAGAGGAGTTGCGGGGTTGCACGAGCCACGGGAGGGCAGCTGAGGACGCGGCGTGGGATGCATTCCTCAGCCATGAGATGGACGATCCCAACGAGAGTGAGGAGCTGGAGGCCACGATCACCGCGGTGCTGGACTTGGTCAAGGTCTTTGAAAGGGTGAGCTTGCACGTGCTGTGGGGGGCGGGCAAGCAGCATAACTTCAACGTGGGAGTGCTAGCGGTGGTGCGTTCGTACTTCGCGATGGCGAGGGGGCTCATAGTGGGAGACCCAGTGTCCAGCGAGACCAGCACGGTGACCACGTTCATAGCTGGAAACACGTTTTCTGTGTGCGTCCTGCGGATGGTCATCCAGTCGACGGTTGCTGGCCTAGTGGTGGAAAGGCTGCGCGCAAAGTGGCGCATGTCTGTGGACGACCTATGTGTGCGTCGTGACAGCAGCAGAAGTATATCGTGCAGGATTTCGGCGACACCATCGACGCGTGCTCTGCGAGCTTCAACAAGCTAAAGCTAGGCTTCAAGTTCCGGGTGGGAAGCCACGGCGAAGGCGCAGTCTTGGCGAGCGCGAGCGAAGTTGTTGCGTAGAATGGTGGCGAAGGACATGGCGCGCAGAGGACTGCCAGTAGTGGGAGCGCGCCCGTATCTGGGAGTGGGCCCCATCACGCATGCGACGGCGGCGACGACGAAATGTGGGAAGCGGTGCAAGGGCACGCTATGCAGGAGCAGGAGGCTTGCGAACCTGGAAGGCGGTAGCCGCAAGATGGCGAGAGGGGCTGTACTTGGTCTTCAAGTGTGGATGGATGAGGTCGGTGCTGCACGGGTGCAAGTGCTCGGGTATGCCAGATCACCAGCTGCGGCAACTGCGACGGGAAGCAGGACGAGCATTGCCAGGGGGACGGGGGGGCCAAGAGCCCGACGCTGCAGTTGGCCCTGGCAGGCGAGGAACCCGCACTTGAGGCCGCGGAGGCGCCCAACACCCGTTGGGCGAGGGAGGTTTGGCAAGCGGCGCATACCAACGAGGTGACGCAGTAGTGGGACAGCGTGGAGACCATGGCGATGAAGGCGTGGAGGCGACAGCAGCAAGTGGTCGGGGCGAAGCCAATGTGGGCGAAGGTGCGTGGGCCAGCGGGGGCAGTCGCCATGTCCCTGAGGCGGGCGCTGTGGTCGTGGCCATCCTGGCATACAGTCATCACCAAGGCAGACTACGCCCTGGACGTGCGGGAGGGGTGCCTGATGGATGTGGCGGCGATGTTGCGAAAGGACGTGCAACGGCAGTTGTGGGGGGGCTGGGCCAGGGCGGAGGGGCACGCGGGCTTGCGACCTGCGCCAATGGCGGCGCCTGCGGTGGCACTACTGAAGGCGCGCGATATCCCCATGCTCGCCAAGAACGCAGCAAAGCAGGCTTTCGCGAGCGGGAGCTGGACAATGAGCGAGCTGATCCAGTGCAGCATTGTGTCGGCGGACATATGCTCGGCCTGTGGTTTGGCGGAGGGCACCGCACATCAGGCACTGCATGGGCACGGCCTTGCGGGAGCTGCGGCTGAAGGCGCGGCCTGAGTGGCAGACGGCGGCGGAGCAGCGGGAGGACAGTTTACTTCTTAGACGAGAGGGCGCGCGAGGCAGGCACCCAGAGGCGGATTGGACTTTCATCGGTATTGACGTGGGCCAATGCACGTGCCAGGTTGTGGAGGAAGGCGAGAACCACTTCATGGGGGACGTCGTGCGCGACGGCTCTAAACTGGAATGCAGTGAGTTGGCGCAGACTGGATGGGCGGCGATGCTGGTGAACGATGCGGGTGCGCCAAAGTACCAGGCGTGGAGGCCGCTACCGTGCGCGCAACCAGTCCATAGGCAAGTCAAAAGAGCAGAGATGCGGGCCTTTTCTGCAATGCACTGGAGCATAATTTGGGCGACGGTAAGGTGAACGCGGAACACTGGGACGGTCATAGAGGGCTTGCGACAGGGCGAAAGATGGCGCCTAAGCAGGAAGAGGCCGCATGCGGACATCTCGAAGCGAATCTGGGACTTGGATGTCAGCGAGGCGTGCCGCGTTAAAGCGCGCAGATCAAGGTCCAGGGTCGAGCAGCTGGACGGTGGCGAGCTCAAGATCGCAAAGGGCAACGCCGAGGTGGACCTGTTAGCCAAAGCGGGGGCTGAGCTGGACGCCAACTTCGGGGAGCATCAAGTTGTGGGGGATCTAACTTGCCGAGTGCGCTGGGCGTTGCAGAACATAGGGCGGCGGCATCAGCAGATGGCGGGGGAGTGGCCAGACGTACCGAAGCGCGAAGATGGGCGGCCAGCACGCAAAATGGTCATGCCGCAGATAGCGCTCGCCAGGCACCACGTCGAGATTTTGAACGGGTGGATGGTATGCCTGAGATGTGGTCGAAGGGCGGCGACAGAGAGGATGAAGAAAAAGCTGCGGGAGCCCGAGCGCCAGGTGCCGTTGCGGAGACCGACGGGGGGCAGGGCGACAGGCGCGGCCAGTTCATTGGAGGCGAACGTTGCCATCGCGGTGGCAGCCACCGCAGCAGATGCGGCTGCAGCAGCCGCGCGCGACCAGCGCAGACGGGGCCCAATGGCAGGGGACGAACTACGTGAACGAGAACACCGAGTGGAAGTGCACGCGCCCCGCGCCGGGCGCGCGGCGCGTGGCGCGAGCGCAGCGAGGCGGAGGGCAGGGCTAGGAGCGGCGCACCCGGGCCCGCTAGCAGAGCGGGGCGCGAGCAGCAGAGACGCCGAGAGGGAGAAGAGGGGCAGGATCCTGGCAGGAAAGCGCCCGCAGACGGGGAAGCCCCTGGCGCCCGAGATGCAGCTGCCAACGCGTCGCTGGTAGTCTGGAAATTGTCGGAGCGGGGGCTCCTCCGCCCAGCCCCGGCATCGGGGGGATAGCGTCGCCACTTGCTGGATTTGCCCGCTGGCGCTGCAGGGGGGCGCTTCACACCGTGCGCGCGGACGTGCGCGAGGCGCGCAGCCCAGTGGGAATTCAGGCCAACCTCCTGATTGATGGGAAGGAGCTTGGCGCGCCGGCGCGTCGAAGGCGCCGAGTGCCAGCGACGCCGCGTGTGCGACGTGATGGGCCACGTGCTGGCGCTGGCCTGCAAGACCTGATGGCGGCCGCAGCGCGCGGCGAACGGGCCTCCTGGCGGGGTCCGCTGGAGGTTTTGGGGAGTAGAATAAGGCATCTTGGGGCTTCCTGGGGGCTTCTTGGGGCTGAGGGCTGAACTGTTCGGTTCCTGGTCGCCTTCTTGGGCCCTTCTTGGGGCCGTTATGGGGGCCTCTTGGGCCGTCTCGGGCGCATCTTGGTGCCCGCTTGGGCCGTCTTGGGGCTGTCTTGGGCTCTATTGGGCCCATCTTGGGCGGCGCGTTGGGCCGTCTGGGGGCGATGTTGGAGGCTTCTGGGGCAGTTCTCCACATTGTGAAACCCCGGGCGTCGAACATTCGAACATGTATTTCTCCCGGAGGGAATGGGGCGATGTTCGCTCGTTGGGGCCCTCTTGGAGAGCCTCTTGAGGGTTCTCTGTTTTTTTTTCCGCGGCTTCTAGGGCCAGTTGGGGGCCATCTTGAGCGTGTTGGAGCGATTATTCAGCGACTCGGGGTCTCTTGGGCCGTGGGGTGGGCGTCCCGGCGCCCTGCGAGCGCGCTCGTGGAACGCCTGGGTATCGCCCGGGCATCGCCCGGGCATCGGCCAAGGCATTTTTCGTCAAGGGGTCCCCAAAGACCGCCACGCGCGCGAACTCTAAATACTGTCAACCTGTTGCTGGAGATCTTAGCACGCCTCTAGCCCGTTTGGCCGGCGAATTCAGTGTCCTGGTTTGCTCCGTTCTGCAAGTTCATTAGTGGGGCATCGTGTGCGGCTTGCTTCCCGTAGTTGGAAATGGTAGACTTGATACGCAATTTGCTTCAGCGTTTTGTAGGCTTGATTTGAACCTTGTTTTTCTGAGCTTGAACTGCTTGGTTCGTCGAAGGCATTTGCTTGAAGTCCGCTGGCAAGGTTCGGGCACTGGCTTTTCTGCAAAGCCTTCCAATACCGTACTTTCCACATCAGAAATCCACGTTGCGCCATGGGTTGCGCACGCCCGAATCATTGGCGGTGGTCTGCGCTGCCCAGGTTGCACCACAGGCCGCGCATGCCCCGCAGAATCAATGGTCGGTCCATTCTTTCTCCCAGTGTGCAAGACTCTGCACACCATTTTATTTGTTCGGGGAACGAGCGGCTGTGACGGAACACCAGGGGGGGATGGATGGACGAGGACGAAGCGAAAAAAAAGGACACCCCTGATCTTTACATCGCGCGCCCGACATGACATGGGTTGGCCTGGGCGCAGCCCTCGCGCTCCGATCCCGCTCGCTCCTGGCGCGGCCGGGGCCTCTCGCCTCGATCGCTTCGTGGCGCCTTGATCGGCTCAGAGACGACGTGGCCCGGTGTGGCCTCGCGGCGGCCAGGTCTCCCAGGGGCGCTGGGGAGAGCCGTGCCGGGCAGAGGGAGGCGCCAGACGGGCGGGATGTGCAGTGCGCCTTTGCCGACCTGGCCAGCTTACTTCCTCCTGGCGCCGCCCTCTTCCCGTCCAGTGTCCGTTCCCCGTCAGAAAGGAGGGGGCGGTGGGAACGGGCCAGATGGTTCTGGAGAGGTGCAGTGGGATATTTGGAATGGGGTGGTCTGTTTCGAAAGATCCCCACCGTAGATGTGTTGCGAATGCCCCACGGTGGCGAAGTTTGTTTTCGGTGTCAATACAGGGTGATGTGCCATGTAATTGTGCATGGGTGGTGCTGATGTATGTTCTCTACACATGGTGTTTGCTGCGTTCTTCAGGACTGTTCTTTCTGCACGTTGATTTCACATCGCATGGTCTATCGTAAATTATCGCCATGTGTATATGTATCTACACATAACGGCGCACCGGGTTCGGGGGCCGAGGGCCGGAACCTCGACCACAAATGTGGGGACCAGGGCCCGGGCCACGCCTTTGGGAGGTTTAAAATCGCCCCAGGGAGCCCTCAGACAGCAATCCCGGCGGCCCCAGGCGGTCTCGAGACACCCCCAAGACGCCGTTCAGGGGTCTTTGGCGACGCACGATGCGTTTTAAACTGCCCGGGAGGCCCCCAAGACGCCCCAAGAGGCCTTGAAGATGCCGCCCAAGAGCTCCCCGAGAGGGCAGAATCTTTGATGTCCATTGTTTCTTCCATGTTTTTTGCATTCTCGCTGTTTCGTGTTTCCGGCGCCAAAGCACCGCCCAAGAGGCCCCCAAAACCGCTCCAAGACGGCCCACGAGGCCCCCAAGAGGGCCCCCAGACGGCCCAAGAGAGCCCCGAGTCGGCCCCAGAGCCGCCCAAGACGGCGCCAGAGGGTGCCAAGAAGGCCCCAAGAGGGACCCAAGAGAGGGAACGCGAACTGAAAAATCAAGCTCTCCGCCCCAAGATGCCCCCAAGAGGCCCCAAGCTCCCAGGAAGCCCCCAAGAGGCCCCAAGAGGGTCCCAAGAGGCCCCAAGAGGCCCCCAAAAAGCCCAAAAGAGGCTCCAAAAGGCCCCAAGACGACACCCAAAAGGCTTCAACACTTGTTCTAAGAGGCCCCCGAAGACATGCCAAGAAGGTCCCATGACTACTTCAAGAAGCTGTCCAGGATGCTCCGAGCAGGCCCCAAGAAGCTAGTTAGAACTTGAGCACGCACGAAGCGCGCGCGATGGTTCTAGTGTTTGCATATATACTTATATATACATATACATTTATATATATATATATATATATATATATATATATATATATATATATGTGTCTGTGTGTGTTCACACCTGTTGCATCTGCATGATATGTGCATGCCGATTATGTTATGTGGTTGGGCTCAAGTAATGTATGCTTACCCTATGTTGGGTTCCTTGGGTAGTCTCTTTATGTGCCGTAGTCGCGTTTGTCTGTTACGCATGCGATGTATACCGGTAATCGTGCTGTTCCTGCATGTCTGTTTTGGTTGCCTGTTTGCTATCCTGCGTGCATGGCATTCATTGACCTTCCTAGGTGGGTCAGCCGCCGATGTTTCTTGTCGCCTCCCTGCCTGGTCTCGACGGTTCCCCCATGGCCATCACCAACATCTCAGGTCGTTTGCTCGCCATTCCCCTGGCAGTGTCCAGGCGTGCTCTCTGTTCTGTACGTGAGGCGTCCCAAAAGAAAGGTCTCGCCATCGAGGATCGACGAAGGAGTTGTCATCTCTTCCGCCGTGGAAGGCGTCGGAAGGGCGGCGGAAGGTCGACGGAAGTAAAACAGGGCCGCCTCCGCCGGCGGAAGGGGCAAAAGACGCCTCCAAGAGATGAGCACGTTTTTGGGTTCAGGGTTTCCAATCTCCGCCATGGATGCTCTTTGTGTCTGTCGGTTGGGGGTGTCATCGGCTCTGTCGTCGTCTGTTGAGGACGCGTTGCGGGATGCCAGCGATTCGATCCTTGGGGGGGGTGGGGCTGGCGGCCGCGGCATGCGGGGCGGACGAACGGATCTGGAGCTTGCTGTCCGACATCTGGCCACCCAAACCTGTCGGATATGGGGAGGAGGAGTAGGAGGAGGGGGAGGAGGAGGAGCAGGAGGGAGGAGGAGGGAGGAGGGAGGAGGGATGGGGGGAGGAGGAGGGAGGGAGGAGGAGGAGGGGGAAGGGGAGGACGAGGAGCGGCAGGCCCAGGCGGTGCAGAAGGAGGCTCCCCCATCTCTCCCCAGAGGGGGCAGGGCGACCCGCATGCCCTCTGAGCCTTCGTGGCCCGGCGGCTCTGGAACGCGAGCTCGAGGAAGATCGAGAGGAGCACGGACCAGTCCCTGGCCTGCGCCTCGGGCACAGGGGTCCAGCGGAGGGCCGCTGGAGCCGCTGGGAGCGTTGGCCTTCGGGGGGGGGGCGCGGGCCTCGTTGCCACGGCCGGGCGCAGCTCGGAAGACCTGGCGCGTCTGTGCCCCCGAAGGGTTCCGGGGACCGATTTTGAGCCGATCTCGAGTTTCTCCAGTGTCTCAGCTCGCCCTTCTCCGAGGAATGGAGGTCAGGGGAAAGCAGGCAGGCTTCTTCAGAGAGGCGCGATGGGCTCGGAGAAGTTTGGCACCGTCTCCAGCAACTGATCTTCGCAGAGATCTGCAACGCACTTCCGTTGTCAGGCGAAATTATTGTGTTTACCATGATAGGTGGCCGAAACACGATCTGGGCTTGTCAGCAGCACGCTTGCCGCTCAACATTTCTTCTCACCAAAAGCGTAGCGCCTCGATTTCGCAGGGTGGGTGGTAGGATGAGGATGATTATCATCGTCAGAATCATCCACGAGGGGGATCACGGTGATGAGTAGGTGGGGTTCACGCCATTCACGGCACGGTCCTGTCGACGAGTTCGGTAGCAAGTCATGGTTTTTTTGTGTATGTTCGCAGTTTCGTCCTTAGAGTGCCCTGGCGTCGATTGGCGCTGGGTTTTCGGCGGGGTAGCGCCGACTCAGCGTCGATTGGCGTCGATTACCGTCGAACAGCTCATCCAGAGGCGAGGGGGATCGGCATCTCCCAAGCATGCTGTTACTATTTGTGTGCCGGCCCCGTAGCGGCGACTCGCGCGCTCGGAGATTTTTCGGCTCGGTGGCGGGCGCTTCTGGCCAGAACGCGCGGGAGACCGTCTTCGACAAGATGTTGTGCTCCGTGGTCGGGTCGGACGTGCGCCTCCGACAGGGGCACCTGGCACCGGCATGTCCTCGCGTGCCCCAGTGAGGAGCAGGTGGGGCTCATGCCAGTCACGGCACGGTCCTGTCGACGAGCAGGGCGCTCGAAGTGGGCAGGCCGAGCCGAGGGCAGGCCCGAGCTCCAGGGAGCCGATCTGGGGCTCGCCAGTCCCGAGACAGATCCCGGATCTTGCTGGAGAGCTCCAGGAAGCGATAGCCGCCATGAAGTAAACAGATATTTGAAGGGAGCTCCACGGGAGATGGTCAGCGATGTGTTCCTAGTTTTGCTGCTCCCAACGGGTTGTTCTTTGAAGGGAGCTCCACGGGTTGTTTGCTGGCTGGCTGGTTGCCTGCGCCTGTAATGATTCATGAGGGGTGGTGGCCTCGCAAGCGCGCTTCCATCGCGACGCCTCGCTTCGGGAGCGCGCACCCTAAGCCATGTTTTACGACTCGTAGGCGAGGGGGGTCGAAGAGTGCCCCCGCACCGGAGCGCAGGTCCCGATCTGAAGAGGGGGTGTTTTCAGGCAGCCTCAGTGGGGTTGATTCGTGGTCTCGGGAGCGCGAGCTTGCTGTAATTTGAAAGGAGGTCTGGCCTCGGGAGCGCGAAGTGTTGTAATTTGCAAGGCGTTGTGACGTGCATTATGGGTAAGGTATGCTGGGTTTGGGCCTCGGGGGCACCTGCGCGTAAAAACTAGCTTCGGAGTGTTGCTTCGGGGGCGCAAATTTGTCGTGATTCACCAAGGGCTGGCCTCGTGAGCGAGAATGTTGAGTGATATCAGAGGGATTATGGCTTTGGGAGCGCGAGTCTGGTGCAATTGACATGGGATCGTGGCCTCGGGAGCGCCGACGCGTAGTAATTCAGGATGGTGATTTCCGGGACGCAAGAGCTTGTTAGGTATGTATCAATGTTTATGGTTTTGGACGTCAACCTTCTATGTAATTCTGGGAGCGCGAGCCTGATGTAATGTACGAAGGGTTGTGGTTTGGGGCGCGCGAGCTTGCTATAACTAACAATGGATTGTGGCCTGTTGAGCGCGATGTGTTTGTACTTAACGTGTCTCAGGGCACTCCAAGAAATTGCCACCCTCCCCAAACCGAGGGGGCCGCATTATGTTCGCCCCCCCTTCGCGCGAGCTTCAATCACTACAACCGTGGAACTTACACAAAAAACACTTAGAACTTTTCCTTTGGAGTTGGAGCCGGCGCAGTGCGCAGGACGGCCGAGCTCTCGCAGCCCAATGCCCCCCCAAAGGGGCCGGCGGATATGTATCTATCGATATATATATATATATATATATATATGTGTGTGTATACATATTTATATATATATATATATATATATATATATATATATATATATATATATATATTAAAATGCATGAATCGACATGCATGTATTTAACTCTTCTGTACATATTTGGATGTCCAGGCATGTGGATTTACACATGTACATATGCATTTGTGCCGGGGGAAAAGGCAGAAGAAGAAAAACAGAGAGAGAGAGAGAGAGGCAGAGAGGGGGCATGTAGAGAGGAAGCATTCCCCCTTTGGGAGCCCCTGATCCAATGAGACAACCTGGTAACCTAGGCATGCCTGCCCCTCACCCGCAGCCATCCCTGCCGCTTCACTTTACGCGAGGTCTCCCCGAAAATCCAGCTCGCCATCGGTGATGCGACGGACGGCGTGCCGTTCACGATGACAATCCGCCCGAAGGCTCGGAACCGTCTTCGCCCTTCATATCTTATCCTGATCCCTCTCAGCCTCGACTATGGAATGCTCATGGATACGTAGGCGTCTGCTGTAAGCGTTACTAAAGCAGATCTTGTTGATGCATGTTTGGATTGAATAAGGGTATCACTGCTCTAGGAATATTAAGCGTGGCTCTCGCGACATAAACCTTATTTTGGTAGACGATCATTTCGCAACAGGCCTGCAGGGAGACCAAGAAGGCCGTCCGCATCCGGGGAGCATTTCGATGTTGGCGGCCTCTCCGGGACATTTTTACGCTCGGGTCGGCTCAGAGGTCCCCAAGAGGCTTCTGAAGATGTTTGACCCTCCAAGGTGGTGATGACGTGTACAAGCTCACAGAGAATTGCGGAAATCGTGTTGCGATTCGCCTCTGAGGGGCTTGCTGGGGTGGTTCCTCGGGATTTCTTAGGCCTCCAGATGATTATCGGATGCTTCTGCGGCGCGGGGTCTTCGGTCGTCTGAGGACGGGATTTCTGCGTCATCGAGGGCGCCGTTGTCCCAGACGGCATCCCGCGACTCGAGATGCGGATCACAGATCAGTAGCTGATTTTGCGAGCTGCAGGGCCAGGGCTATATTGGCAGCGGCGTCAACGAACCACCTTACCGATACCGGCTGGGCCCAGTCTCGGGGTGCAGGCCGTCTTGGCTTGGCCAGGGAGGCGAAGACACCGATCCGTGGCCCAGGATCGGCCCCGCCAGAATCGGTCAGGTGGTCAGTCGACGTCAACCGATGCAGCCTCCTCTTCGTCCTCCTCTTCCTCCTCCTCCCCTGGTATCGCCGCCCTCGCTATCTTCGGCTCAGCGGGAGCCTGCACAGCAGCTGGCAGAGCGCGCCGTTGCGCTGGCATGGAGACCGCACCCGCCAGCGATGGAGATGCCTGGAGCACGGCACACATCGGCGGCATCCCCTCGTCGCAAGGGCCACCCACAACACCAGGACCCGAGGAGGAGGAGGGGGAGGAGGAGGAGGAGGAGGAGGAGGAGGACCAGTGTAAACCCCAGACTCGTTCATCAACGATGTTGAAATACACCCTCCCTTTAAGATCCCTCTTCACAGGCCCCCACAAGGGGTCATTTCCACAGGGAATTGCCCCGTCGGGGGACAACCGTGTGAACATCTTGAAGCGTGCCAAACTACCATCCGCAGACTTCAATGCCACGGGGCAACCTGACTGTTACGTCTTGGCGATCTTGAACCGTGCCAGAACGCCATTCCTGGGACTTTCGAATCAACGCTACTGTTGCGCCCAGGCAACCCTGAACCGTTCCAAAATACCGTTTCTGGTACGTCATCCATGAGAATCAGCGAAACTATTGCACATGCTAAAATCGAATGTGCCCAGCGATACGGCGAGAGCCACATTTTGAAATGCAATCCCCCTCAATCCGTAAGGCTCTTGCGAATTGTTGAAACAAATGCGCGGGGCGCTAAGGCGATAGCCATATTTTGAAAACGACCCGCCCTCATTCCGCGAAATGCTTTTGTTAAACGAGTGTGCGCGGCGCTGAGGTGAGAGCCACATTTTGAAGACGACCCGCCCTCAATGTGTGAAGCTCTTGCAGATTGTTTGAGCGAATGTGCCCAGCGCTCAGCGAGGGCCATATTTTGAAAACGATCCGCCCTCAGTCCGTGTAGCTCTCGCGACCTTGTAATCCGAATGTACGCGGCGTTGAGGCGAGAGCCACATTTTGAAAACTACCCGCCCTCGATCTGTGAAACTAGTAAACTCTGTTGAAACGAATGTGCGCAGCGCTAAGGAGAGATCCGCATTGTGAAAACGGCCCGCCCTCAATCCGTGAAGCTCGTTGAATTGGTTTAAGCGATGTGTTCGGCGCTAAGGCGAGAGCCACATTTTGAACACTACCCGCCCACCATTAGTAAAGTTGTTGCCAATGGTTTAACATTAGGGTCATCTCAGGGTGCGAAAGGGAGGAGTTGGTTGTAAGGAAAAGTGATGGAGAAGGAGGAGAAGGAGGAAGGGAGGAGGAGGAGAGGTGGAGAAGGGGGAGGAGAAAGAGGGGGAGGGGATGATGGTGATGATGATCATGATGATGATGATGCTGCTGATGATGATGATGCTGCTGCTGATGATGATGATGACGACGACCATGATGATGACTATGAGGATGAGGATGAGGATGAGGATGAGGATGCTGATGAGGATGATGATGAGGATGAGGATGAGGATGCTGATGAGGATGAGGATGAGGATGAGGATGAGGATGAGGATGCCGATGAGGATGAGGATGAGGATGAGGATGCTGATGAGGATGAGGATGAGGATGAGGATGAGGGCGAGGAGGAGGAGGAGGAGGACAAGAAGGAGGAGGAGGAGGAGGAGGATCAGGACCCTCGCCCTCTTGGGGACCTCACCCAGGGTCACCCGCCGCGCCAGATGCCGGCCGCGGGCAGGCACGGTCGGAAGGGCAACCCTCGGGGAGCCCGAGCGCTGGCACGAGGACGAGCACGAGGCGAAGGGGCATCAGGCATGAGCTTCCTCCTCCTCCTCCTCCTCCTTCCATTCCTCCTCCTCATCCTCCCCTTTCTCCTCCTCCTCCTCCTCTTTCCCTTTCTCCTCCTCCTCCTCGCCTCCTCCTCCCCTCCGCGCCCTCCTCCTCCTTCTCCTCCTCCTCCTCCTCCTCCTCCTCCTCCACCTCCCAGTCCTCCTCATCCTCCCGTCCCCTCCTCCTCCTCCTCCTCCTCCTCCTCCTCCTCCTCCTCATCCTTCTCTTTCTCCTCCTCCTCCTCCTCCTCCTTGTTTTTCTTCTTACCCCCCTCCCCCGCCCCCTCCGCCTCCTCATCCTCCTTCCACTCCCCCAAGGCCATTCCGCAGACATGCTGGCGCCGTGACAAAAATCAGGATGGGATGTTTTTCTCCGTTTTCGGCTTCTGGGGCTCTCGCTGGGCCCTGGGACCTTCAAACAATTATTCGGGATGAAAAAATGGCCCCGGGGAAAGGACCGGGAACAACCATCGGGACATCGCATATCGGGGTCTGGGTGCAGTGCGTGCTGTAGGGGCTGGGGTCGGTGAAGTGGGAGGCTGCTTGCCAGACGATTGAAACATCGCACTTGCTCTGCGTCCGAAACGGTGTCCGTCCAGGGAGGAGCTCTGCCCGACGCGCTTCTCACCCCCCCCTCACTGCCCTTCCAGGTCCCCGAAGCTTCTAGTGATCTGGACGAACTTCCCCCTTCATCTTGGAAACGCTCTTTTTTGACGAAAATGGGTGGCACGTCTTGGGGCCACCCCTCTGAGCGGATCTCATTGTGGGCTTCCGAGGCCAAGGCATCCGCCTCACTTCCAGGCGCTGCTGGCTGCGACCGCGGGCGCCGTCGCTATCTGGCTGCTGGACTTCGCCATGACGGTCCTGCCGGTTCTGGACGGGATCGACGGGCAGAGCAGGCAGGGCCGGTGTGCCGAGAACGACAAGCAGCTGGACCGCAACTGCCGGATGATCGTCGGGTTCTTTTGCATCTTCCTCGGTGTCCGCGTTCTCTTGCACAGCCCTGGCGGCGCGCACCAGTGGGTGCGGCGAGGGGAGGGGGACGGGAGAGGGGGGGGGAACGTTGTCCTAAGCGGAGGTGGTGGCCTCTTTGAGGTCTTCAGGGGTTTCCCAGAGGGCTTTGTCAGAGGACGGGTGGCATCTAAGACGCCTCCCGCCGTCTCAGAAGGCCGCCCCCCTAGCATCACCCCCCCGTGCGCGCCACCAAACAGCGATCACTGTTGTGGGCACATCAGGGAGCAGGCGGAGTTGGGGCTCATGGGGCCGCTCCGCCTCTACGTGTTCCAGCTGGCGGTCCACGGCCCGCTTTACATCTTCTGCGTGACCTCGGCGCTGTTCGTGGCGCAGCTCATGTCCACGAGCCAGTGCGAGGGATACAACCCCGAGCTGTACAGAGTCTGCAGGAATCGACGACACACATCGGCGTCGAACTATCCCAACCCTACCCTCATCCATCCACGGTTCTGGTAACTCGATGGGCGGCGGGGGCAGGGTTCGGAACTCGTCGAACACGTGGCGAAATCCGAACCCTACCCGCTGCCTCCCATCGATTCAGGAGAGTCGATAGTTGGTGGGCGTAGGGTCCGGATGTCGCCACCTAACGCAAGGCACGTTGAGCCATGTCTTTTCGCAGGCCCGCGTGGGGTTCCTTGGGTCGACGCGGCGCGGGGCCATGCTCCCAGCCGCCGCCCAGCGCGGGGAGTGCGTCGGGGAAGAGTGTCGGGAGGGGGGGCCAGGGCGGATCCCATGTATCCGCTCGTACTTGCATGGTGTTTGTGTGTTTGCAGGCGCAGCCCAGAATTCGTTTCTCGTGGCGGGGCACCGGAGGACTGACTGACTGACTTGACTCGCCAGCGTGGTTTAAATGCACTTTATCCGCGGGGGGACGGCTATGTTGCGCTGTTAGGTGTGTGGGTGAGGTCAGGGTTTCAGTTTTAGGCGGGTAATTTGGTGTTGACGTCGGTTGTAGTTTTAGGCGGGTGGGCGAGGATGTTCGGACGGCAGTTCGAGGCAGGTGGGTGAGGACATGATGCCTGCATGTTTCGAGGGAAAGGTGAGGGTATGCGGGTGGCAGTTTAAGGTGTTTGGTTAATGATATTTCGGGTGCAGTTTTAGGCGAGTGGGTGAGGGTACGGCGGTGGCAGGTTTTTGCGGGTGTGTGAGGATGGTGCGGGTAGTGCGGATGCGAATGCCGAATTGTGAGGTGTCCAGATAAAGATTGGGGTTGTCAGTTTTTGTTGACGGGTGGATGAGGACAAGTCGGAGGCAGTCCTAGGCGGGGTCAGAATACTTTAGTGACAGTTTTAGGCGAGTGTGTGATGATATTCTCTTGCACTGGGTGTCTAGAGCTCCGACAACTTTATTTCGGCACGGCACCCCCTCCATCACCCACACATTCCAACAGACAGCGCGCCCCTCCGCCCCGACCCTTTTATTTCGGCACGGCACACCCCTCCGCCCCGACCCCTTTATTTCGGCACGGCGCACCCCCTTCCACACCCCCTCCACATCCCCCCCATCCACCAGCCAGCGCGCCCCTCTGGCCCGACGCCTTTATTTCTGCACGGCACACCCCTCCGCCCCGACCCCTTTTTATTTCGGCACGGCACACCCCCACCGCATCCCACCCACCCACCAGCCAGCGCGAACCTGCGCCCCGACCCCCTCAATTTCGGCACGGCGCACCCCTCCACCCCGACACCTTTATTTCGGCACGGCACACCCCCTCCCGCATCCCCCAACCCACCAGCCAGCGCGAACTTGCGCCCCGACCCATTTGATTTCGGCACGGCACACCCTCCGTCCCGACCAGTTGATTCCAGCACGGCACACTCCCTCCGCATCCCCCCACCCACCAGCCAGCGCCCCCCTCCGCCCCGACACCTTCTATTTCGGCACCCCCCCCCGCATCCCCCCCCCCCCACTCCCCTCCGCCCCGACCCTTTATTTCGGCACGGCACACCGCCTCCGCATCCCCCCACCCACCAGCCAGCGCGCCCCTCCGCCCCGACTTTATTTCGGCACGGCACACCCCTCCGCCCGATTTATTTCGGCACGGCACACCGCCTCCGCATCCCCCCACCCACCAGCCAGCGCGCCCCTCCGCCCCGACCTTTATTTCCGGCGCACCCCTCCGCCCCGACCCCTTTATTTCGGCACGGCACACCCCCTCCGCATCACCCCCACCCACCAGCCAGCGCGCCCCTCCGCCCCGACGCCTTTACTTCAGCACGGCACACCCTTCCGCCCCGACCTGGTTATTTCGGCACGCCCCGCATCCCCTTTTTATTTCGGCACGGCACACACCCCCGCATCCCCCCACCCACCAGCCAGCGCGCCCCTCCGCCCCGACCCTGTATTTCGGCTCGCCCCCCTCCTTCCGCGCGCCCCCTCCGCCCCGACCCTTTTATTTCGGCACGGCGCCCAGCACACCCCTCCGCCCCGACCTGTTTATTGCGCCCCCCCCCCACGCGCCCTTCCGCCCCGACACTTTTTATTCCGGCACGACGCACCTCTCCGTCCCGACCCCTTTATTTCGGCACGGCACACCCCCCCTCCGCACCCCCCCACCCACCCCCAGCCAGCCGCCTTCCGCCCCGACGCCCTTTTTCGGCACGGCACACCCCTCCGCCTCGACCCCTTTATTTTGGCACGGCACACCCCCTCCCACCAGCCAGCGCGCCCCTCCTCCCCGACCCCTGTATTTCGGCACGGCGCACCCTCCGCCCCGACCCCTTTATTTCGGCACGGCACACCGCCTCCGCATCCCCCCGCCCACCAGCCAGCGCGCCCCTCCGCCCGACCCCTTTTTTCTGCACGCCACCCCTTCCGCCCCGACCCCTTTATTTCGGCACGGCACACCCCCTCCGCATCACCCCCACCCACCAGCCAGCGCGCCCCTCCGCCCCGACCCTTTTTATTTCGGCACGGCCCCCACTCCCTCCCCGCGCGCCCCGCGCGCCCCGACCCTTTTATGTCGGCACGGCACACCCCCTCCGCATCCCCACCCACCAGCCAGCGCGCCCCTCTGCCCCGACCCCTTTATTATGCCACCCCCGCACATACCCACCCACTCACAAGCCAGCGCGCCCCTCCGCCCCGACCCCTTTATTTCGGCACGGCACACCCCTCCGACCAGACTCCTTTATTTTGGCCCGGCACCGGCACCGCCGCCCCCTCCGCGCGCGCCCCCTCCGCATCCCCCCCACCCTTCAGCCAGCGCGCCGCTCTGCCCCGACCCCTTTGTTTTGGCGCGGCACCGCCCCGTCCGCCCTGACCCATTCATCTCGGCACGGCACCACCCCACCACCCCGAGCGCCCCCTCCGCTTCACCCCATCCACTTGCCAGCGCGCCCCTCCGCCCCGACACCCCCATCCCGAGCGCCCCCTCCATCACCCCATTCACCAGCCAGCGCGCCCCCTCCGCTTCCTCCCTCTTTTTTTTGTGCAAGAGCCATGGCGCGCGTGCCACTTGTTTCGGTTGCAGTTTTAGGCGGGTGGGTGGGGCTAGTTGGGTGCCAGTCTGGCGAATCTGGGTGCCAGTATCGCGGATCTGGGTGCCAGTGTGGCGGGTGGTTGAGCACATCTTTGTAGTAATTTGCATCCGGCGGGTGAGGGTACCTGAGTGGCGTTTTTGGGCGCGCGGGCGAGGAGACGTCGCTGGCTGTTTCTGGCACTGTGGGCATCTGCTCGATTTTCGCCCAGTGGCCGCCCGTCGCTGCTCCGGTTGCCGTGCGCGGGCTGGGTCTGCAATGTTACCTCGCGGGGGCCACCCGTCGCCGCCTCGTCGCCCACCGATGCGTTGGCCAGGTGTTCGTCTGGTGACCGCCCGTCGCCGTCTATTGATTTCTACGATTATCTACAACATCATCTTTCTCGTGCGTCTACTATTACTACTGCGAAGACGGCGGCTACTACGATTACTAATGCAATTACGACTGTTACTACTATTAGAATTATGTATACTACTATTACTATTGTTGCTACTCTTATTACTACGGCTACTACTACGGCTACGACTATTTCTACTACGTTTTATTTCCACCACTAACTCTATTACTATTACCACTACTGCTGCTACTACTACTACTAAGAGTTCGACTGATCGTACCACGATTCGTATTACGACGACAAGAACATCAACTACTGCTGCTTCTAGTACTACCATTACAATAATCACGATAACTATTACAACTACTATTACTACCACCGCCTCGATGGCTACCACTACTACTACGAGGATTTCTGCTACGACGGCTTCTACTAGTAGTACTACTACTACGACTACGACAGCAGCAACAAGTATTACTACTAACACAACTACTATCACAATGGTTACTACGACTAATATGACTACTACTATTACTACTACTTCTACTACTACTACTACTACTACTACTACTACAACTACTACGATTACAGCTACGATTGCTGTTTTATTTCCACCACTAACTCTATTACTATTACCACTACTGTTGCTACTACTACTACTAAGAGTTCGACTGATCGTACCACGATTCGTATTACGACGACAAGAACATCAACTACTGCTGCTTCTAGTACTACCACTACAATAATCACGATAATTATTACAACTACTATTACTACCACCGCCTCGACGGCTACCACTACTACTACGAGGATTTCTGCTACGACG
>CAUYUJ010018693.1:661059-688559 GCA_963575745.1 Prorocentrum cordatum | reverse complement strand
CGTGGCAGGGCCGCCATGTGGGCGCTGCCACTGGTGCTTGTAGGTGGAACGCATTACGGAGCCGCGAAAAGTGAGATGGGGCGCGCCGCAGTGGTGCAGCGCCGCCATTGGGGCTTTCGGTGTAGCCCACTAGTGGGCAAGGGAACAGTGGAATGGGTGGAGGCAACGCATGCGAGTACAGCCGCCGGGGCCTTCGGTACAGTTCTGCATGAGGCCACGGAGCGCTGTGCTGGGTGGGGGTGGCGCATGCGGGCGGTGCCACTGGGGGCACAGGTGGAGCTCCCTATGTGGCCACGGAGCGCTGCCTTGGGTGGGGGAGCCGCAGGCGAGTGCATCCGCTGGGGCCACGAAGCGCTGTACTGGGGGGGGGGTGACGCATGCAGGCGGTGCCACTGGGAGCTTCGGTTGAGCTCCCTATGGGGCCACTAAACGCTCTAATAGGAGGGGGTGACGCATGCGGGCGTTGCGACCGCGGCCTTCGGGGGAGCTCCTTATGGGGTCACCAAGCGCTGTACTGGATGGGGGGTGGCGCATGCGGGCGGTGCCACTGTGCCATTGGGGCCTTCGGTGGAGCTTCTTGTGGAGACACGAAGCGCTGTACTGGGTGGGGCTGACGCATGCGTGCGGTGCCTTCTGATCTTTCAATAGGGCTCCCTATGGAACAACAAAGCGTTGTACTGGGTTGGGGTGACGCATGCGGGCGGTGCCACTGGGGTCTTCGGTGGAGCTCCCTGTGGGGCCACGAAGCGTTGTACTGAATGGGGGGTGGCGCATGCGGACGGTGCCACTGGAGCCTCCGGTGGAGCTCCCTATGGGGCCATTGGGCGGGGGGTGATGCATGCGGGCGGTGCCACTGGAATCTTCAGTGGAGCTCCCTATAGGACCAAGAAACGCTGTATTGTGCGGGGGTGATGCATGCGGACGTTGCGACCGCGGCCTTCGGTGGAGCTTCTTGTGGGGCCAGCTGTACTGGATAGGGGGTGACGCATGCGGGCGGTACCACTGGGGCCTTCTGTGGAGCTTCTTGTGGGGCCACGAAGCGCTGTACTTTGTGGGGTTGACGCATGCGGGCTGTGCCACTAGAGCCTTCGGTGGAGCTCCCTATGGGGCCACGGAGCTCTGTATTGAGTGGGGGTGACGCATGCGGGCGGTGCCACTGGGGCCTTCGGTGGAGCTTGTTGTGGGCACTGGGGCCTTCGGGGGAGCTCCCTATGGGGTCACCAAGCGCTGTACTGGGTGGGGGGCGACGCATGCGGGCGGTGCAACTGGGGACTTCGGTGGAGCCATCTATGGGGCCACGAAGCGCTGTACTGGGTGGGGCTGACGCACGCAGGCGGTAGCACTTGGGCTTTCGGTGAAGCCCCCTTTATGGGGTTACGAAACGTGTGAGAGGTGTGCTGAAACGGGCGATGGCGATCATGATGGAGGAAGGAGGAGGGGTGGAAGGAGGAAGGAAGGAGGAACGCGGGGACCGTCTATTCAAAACGAGGACCCAACACCACAGCACGGTTGGGAACAAATCCCAGTAGTACTATTTCTACAGTTGTTCGTCCCTCGTTAAAGACGCACGCGACGATATAACCGTCGCCCCCTTGGGAGCGAGTATGTGGTCAGCGTTGGGTTAATTTCTTGCCAAGCTCTTGGACTATTGTCCCCCAGCTGTTGCGGAAACCTTTGGGGAAATTGTTCGGAGAGGAAGGGCGGGAGGAGTCCTCTTGGGCCCCCCTGAAGGCCCCCGAAGGACCTCCCGGGGGCCTCAAGGCATTTGGGGGACCTCGAAGGGACTTCGAAGTTCTCGAAGGGGCCTCTATGGCCTTCCGAGGCTGTCTTGGGCGACTCTCTTGGCAGTCGTCGGGCCTTCCTGGGCGCTTTGGGGCCGTCTTGGAGGTTTCTGTGGGCGTCTTAGAGCCCGCCGTCTTGAGGATATATTGGAGATATCTGGGGCCGTCTTCAGCTGTTGGAAGCCCAGAATGGCGAAAACGCGCACATTTGACAACACCTTGAGCAAATCAATGAGTTCGGCTTCGTCAGGCTCTCCTACAACGTCTATTGGAGCCCTCTGGGGGCGTCTTGTCTTGGGGGCCTCTTAGCCCGCCTTGAAGCCAATTGCGACCGTCTTGGAGAAACGTTGGTCTGTCTTGGGCCATGTTTAAGCCATCTTGGACCATCTTGGAGGTCAGATTTGACCGTCTTGGAGGCCACCTTCGCTTTCGTGGAGGCATGATGGGACCATCTTGGAGGGAAACGTCACTGGGGGGGTACTTTCTGGTGGGCCGGCAGGTTGTGCCAGAGGCCGTTGTGAACCCTTCGGGTGGGGCTCAAGCTGTTAACATTGGGCACGCCAGCACCGCCTTTTGCAAGTAGCAGGGGGCGGCGGATCCAAGTGGCCTTCGGCACAACTCACCGTGCCTGGGCTCGTGGACCAAAGGTCTCTTGCATGGATGGTGGGGCATCTTGGTATGCCTCGCGGGGGCATCTTGGAGGCAGCTGGAAGCGTCTCGGAAGATAAGTTTAGCCCTACTGGAAGCGTCTTGGGACCACTTGGGGAGCTCTTGGGGCCTTCTGTGGGCCTCTTAGGGGCCTGCTGGCGTTCTCAGGGATCATCTTGGGTCGAGGCTCGACATGTGAGTTCGGGTTCCCCCTCTAGGGGTCTCTCTTGGGGCCCTCTTGTCGTGGGCTGCCTTGTGGGCCTGTTGGGCCGGCTTGGGGCCCACTTGGGAGCCTCCTGGTCCGGCTTTGGGCTCTCTTGGGGACCTCTTGAGCTTTCTTGGAACCTCGGACGCCCGAAAAGGCGAGAACGCAAACACCTTCCAAACATCTAAAGATGATCAGCGATGGGTGCCTATTCGAGCCCTCTTCGGCGGCAATTTGAGGCCGCAGTAGTAGCTTGCACCACTTAGCCTGCGCTGCATCCCGTGGACCTCGTGGATAGCTTGCGCCACACAGCTTGCTCATCCAGAGCTTATCTGCCCTTATGCGCCCGTCATGAGGCGCAGCGCGTGTTCTGTTCGAAACGTTCGTCTCAACACGTTCCGTACTGTTTCAGCGTGTTTGCCCACGGTTTGGGGAACGTATCGCACGAGGCTTACGTGTTCATTCTACGTGCTGAGCTCCGTGTCAACACGCTTCGGGTTGCGTGTTACGTACTGGGGCAGCCAAGATCTAGAGTGCCAGGGATCATTGTTCGGAATCCGCGCTGGCAAATCTTTGAGTTGCAGCTTGTTTTGCCAGCTTCAACGCTTTGGCCGATCGCCTGGCGCCGCGCTGCGCCCGCATGCCCGCCTGCTGGCGCTTGCTTGGCTTGGGGGCAAGCGGCGATCTGTCCTGCGAGGATGAATAGTGTACTGCGAAGGCCTCACGGCTGGTCCCGACGATCCTTTGCGCCAGGACGAGGAGTAGACGGAGGACGAGGAGTAGACGGAGGAGGAGCAGGAGTAGGAGGAGGAGGAGGAGGAGGAGGAGAATGGGAGAGGAGGAAGAGGAGGGCGAGAAGGAATAGAAGGATGATGATGATGAGGAGGAGGAGGAGGAGGAACACGGGGGAGAGCGGTGACGGCGGCGACACTTCTACGACGACGACGATGAAAATGCCGACGAACTGTATCCAGGTGGCTAACGCCATTCAGCCGACCCCGAGCAGCGTAGGGACGTCCAGGGAGTTCGGTTGGCCATGTTGGAGCAGGAGTGGCTGGGTGCTTTCGTCCGCGCCCGCGAGGGTGGAGGAGGAGGAGGAGGAGGAGGAGGAGGAGGAGGAGGAAGAGACGTAGGAGGAGGAGGAGGAGGAGGAGGAGGAGGAAGTGGAAGATGTGGACAAGGATGTGAGGGGGCAAGGGGGAGAGCGGGGACGGCGACTACTGTGCACAGGTCATTTGCCCTCTGAGGAGGTTCTCCTTCCTCAGCTGCATCGTGGGCAACTTCAGCGTGTCTCTCGTGTTCTGGAGGGCCCAGCCCCGGAGGGCGCCACCCGCACCCGTCAGCACCAGGCCGGCCGAGGCCCACTCGGGGATTCGGGGCCCGGGCGTGTTGCGCACCTCGTGGCTGCGTCAAGGGGGCGACGGCACGGCAGAACAACTAGATCGACTCAGAGACTGAAAAAGTACCGATGCAGCTGCCGTGGCCTCGTTTTCCTTCGTTCTGCTTGGCGCCTCCCGGGAGGCACTTGTTGTCGCCACGGCTGGAATCGCCCCGAAGTCCTGGTCAGAACGCGCCCCGGGAGTCTCGGCGGTGAGCCCAGGGGGGAAGCGAGAGAGAGAGGGCGGGCCTTCTCAGAAGGCTCAGAGAGCCCCGGGAGCTCTTCTGAAGACTGCTCCAGGCCACAATCAGGAGGGGAAAAAAACACACAGACACAATGAATCGACGATTCCCAGGAAGATATGGGAAAATATGGGAAGTGGGGGGGAAGACAAAAACCCAGAAAATATGAAACAATATGGGGCATATGCTTATTTGTGTGTATTCATTTGCGTGTCCTGGGGCCCCCTTCACAAAAAATCTTCCCAGAAGGCCAGAGAGCCTCTGAGAAACCCCGCCGCCTTCTGAGGAGGCTTCCCCCTCGCCTCCCCCCTCGCGCGCCGCCGAGCAGTCCTCGGCACCCGGCGGCTCCCCCGCGCCAGCCGCCGCGCAGGGCCGCGGCGGCCTCCAGCGCAGGGCTCCGCTCCTCCTGCCTCCTGGTTCCTGTCGGCCTGAGGGTTCGTCGAACGCGGCCTCCTCCTCCTCCTCCTCCTCCTCCTCCTCCTCCTCCTCCTCCTCCTCCTCCTCCTCCTCCTCCTCCTCCTCCTCCTCCTCCTCCCCCTCCCCCTCCTCCTCCTCCTCCTCCTCCTCCTCCTCCTCCTCCTCCTCCTCCTCCTCCTGCAAGCAGGTGCACTTAGAGAGATGCAGTTTCGGTCTCGGGTTCGGGAGGATTTTTTTCTAGCGGCCCTCGTTTCAGAGAATTAGTGGCGATAGGAATTTTGTCTCAGGAGGTTTTAATGCCCCCCTCTGGGTTTACATATGCTGCTGCAGCGTCCTTGCCAGGTCCCCTCCCCGAGACCCCTTTAATTTTTGCCCCGAGGCCCAAAGCGGGTTCCAAAGGCCGAGGGAAGGGTCGTGGGAGTGGGGGTCGGAGCTGGGGTCGTGGTGTCGGGTGACGCCCCGTGCCTTGGGAGCCCGCCCCCACCTGGCTGCGTGCCGAAAGGGGGGGGTGCGGGACGGGCCAGTGCCGCTTTGCGGAGCGCGCTGGCAGAATGACGGTCAGGGTGGATACGAAGTGATCCGACTCAGAGTCCTAATTTTTTTTGAGACTGGTTTTCCCAGGAATCCCTCAGTCGCGAGGCACCTCTCGGCAGGACTCCACGAGATATTATATTCTATTCTATTCTATTCTATTATATTCTATTCTATTCTATTCTATTCTATTCTATTCTATTCTAATTCTATTATATTATATTCTATTATATTCTATTCTATTCTATTATATTATATTCCTCCTCCTCCTCCTCCTCCTCCTCCTCCTCCTCCTCCTCCTCCTCCTCCTCCTCCTCCTCCTCCTCCCCTCCTCCTCCTCCCCTCCTCCTCCTCCTCCTCCTCCTCCCCCTCCTCCTCCTCCTCCCTCCTCCTCCCCTCCTCCTCCTCCTCCTCCTCCCCTCCCCTCCTCCTCCTCCTCCTCCTCCTCCTCCTCCTCCTCCTCCTCCTCCTCCTCCTCTTATCCGTATCGTTTAGCCGGTGCCTATCCCCCATACCGATCCCTATCCCACCATCCCACCACCCCAGTGAAGGATGGGCCCCTAGAAACCCGAAGGCAACAGCCTGTACCCCCATTTGGTGGGGTACATCGACCAGTGGGGCCCAGGCCACGCCAGTGGGGATAGGGATCGGTCGAGCGATGCTCATCCTACCAGCCTGAAGCGCATCCCCATGCAGCACCTCCCCTTGACGCCGATCTCAGGGATCCCCTCGTGCTCCGAGGGTGCACCCCTAGGATTGTCACGGCCTTCGGGCCTGTCAGCTTGGGGGAGAACGGGATGGCATCGAGGCTGGTCACAGCCTCCGCCGCTGCAGGGGTTCTTGGCCCCCCCGCGCGCGCGGCCGGGGCGCCCGGCGACGGGCTCTCGAAGGCTCCCCGTGCTGCTTTTGGCGGAGGGCGCCCTCCGGCCCAGCTGCTGCGGCAGGCGAGGCAGCGGCGGCCGCCCTGGCGCGGCAAGCGGAGGGCGGCACCGGGCTACATCGAGCAGATCGCCGCGGTGCCCTACGATGCCGCCCTCTTCGGAGACGAGGACTCGGAGGAGGAAAGGGTGCTGATATACCGCTGCCCCTTCCTCGGTGGGGTCACACTGGGCCTCTCCCCGGGAGGCCCTCGTCGCCACTGCTGGATTCGCTTCGAAAGCCTGATCGGAACGCACCCCGGGAGAGGTCCGGGGAGTAGCGGTATGCTTGTTCGTCTTCTCAAGGACGGCAGGCGATTCGGCCGGCCGAAAGAACGCCATGGGAGCGGCCCCGCCACCAGTGCCCTCCGCCGGAAGGAGGCACCCCCGCCAGACCAAAGCGCCAGTGGTGCACTAGTTGCTCGGCTGGTGATACACGTTGTCCCTGGCGGAATTTCGCCGACACGGCCAAGGCTCGAAACCCGACCAAGGCTCTGTCACTTAACTTTTGAGATGAATGACCGTAGTTGCCCCTTGTCATGCCGGCCAAGGCTCTGTCACTTAACTGATGGGATAACCGTAGTGGCCCCTTGCCATGCGGGTTGTTAGTACTTCGCAAAATTCTATCACAACTTCCGCCGCGGCGGAACGCCCAAGGGGATCTCGGGAGCGCCAGCCCACCAGGAGGGCCGAAGGAAAGCCTTGGCCTTAGATCCCAGCCTTGTCGGACACCGGGGTCCCGGAGCCTCAGCGAAGCTGTGTGCCAGCTTGTTCGCGCGTGACTTCGTGGACTCCGGGGCTAGAGCGCGCCGTGCGTTATCCTCCCACTGAGACGGCCGGTCGCCGCAGGTGTCCCACAGGGGTGTTGTACGAGTTGTAGTCGCATGGGGTCAGGTGGCGCGCAGTATTTTTGGTAGCGTCGTCCTGGTGTTGTTATGGCAGTGTGCTGGCTGCGTCGTGGCAGCGACGTTGTGGTTTTGTGGTGGTGTCATGGTGCGCAGTGTCGTGGAATGTTGAGTTGCGCCTCGCAATTGTGTCACGTGGTGCCGTGTGGTGCTGTCGCGTGGCTTGATCGAGTGGCGCTGCCACGTATACAGGTGCTTAGGAAGCAGAGCGGCAACGCTGTCGCGTTGCATGGTTGTGGCGTCCCATGGTTGGTTTTGTGTTGTCTCGTGGGGCCTATTGGGGGCCTCTTGAGGCCCTTGCGGGGTCTTGCGGCCCTGTGGCGGGCTCTGGAATCTGTCTCGCGGGGGATGCTAGGCCGTCTGGGTCTCTCTGGAACGTCTGAGGGTGGCATGGGCTGCCTTGCACCCGTGGGCCCGTCTGAGACCTTGCTGAGGTTGTTCTCGCTGTGACGAGTTTGGGCCGTCTTCAGAGGCCTCCTAGATGGGGTCAGAGAAGACGTGGTCGGAGGATCGCGCCGCATCGCCGATGCATCGGCGATGTTTACACGACGCATCGGCGATACGCCGGCAACGTCGTTGATGCACTGGCGACGTCGGCTTGAAGAAACTCGGGCTCCACATCGAGCCGCATCGCCGATGCATCGGTGATGCGGCGCGATCCTCCGGCCCCATCTACTCCGACCCCATCCCGGAGGCCTAGAGTCTTGGGGCCAGCTTCCTTCTTGTGGTAGGGCAGAGGCTTTCTCATTGAACAGAGTTGTAGGGTTTCAGTAGTGTTATGATCTTCCAACCTATCTTGGCCTCGATTACCAAAAATCATTTCGAGCACATGGAAGTGCCGAAACTGCAGGGTGTTCACGTGCCGGGCCCTGGGAGGCGATACTCGTTCGACATTGTTTCGATATTTTTCTGGGTGCTCGAAATTCTGTCTGGGATGTGGTCCTTATGTACGATGGGCCGTGGACTGGCCTGGGACCTTGTTGGGGTTGTTCTTGCTGTGACGAGTTTGGGCCGTCTTGGGGCCATCTTCCTGTGTGGTAGGACAGGCTTTCTACTTGAATAGAACTGTGGGATTTCAGTTCGGTGGAAGCCCATGCCAAGACACACCCTGCTTGCCTCCAGGGTGCACTGGGTTTCTTGGATCTCGGTGGTTTTCCCTATGGAGAGCGTGGTGTCTACAATAATCCATGGACCACCGCGCTTCCTGGCCTCCCAGGGAGCCCCCCAAACGCCCAAGGACAGCCCAAGACGACCCCAAGAGGCCCCCAGCAGGTAAAATAACGGTCCAAGACGCTCCCAAGCAACCCAAGATAGCCTTCGGGAGGCTCTCCAGCCTCCCAGGAGGCTTCCAAGAGACCTCAAGAGAGTTGCGAGAAACCTCCCGAGAGCGCCCGAAGAACCTGAAATCGTTAATACTCATTGTTTTTTCTTCCGATGTTTTTGGCCTTCTCACCATTTCATGCTTCCAACGCTCCAAGACGGCCGAAGAGGCCCCCAATACCGCCCCAAGACCGCCCAAGAGGCCGCCAAGACGGCCTCAAAACGGGCCAAGAAGGCCCCAAGTCTGCCGAAAAGGCGCCCAGGACAGCTCCAGACCACCTTAAAACAGGCACAAGATGAGCCCAAGAGCGGGAGCAGGAGGCTTCCAGAGACCACTGAGAGCACTCCAGAAACCCTCAGAGGACCCACCCCAGACCCCTGAGAGGCTCCAAAAAAGCCCCACGAGGCCCCCCAAAACAGCCCAAGAAAGCTCCGAGAGCCGTCCCGAGAGAGCCCGAAGAGGATAACAGCGTTGTTTTCTACTGGTTTGTTCGACGTTTTCGCCTTCTCACGTGTTCCCGCTTCCAACGCTCAAAGACCGAGGAACTTGAAAGAAAGGGAGTTCAGATATTCGATATACGCCCCCCCCCCCTCCCGGGGGTCCCACGCCTTCCCCCGAACAGTTGCGGTACGCTGCAGGTACCGCGCGTTCTGGCGTTGGGGGGGCCCCCGAAACGCCCGAGCACAACCCGAGACGACCCCAAGAGGCTTGCGGAGCGTAAAAGAACGGTCCAAGACGCCCCCAAAGCAATCCATGACAGCTCTCGGTCGGCTCTCCAGGCTCCCAGAAAGCTCCAAGAGACCTCAATGTCCGAGGAAATTAAAAAACGGGAATTCCAGGGATTCTTTTTTTCAAGCTGGGGCTCCTACTCCCTGTCCTCTTCCTCGAGCTCCATCAAGACTTCGGGGTCACATGCAAGTATTGTTAGGGAATGCTATTGAAGTCTCTGACGGTGTCTTGGTACTCTCTTGGATCGTCTTCGAGTCCTCTTGGCTGCCCCCCAAACCACCGTAGAAATCGAGATCCCAGGATCCCATGAGTTGAGAACAACAGGATGTTTAGAGTTCTTGTTACTGCCTGCTTAATTTTGCACGAAGACCACGAGAGGCACCCCGACAGACCGTGGCCTGCATCCAGAAAACCCCGGCCCAGGCACAGCAACTGGAAAAGTTCGGACATCCCACAATCTTTTTTTTTCAAGTTCGCCCCCCTTGTCTACTCCTGCACAAGAGACCACAACTAAGGCCGCCCTCAGCTCCCAGGAAAGAACCCAGTAAGCATTTGAGGGCCGCAAATCGTTGAATGCCTGACGGCAATTAGTGATTTCTGCCTTTCCGCAGTTCCCCTTCTATGCGATTCCGAGGCTTGCGCAGGGCCCCCAAGAAAGTCCCTGGATGCAAGAAACGACAAATATGATATTCCATGAGTTAGCCCATCGAGCATAGCTAGAACTTGAGCGCGCGCGAAGCGCGCGCTCAAGCTCTAGCGTATAGATATAAACAGGTACACACACCGTGCCTCTTTGGGGGCGGGTGTTCGAATAATCAGGTTGGCCCCACATTTTCGGATTCCTCATGGCGCTAGCTAGGTAAAAGTTCGTCGGAGGGCATTATATAGAGGACGCTCGAACCTCCAACTTAGATGGGTGCGGCCCAAGTAGTTATAGGTTAGGTAAGTGGTTTTATTGTAGGAGAGGTTTGGATGAGTTAGGATTGGTTAGGAGGCCTATAAGTTTTATAGGAATGCCGATAGTGATAGTGCCCCATAGCCCCCCCCCCATGTTTCATTATAGGATCTATAGGAGCTCACAGAGTCCTATCATCAGCAATACTTGTAATCCCTAAACTTATGTATTTTTCACTATTTTTATTTTTTTCACTATTTTCACTATGTTTTCCTATTTTTCATTATTTTCACTATCTACCACTAGTTACCACTATTCTTTCATTATTGTTTCACTATTTTTTCATTTGTTTTTATTATTTTTCTTTACTTTTCAAAATTCAGACATTGGAACAAGTCTGACCGACGCCAGAACGTTGTGCTCCAAGGGAGAAGAAGGAGAAGGAGGAGGGAGGAGGAGGTGTTCACCTCCTCCTCTTCCTCCTCCTCCTCCTCCTCCTCCTCCTCCTCCTCTTCCTCGTCCCCCTCCTCCTCCTCCTCCTCCTGTGCCCCCTCCTCCCCTTCCTCCTCGGCGCCCCTCTTGGGGCCTCGGCACCCCCTTGGTGCTGGCACTCCTGGGCCTCGGCACCCCCAAATCCGAAGCTGCGAAGCTCCTCCCATTCCTCTTCCTCCTCCTCCTCCTCTTCCTCCCCCTTCTCCTCCTCCTACCCCTCCTCCTCTATCCTTTCCCCTCCTCCTCCCCCTCCTCCTCCTCCCCCTCCTCCTCTCCTCCTCCTACCTCCTCCTACTCTATCATATTTCCCCTCCTCCTCCCCCTCCTCCTCCTCCCCCTCTCCTCCCCCTCTTCCTCTTCCTCTTCCTCCCCCCCCTCCTCCTCTATCCTCTTGCCGCTCCTCCTCCTCCCCCTCCTCCTCCTCCCCCTCCGCCCCCCCCTCCTCCTCCCCCATCCCCCTCCTCCCCTTCCCATTGGCAGCAGGCTGGATGTTAGCTGGATGTTGTCTGGGTGTTGTTTTCATGTTGTTTGTTTGTTGCTTTTGTTGTTGTTATGTTGTTTTGTATGCTGTTGTTTGTTGTTTTTCGTGTCTTGTAGGGCGGGCGCCAGACAACACCAGACACCACAAACACAACATAAAAAACAACATACAACAACAACAACACCAACAAACAACAACATGTTGTTGTTTGTTGTGTTTGTGTTGTTTTATGTTTTTGTTGGTGTTTGTTGTTTGTTGTCTGGTTGTCTTCTCTTTTTTTCGTCTTACGTTTTTTTGTTTTTTTGTTGTTCCCCTCTTCTGACTACTGTTACCCCCCCCCCCCCCCGCCCTCCGTCACCTCCCTCATCCGTTTCCTCCTCCCTCCTCAGCGGGCCAACCGCTTTGCGTTCGCTTCCCTCCTGCCTCCCCATTCTGCTCCTCAGCGGCCCAACCGCTTTGCATGGGAGGAGGAAGGGAGGAGGAGGAGGAGGAGGAGGAGGAGGAGGAGGAGGAGGAGGAGGAGGAGGAGGAGGAGGAGGAGGAGGAGGACAGGATAACGATTTCGAGCCGAGGCCCAACCGAATTCGAGAATTCGGATTTTCGTCGCAGCCGTTTTGGCTTCATTTTTTTTGAATTCGCCCAACCGAATTCGAGAATTCGTTAAATGGCTGCCTGGGATGCTCGCTGCGCCACGTGCGGCGCCCTCGGCCCCGCAGCCAACATGGACGTGATTAAAAACGAAAGTTCTGAAGCGGCCAAACCGCTGCACTGTACAACTTGCAATGTAAAAGCGGTCTGCCGCTTCGGAAAGTCAGGAGAGAAAGGAAGAGAAGCAAGCTGGTTTATGATTTTTTGTTTAGAATGGGCTATTTTTCCATTTTCACTATTTGTTTCACTATTTTTCACTATCAAAAAAATATTTTCACTATTTAACATTATTGTTTTCACTATTTTTCTTGTTTTAAAGTGTATAATGATAGGATCCTATAGTGCACAATAGCTATATATAGTGTTTTATAGAATCCGCACCCATCTAAGAACCGGCCATGGAGCAGGACACCCCGTCGACGAGGGCCACGACGGGCAACCGGGGATCGCGCAGCGACGTATGGGATGCCGCATCGCCAGCCGCGGGGCACACAAGCAAGGCTCGCACCCCGAGCCCCTCGAGGGGAGCGCCCGCTTGCTTGGGAAGTCGGTCAGGGAAGGGGGGCAGGGGCAGGGGGGAGCTCCCCTCGGCGGCGAGCGAGGGGGGAAGTGAGAGGGAGAAGGCCTTCTCAGAAGGCGGTGGGGCTTCTCAGAAACCCTCGCGCTTTCTGAGCAGTTTTTCCCGTGCCTTCGGGGAAAGCCCAGAAGTTCGATCTCAGAGGTTGGCGGACTCCCGAGCCTTCTGAGAAGGCCCGCCCATCCTCACCTCCCCCCTCCCTGCTCGCGGCCCGACTTCGGAGAGGCCGGCGTGCCGCCTGCCCGCCCGCTCCCCCCTGGCCCCCGGGAGCCCCCGGGAGCGGCCTGCGAGCGCCGGCCGGCCCAGGCGATATGCCGGGGAGTGCCCGATCTGCCTCGGCGCGTGGGAGGCGGGCGACGACATCAGAGTGCCGCCCTGCGGCCACGCGTTCCACAAGGCCGAGCATAGGAGAGCGAACAGTGACGCTTAAGCATAAGGGCTCGGAGGTCCGCGCAGATTTCTCGGATCCGCGCTGGCCCCCCCTGGCGGCGCCTCCGGCGCCGCCCCTGGCTCGCTCCGCGCGCCAGGGAGGGGGGTCCAGCGCGGATTCGAAAAGTCCGCGCAGGCCTCCGAGTTTCTATGTTTATGATATTTTTCGGCTCCCTAGAGAAGCTGTCATTCCCTGGGCGCCGAAACCCGGGGAACCCGTCAAACCGAAATTTGGGATCAGCTTGAGCAGGCCCAGGAGGAAACCACATGTGTCTTCGCAGGCCTGTCGACCGAGGAAAGGCTGAGGAGAAGAATGATGAGGCGGGGGGAATAAATTGAGGAGGAGGGAAGGAGGAGGAGGAGGAGTAGGAGGAGGAGGAGGAGGAGGAGGAGGAGGAGGAGAAGGAGGAGGAGGAGGAGGAGGAGGGGAAGAGCTGGGCGAGTATGGGTGATGGAAGAGGGGGGGAGCAGGACGAGCAGGAAGGTCAGCAGAAAGAGGATGAGCTTGATTGAACACCTTCTTACATATTTTGTTTATTCATGCTTAGGAGGATGATAAGGGGTGATAAGGATGGGGATAATGAGGAGGAGGAGGAGGAGGAGGAGGAGGAGGAGGACGAGAGGGAAGAGGAGGAGGAGGAGGAGGAGGAGGAGGACGAGAATGTGGAGGAGGAGGGTGGGGGAATCGGAGGAGGAGAAGGAGGGGATGACACGGGATGGGGATACGGCGATGGTGACGATAAGTACGACGACGACGACGACGACCACGACGACGACCACGACGACGACGACGACGACGACGATGACCAAGATTGAAACGTACATGAATGTGCGTACCTTCGCTCTGGGAGCCTTTCGGAAGCCTCTTGGAACCATGTTGGGCCCCGTTTGGAAGCTTCCGGAGGATCCTTCGGGACTTATTGGATTGTTCTTGGAGGCTTCAGGGGGACTCTTGGGGCTATCTTGAAACGACCTGTCTCAAAGAAGGTGTTGTCGTTATTGACGCTCGCCCTTGCTGAGCCCCAAAGGTAGTCTCTTGGATCCCTTTGGGACGCTCTTGAGTGATCTTGGAGCCGTCTTGGGGCCACTTGGGGCCTCTCTTGGGGCCTTCTTGGGCCACGCTGGAGGCATCTTGAGGCCTCTGAATCTGATCGGAAGCGACAAGGCGATAGTGCTAAAACATGTGTTTCCCTCAGTTTTGGTGAGGATGTTGGCCTTTCAGGGCCCTCTTCGGGGAGCTTATTGACTACTTGGACCCGTCTTGTAGCGGTCTTGGAGCATTTTGAACGACACCTTGAGCCATATGGGAACATCTTGGGCCAACCAAAATGTCAGAGTCGCGCCCTCCTTGTCCAGATCCAGATGTACAAGTAGGGGAATAGGTCAATTTACCCATCCCGCAGGACGGCCGTCATGCTCACTCCCACCCGCTCACCCACCACATCAGTAAAACTCAAGTCTCAGCATGGGCAAGGGCCGCCATCGACCATCATCTGGAGTTGATGCAGACGCCACAGGTGCGCGACGCCCGCGAGGTGCGCCGCGCGTGCCAGGGCATCCCCATCATACCTGTCATGCGGCAGTAGAACGTGTAGTTTGCAGTGTGGTTTGACAGGGGCCGTGGGCCCGCACAGAGCGGAGCACATGAGGGCATCCCCGCCGTCCCTGCCAACAACCAGTGCAGAGTGAGCAAAGGGGCGGCCGCGCACGGCTGATTTGGGCGCGCAGTGCATCAGGGACGATGGGCATGCGCGCAGCAGGCCACAAGTTGGCCCTCCCGCCGTCCCGGTCAAAGACAGCACACACACACACACACTGATCGCGGGGCCCCGGAGCGGGAGCGGGTGGGGGGGGAGGTGCGCATACCAATAAGGAGCAGTGATCCAGCCACCCCAAGCCGCAAGCCGCGTCGCTCAGTCCAACCCGCCCTCCCAACACATGGGCAGCATCCGAGCCTGAGGCCCCGACCCCAATGAGTCCGTGAGCCAGGCCCCTTCGTAAGCGCAGTGCACAGCATTCAGTGAGAAGGGTTGGGCCCGAAGCACCATCACCACTTGACAATCGTGCAAAGTGAACGTTGCATCGGTATTTGTCAGGGATGGTGAGCCTGCACAGAGCAATCAGTATGAGGACCCCTCCGCAGCCCCCGGTCAAAAACCAATGGAAAAAGATGGTGGTGGGGGCCCGCGCATGAACCGGGTGCTCCCACAATGTGTACTTTGCATTGTGTGTTGGAGCCTGCTTTTTTATTCTGGGCCGACGGCGTCCGTCATCTGGAGGGGGGAGGGGCGGGGCCGATGACGTCACGTTTCGCGCCGGTGGCGCCTGGGAATGTTTGGGAATGACCGAGGACGGGTAGCAGCAGCGCATATGTGGCGATCTGCACCATAGCGCCTGCGTGCACCACAGTGCCTATGTGCACCGCAGCGTCTGTGTACACCGCACCGCCTATGTACACCACAGCAGCCGCGTGCACCACAGCGCTTGTGTTCACCACAGCGCCTGCGTACACCACATCAGCCGTTTTTTTTTGGGGGGGGGGGTGGCAAGGCCCCAGGAGGACGGCGGTGACCGACGCCCCCTCCCTGCGCTCACCACGGGCGCACGGAGGTCCGCGGGCCGTCGCGGCGAGAGGGCGCGCAGGTGGCGCCGACGGGGCACACGGCGAGCACGGCCGCGTGGCGGAGGCGGCAGCGCTCGGGAGGCCTGGTGCCTCGCCAGCCGCCGCGCCGTCAGCGAGGCGCGCCGAGCTGGTGGGTTTGCTGACCCCTGCGAAGGCGGTCAGCCCGAGGACGTCGGATGCGCCCCGCCTCACCCACGCGTGGGGCGCACGGGGCCGCTGAAGCCTTGATACTGCCGAGGCGCTCCTGGCGTAGGCGTGGCACCTCGCGCACAGCACGTAGCCGAAGGCACGCTGCACGATGTGGCCCAGGGCATCGCGCGCCCGCGGCGGGCCGTCCTCTGCGTCGGTCTCGCCCCCAGCAGGCACCGCTGGGCCCGCCGACGGCCGTGCCGTGGCGGCCGTGCCGTGCTGTGGGGATCGGGACCTGGCAGCTGCCTCCGAGGTCCGCTCGCTGGGGGGCGTGGCTCCGACCAGGCCGCTGGCCGCGGCGGCATCCTGGGTCGCGGCGGCCCCCGCCGGGGCAGGCGGCGGGCCCCCCGAGCTCGACGCTGGGCCCTGGCCGCGGGCCGAGCCATCCGCGCCTGCGGTCGCGGGCTCCTGCCCCACCGCACGCGGCGTGGGGTCCCGGCCCCGACCAGACCCGAGCACTCCTGGTTGGCTGTCGGCGCCGTCGGCGGCTGCATCCTAACAATTCCCATCTGCGTCCAGGACGCTCCCGCAGAATTGGCCGTCCGAGAACCAAGTGGACTGATCCAATCGACCGTTTTGCGGTGCACGTTGAGATGCGCACGTGCGCTGTAGCGCCGACCCGCGCGACGGGGGGAACGGTAAGGGAGGATCAGGAGGAGGAAGAAGAGGAGGAGGAAGCGGAGGGTGAGGAGGAGGGAGGAGGGCAACACATCGCAGTCTATTATCAGTACTTTTTTGGCGTGGTGTTTAGCTGTCGTCAACAGATCCTCACCTACATGCTCCTTCTACTCGTCTTGTGTACGCAGGCGGTGTGGTGTACACCAGCGTTGCGTTGCACGCGGAGGCTGTAGTGTACACAGGCGCTGTGGTGTGCACAGGCGTTGCGGTGCACGCAAGCAACATGGTGTACACAGGCGCTGTGTTACACATGGTTGCTGCGGTGTACACATTCGCTGTGGTGTACAAGCGCATTATGGTGCACGCAAGCATTGTGGTGCACATAGGCTCTGCACTGCACACGGCTTTTGCGGTGTGCACAGGAGGTGTGGTCTACACGTCCACACGCGCGCTGTGGTGCGCGCGAGCACAGTGTTGTACACAGGCGTAGTGCAGATCGCAAATCACATGCTGCTCCTGCGTGGCTTCGGTACGCCGCCGTCGCGGAACATGACGTTAATTGGGGGGGCGGAGCCGATGACGGCCGCTATCCCAGAACATAAACAAACTGGTTTTTGACAGGCTTGGTGTGTCTGCGCAGAGCGGACAAGAGGAGGGCACCACCGCCGCCCCTGTGAAAAGCTTACGGCGAAGTGATGACTGGGCGCCCGCGCACGCTCCACACTTTGCCGTCTGCATCTTGATCGGGATCGCGTGCCTACGCAGAGCGGGCAATATAAACAATGCAGGCTAATCACGGGCCGCCATCGCACGGGCCAACTTTTGGTGGGGCATCCCGCCGTCCATGTCGAAAACTTCTGCAAAGTGCTATCGGGGCGCCCACAGGCAGCCCAGATCATGCCGCAGAGTGCCCTTCGCATCGGTTCTCGACGAGAACAGCAAGAGGATGCCATCTTTGGCCCGCGTTCGTCGCTGGTCGGGTGGGGAATGGTGTGTGTTTCTATACGGAGTATTGGTGAGGCCACCCGCCCGAAGGACGACCGTCTCGCTCACTCCCACCCGCCCTCCCTCCGCATACGTTCCGCTCATCGACAACATGTTGCACCTTTTTTGCTGCGCATTGGCACCTATCCTGCATTGCTCTTTCCCCCACTTCCCCCCGATCCTAATATTGGATGTGTGGTGAAAAGCCCTTGGGCCGCCCGGGGGCCCCCTGCAAAATGTTGCACCACCGAGCTGTTTCGACCAGCCCGGACTGAACCGGAGGGGGGCTGGGCAAACGCTTACAGAACAACGATGCGATTTTTTGTCCGCGCCAGGTGGTGCAACAACTTGTCGAGGCACCGCAGCACCAGAGCCTCAGCATGAGCAGGGGCCGCCATCGGCCATCATCGGGAGTTGATGCAGACGCCAGCCGGGTGCGCGACGCCCGCGAGGTGCACCGCGCGTGCCAGGGCACCTATCATCATTACCAATGCTACGACAATGCGAAGTGATTGCGGGGCGCCCGCACATGATCGAGCTTCTGCCGCTACATGAGGCTTTCCACAAAGGGCCTTGCCTTCGAGCTTCGAAGGAGTTGTCATCTCTTACGCGGCGGAGGGCCGGCGGAGGTAAAACGAGGCCGCCTCCGCGGGCGGAACCGGCGGAAGAGCAGCGGAAGGTGGCGGAAATACAACAACGCTTCCAAGAGATGAACACGTTTTTGGGTTCAGATTTTCCGCAATCTTCCACATGTGCCTACACGATCACCTTTCGGGTGTTAAGTAGGTTGGGGGTGGGCCGTTTTTGAGCGTCGCACGTCCACAACTTTTTGAAATCTACGAGTTTGGCTTCTTGGGGCTTCCTCGGGAGGCCTCTAGGAGCGCTCGTGGGGTCCCTTTGGGCCCTTTGGGCCGTCTTGGAACCATCTTCGGGCGTCTTGGAGCACTCTTGGCCTCGTCAATGCGAATACGGCGTAGTTTGCAAAGGTTAACGATCGGGGACGCGAGCATTGAGTAATTTACAAAGGTTTGTTGCGTAGCACAGCCTGATGTGCGCAGTTGCACGTCTGCGCAGCCCGCACGCGCGCGCTCCCTTGCCTGCGCGCGCGTGCCCTGTTGTCATGCCCCGGCGCCGGCGTGTGGGCGTGAGGTGAGGAATAAAACCCGTCTCAAATGCAACCGCTTGCTGTTGACCTTGCGAGGGGGGGCACGATTTCTTGCCCCTGTCGCCGGAGAGGTTTCGTTACAGTTTCGTGCCCAATGCACTGTGCAGACACGTATGCACCGAGCCAGCCAATAGGCGTGCCTAGGTTGCAGGTCTCGCTCGCTCACTCTCTCTCTCTCTCTCTCTCTCTTGTCCGTGTCCATTATGGCTCAGGGATGGACCTGTTGAGGTCTTTTAAGCTGGGGTTGATCGCGGCCGCGCCTTCCCGGCTGCGCCTTCCCGATTGTGCGTGGCGATGGCCTCAATTGCGGCGCTGCTCCCGAGCTCCGCAGAGCTTGACCCAGTGACCTTGATAGAGGTGCTGGGCTGGGCGAAGCTCAAGGACGAGTCCTGGAAGGCCGTCGCGGCCGTTCTCGGTGACGAGAATCTGGAGGACTTTGTCTCCATCGCTGCCGTCCCGAACGCAGACTGGCAGGGAGCGGCCTCCGCGCTGCAATCGGTCTGCCGTGCGCGCCTGAACCTTACGGTCAATATGATCCGTAAGGTGCGCGGGGCGCCCATCAGCGATATCTACGGACCAGCTCCGGCGCCTGAAGCCGCCCTCGGAACTGCCGCCGGTGCGCCAGCAGCCGCGGCCGCAGCGGGGGAGCCCCCTCCAGTAGCGGTGGTGGCTGGCAGCGCCGCCTGTGTGTTGAAGGTCAAGCAGTACTTTGACCAGGCTTCTCCGCTCACGGTTGCACCCGCGCCGGAGGAGAAGCTAACCTTGATGCGAGGCAGGTGGACGGCAACAAACTGGCTCGAGCCGGGTTCCCCGGCCTACCTGGACGACAACCAGCTCAGCGTCCTCTACAGGTTGTCGGAAGCAGGGCATAACCTGCTGGCGTTCGACATGGGCGTCTGGGGCCCTTTTGGGGCACGGCGTGAGCGCCATTTCAGCTTGACCGCGCACCGCCAGAACTCCAACGGCGAGTGGATACCCTACGAACTTCCAGGAGCGGCCACTCCGGAGGATTGGCGCGCGGGCTGGGAGTTCGCCACCAGTGGTTTCATCCACGGGGCGGTCGTTCACAGAGGTGTTGCCGACCGGTATCGTGACCGGTTCTTGGAAATGGTCGGCAACTACCCCAGCGGCGCGTGGTGGGTCGCATGCCAGGCAGAATGGTGTTTCCGCTTCGAGTACGCGGTGCAGGAGTTGCGCCGCCAGAAGGAGTTCCATGCGAAGGCGCCCAGTCTCTCGGGCTTCGACCCGGGCATGCCCTGGAATTCCGTGCTCCTTGCGGGCACTGCCGGAGCGGAGGCCATGGAGTACTGGGAACGCGCCTTCAAGGAGAAGACCAGGCGATGGCTCGACTCCAATGCGGGCCGCGCGCAGCAGACGGGGTGGCTGCAGCGCCAGGCTGCTCTCTACGCGCCGGCAGCGGGCCAGCTGACTCAGGCGGGCCGTCAGAGTGGCGACTCCGAGCGCGGCTGGGTGGAACCTGGGACGGGGCGCAGGGCCCAGCGCAAGCGCCGGCAAGCTGAGGCCGCCGGGCGCGGCGCTACCCAGCAACCCCCGCAGAAGAAGTCGGCGCCCGCTCAGGGCGAGGCCAACGAGCACCGCCGGGGCGACGGCCGCTACACGCACGCGAATGGCAGGGAGATCTGCTACAACTGGGCCAGGTACGAGGATGGATGCGCGCAGGAGTGTCTCGCGAGGCCACCCCGCGAGCACGCGTGTGAGTGGTGCCGCGAGCCGCACAAGTCCATCAGGTGCCCGACCAAGCCTGGCTGGAAGCCCGCAGACAAGGGCAAAGGCAAGGCGAAGCGGACGTGATCGGCGGCCGCCCCGAGGCCGGAACAGGCGCTGCCGGCCAGGGTGCCATTGAGGGCGGATGAGCGCTGGGAGGGCGTCGCAATGCCTGCGGCCCCTGCCCGATGTGACGGCCCCTCAGTGGCGGCGTCGTCGTCGCCAGTCCCTGCCCCGCCGCCGCTGGCTTGCAAGAGCGGGCGGAAGCGGGCCTCTTGGAAGCTCTCGGTCAAAGACCGGCTCGCTCGCAAGGCCAGCGTGGGCGGCCTCGCGGCGCGGCAGAGGCCAGAGCGCTGCGGGCGCGACGCAGCAGCCCCCCGCGCTGGCACCGGCGATCTCTTTGTTGATGTGTTCGCTGGTGATTTCGGCCTCAGTCGCGCCATTTCTCGCGCGGGTCTCCCAGTGTGGCCGCGCGGCATCGAGGGCCGGCCGCGCGCGGAGCGCACCAGTTTCAGTCTTGGCCGGCTCGGGGACTTCACCCGATTGAAGGTTTTGGTCCGGCGGGGCAAGGTGCGATGGCTTCACTTGGACCCGCCCCGCAGCACGTTCAGCTGCGCGCGCAGGCGCGGCGCTCGCGGTAGGATGCGACAGCTCCGCTCCAGGGACCGCCCGGAGGGCCTGCAGCCGCCTAAGGGCCGCCCCAAGCGGGTCCGTGAAGCGAATCTTCTTGCCCAGCGCACGGCGGCGCTGTGCAGAGTGCAGTACCGAGCAGGGGGCGATTTCAGCGTGGCGAGCTCCGAGGACAGCTTGTTGTGGGAGTTGCCCGAGTTCCAGAAGCTGGTGGACCTCCCTCGAGTTCGGGCATTCGTCTGGGGCCGGCGTTGCGTCGGCGGCCCCCGGGGCAGCACGGCCAAGTGGGTCACCGCGGCCGAGTGGCTCGAGCTCGCCGAGCGCGCGGCCGGGGGCCCCGAGGGGTCGCACGAGGCCATGGCCGAGGCGTACTCCCGAGCGCCTCCGAGGAGGTACCCCCGATTGCTCACGTGGTTTACGCCTCGTGGGCGTTGCGACCCATTGGCGCCAGAGACCAGGGCCCAGCAGCGGGAGAGGGAGAACGAGATGGCGATCGGAGGCATGAGGAACCCACATCTCTCCCTTGACAAGGTGCCGGGATGGCGCGCGGTGGGCCCGCGCCTCACTCAGGCCCTCGACGCGGCTTTGGACGAGCTCTCGGAGCAGCGCGGCGGCCTGTCCTTCATCCTCGACGCCCTCGGCAAGGACGAGTGCGAGGGTCTCCCCGAGGAGACGGTAAGCCGCGCGAGGCAGCTGATCGCGGAGGCGTTCGAGCACGCCGCTGGCGGCACAGCTCGACCTGAGCCAGCCGCGCCGGCCGACAGATCGCGCGGCCTCCAGCCTGCTCTGTTTGGGAAGCTTCTTGCGGCGGCGGCGGATCCCGACACGTCCCTCGCGGACTGGGCTCGCGGCCGGACCCCGCTGGGAGTTGCCCAGCGCATACCCGCGCACGGCATTTTCCCGACGACCCCGACCGTCGACGAGGGGGGGTCGGACGACGTCAGCCCGGGAGATTTCATGGCCAGTGGGTTTTCCAATTACCCGTCGTTCGTTGAGCACCAGGCAGGCGCGGAGAGGGTCTTCTTGTCGGAGCTCGAGAAGGGCTACCTGGAATGGGCGCCGTCGAAGGAAGGCTTCGAGGCGTCGTTGGGGAAGCTGATCTTGTCCGAGGTGGCGGTCATCCGCACGGTGAAGGCGGGCAGGGAGAAATTCCGCCTCATCCACGACCTCCGGCGGAGCGGGGTCAACGAGCGCGCGCGCATCCCTGAGCGATGCGTCCTCCCTCGGCTCCGCGACGCGGTTGAGACGATGCTCAAGGCAGCGAGAGCGCAGCCGGGCCCGGCGAGGCTGAGGGTCCTGGTGATAGATTTCACGGACGCGTTCAAGCAGCTCATCGTGCACCCCAGCGAGAGGCGCTTCCTGGCCGGCAAGGCCCCCTTGCAGGGCACGGACGGCTTCTTCGTGCACCTCGTCCTGCTGTTCGGGCACATTGCGGGCCCCCTGGTTTGGGGGCGCGTGGCTGCCTTCCTGGGCCGGGCAGCGGCGGCACTGCACCCACCAGAGGAGGTAGGTTTGCAGTGCTACGTGGACGACCCCTTCCTTTGCCTCAGCGGTGATCCGAGGACCGTTGCACGAAACGCTGCGCGTGTCTTCTTGCTGTGGCGCGCGCTGGGCATGGACCTAGCATGGAAGAAGGGCGCTTTCGGGCACGCAGTGGAGTGGCTGGGAGTCCTGTTCTCGTTCGATGTCTCGGGCGGCGCGGTGATCGGCGTGGTCGTCACGATCTCGCTGGAGAAGGTCGCTCGGTTCGCCCTGGACGCGCAGCGTCTGTTACAGAATCCGCGGTGCAACCGGGCGGAGGTTCGCGCCTTCGCTGGACTTTGCAGCTGGGTCAGCAGCATTGTGCCAGTCCTCAAGCCGTTCTCCCAGATGATTTGGGCTGCAGCGACGGCCCGTCCAGCAAGGGGCGAGACTCCAGATGTCGTGTCGCGAGCTCGCCTCCAGCTCCCGTGCGCCTGGATTCGCGAATTCTGCCGGCGTGGAGCGCCGCGGCTGCCACGACGCTTCCCCCTCAGCGAGGCGGCGGCGGGCCCGACGATTGCCTTTGACGCCAGTCCGGGGGGTGGAGGAGCGTGGTTTGCGCCGGCACCAGGCTGTGCCCCGACGCGGTTCTGGTCCCGGAGGTGGACTGCCAGGGACCCCGCGGTCCTGCAGGCGGAGCGGGGCAATCCGAGCTCGCAGGCATTGTGGGAAGCTTACGCGCTGCTGGTGGCGATCGCCACCTGGGCCCCGCGTCTTTGCGCTGGCAGCGCGACCTTGCGGGTCATCGGCGACGCGCAGGGCGTCCTCGAGGCGGTGGTGCAAAGACGTGCAAAGTCCCCGCTGGTCAACCTCGTCGCGGCAGAGATCCAGCTGGAGCTCGGCCCCACGATGCACGACATCACGGCCGTGCACTGGTGGTCCGAGGAGAACGAGTGGGCAGATTCGTTGTCCAGACGTCACGAAGGGGCGCCAGTCCCCGGCGAGCTGCGGGACGCAGTGGAGGACGTGGCGGTCGTCAAGCGCTGGTACTTCGTCGGCTCTGGCACGGCGGGCTCGCGGACGTGTGATGACAGGCCATAGCTTGACGCCTGCGCGGACACAGCCGGTAGATTCTTGCGCAGTCGGCAGGGCGGGACTTTGTTCAGAGTCGCCGCCCAGTCGACGTGTTCGCGCACCCTGGCGGAGCGGTGCTCTGTTCAGGGTCGCTGCCCAGTATGATTTCTGTGCGAAGCCTCGCGGAGCGGAGCCCATTCTGCGTCTCTGCCCATTTGGGTTTTTTTTGTTCCCCCCGCACGCCCTTGTGGGGAGGGATTCTGTTTAGAGTCGCTGCCCGGGCGTTTCTGTCGCAGCTTTGCGGGGCGCAACTCTGTTCAGAGTAGCTGCCCATTTTGGTTTTTGCGTTGGCATTTGGAGCAGGACTATATTGAGAGTCGCTGCCGGTCGATTCGCATTCCTTTGCGGGCGTGGCTCTGTTGAGAGACGCTGTCCGCCCGATTGCGCATGCCCTTGCTGTCGTTCACTGGCTGTGTTGTTTGGAAGATTCGGAAAAGAAATTGTCCTGCTCAGGACGGGGCTGGCAGGTGTGCCAACGGGTTGCCTGTTCAGGCGCAGGCGCAGGTGGCCGGGTTGCCTGTTCAGGCGCAGGCGCAGGTGGCCGGTGCCGCTGCCTGCTGAGGCACTGCGCCGGGGGCCCGATGCGACTCTGCCCCCCTCGCCCGTCGCACGCGCCGCCGCCTGTTGAGGCATGCCCCCTTGCGTTCATTCGCGCTGCGTGGATGTATCCGGCGGGCCTGGTAAGGCCAGGGCCAGCCCTGTTTAGCGAGGGGGTGGGGTGGCGTTGGGCTTGCCTGTTGAGGCTGGCGGCTGCCCTGGTCAGGGTCGGGGGTGGTCACTCCCGTGCGTTAGGTGTGACGCGGCGCGGGCCCCGTCCTGTTTAGGCGGGCCTGTTAGCCCGGCTCCCTGGTCAGGGTGCTCGTGGCCTCATCCGTAGCTGGTTGGCTCAAACCAGCACGCATCATGTGAATCATGTGGTCTTTCGTGCAGGCCCGCGCTGGCCTCAGACGGCGCCATCTCGCCGAGTTCTCTCGGCAGGCGGGGGAGGGGCAGAGTGGCGCCGGCGCTTCAGGCGGGCCTGCGAGTCCGCGACGCCGGGGCCTTGTGGGCCAAGGCGGGCCCGGCGCAGGAACCCAGAGGCCGCTGGCAGTTCCCCTCCACCTCGGAGGCGCGGCGGCCCCGACCGCCTCATTGCTCCCGAACGGGTGTCTGCCTCTTCGCGATCTTCGTCTTCGTCTTCTGCGGGCCCCGGCCGCAGGCGTCCAGCCAGGCAGATTTTTGGGCGCGCGCGCTTTTGCCGCAGCGGTTGCCCGCCCGGGAGGGCCGCGGGCAACGCTGGTGCCAGCTCATGCGGACGCTGCTTCGACCTCCCATGATCCTCGCTGCACGCCAGGGCGGGTGCCGCCGTCTGACTCCGAGGATAGCCGGCGAGGCGGGCACGCGGCGATGGTGCGGCGCAAGGGCCGCCTTATGAAGGCGCTGCGCGGCGCGAAGGCGAGGCACCCTTGGCGGCCGGATGCGCCAGTCCGACGAGCATACGCTCGCGGATCGAAGCGAGGCCTCGATGACAAGCGGCAGGACGCGGCGGCAATCGCGGAGCTCGACGAAGCTGCCCTGGCGAGGGGGACCCGGGCCTCGCATCGCTCTCGCTGGGCCTGGTGGCGGGCGCGGTGCGCAGCTCGGGGCATTCCGCCGCTCCCGGTCAATCCAGACACCCTCGCGTTGGCTGCGGCCCTGCTGTTGCGTGGGCAGTACCGCAGTGGTGTTTTGTATTTGTCGTGCATCAAGCGGCAGCACGTCAAGGCTGGGCACGAGTGGTCGGGGCAAATGGCGCAGATCTTCGGCGACGCTAAACGGGCCATCCTTCGTGGACTCGGCCCCGCCAAGAGGGCAGAGCCGCTGCCGCTGGAGCAGTACGTATCCGACGATTTCAAGGCTAACGTCGCTGTTGCAGCGAGGCCGGAGTGGCCTGCTGCGGGCGTGGACGCAGCCGTGGTTGCGTGCGCATGGCTGCTCCGCGAAGTGGAGAGCAGCTCGGCCTTCCTCAGGTCAGTGGAGCTCTTCGAGGCCGAGGGGGAGGAGGACGGTCCGTGCGGTTGGGCCACTTGGCATCTACCTGCCTCAAAGGCTGACCCGGCAGCCCTCGGTAAGTCACGCTCGCTGGGCTGTGCGTGCCCGTCTCGACTCTGCCCCGTGCGCGCCCTCCGGAGAGTTGTCGACGTATCCCGGAGGCATCGGGATACGCAGTGTCGAGCTGATTCCACCGAAGCCCACAACTGGCCGCTCCTCGTGGACACGTTCGGCAGGCCGCTCACAAAGGCATCGGTCGTGGCATTCTACAAGGGGCTCACAGAGGCGGTCGGAGGGCGCATTGAGCATGTGTCGGGCCACTCTGCGAGAGTGACGGGTGCGCAGCGCATGGCCAAAGCCGGACATTCTCTTGCAGTGATTCAGCTGTTTGGCAGGTGGGGCTCAGCGGCGGTACTGCTTTATGTTCGCGACGCTCTTCTTGGAAGCAAAGGGGGTGGCCTGGCCGCTCGCACGGAGGGGGCGCGTCCGACGCACCCTGTACCGATGACCTTCATAGCCGGGTTCAGGATCGCGCGCGGGCGTCTGCAGGCGTCCTCCGCGGCAGCGGTCCCGAGGTTCAGGCCGTGTCGGAGGATGTTGTGGAGCGCATCGCAGCCACTGTCCTTTCAAGGCTCAGGGACCCCGCCGGCTCGGACAAGGAGCAGTTCGAGGCCCTTGTTCGGATCGTCGACGAGAAGTGCGACCAGGTGAGAGACGACGTGGCCGTCATCACGGGCACCAAGCAGCCGGAGTACGTCGCTTGCAACGGTGGGCAGTTCCACATGGTGTTCTCTCCCCAGCGGACCTTCTGCGGATGGTCATGGAGCATCTCCGACTACGAGCCTATCCTCAAGGAGCAGTGGGACAGTGCGCCCTGTGCAGGCGCTGTGTCTCGCAAGTGCGCGAAGTGCAATAGGTTTGCACTTACGAGGGGGGGGTGTGATTCCAGGTAGCGGATCGACGGCCTGTTTAGGCGTCTCGGCGTGTTTACGTCGGCACCGAGGCCTCGGGTGGATTGCAGTTGGGCGTTTGCCCAAGCACTGCTGGATACCTGCCCTGTTCAGGGCCTCGTAGTGTTAGCCAGCTTGCGTCTCCAGGCAACGGAGGACTGGTCATCGATTGAGCGTGTGGCAAAAGGTGAATCCCGAGCGGGGATGCGGCAAGTGAGGTTGAGTGATTGCGTTTACCACGCCGGCAACAGTGTGTCGGAGCAGGGTGCAGCGTAGCACAGCCTGATGTGCGCAGTTGCACGTCTGCGCAGCCCGCACGCGCGCGCTCCCTTGCCTGCGCGCGCGTGCCCTGTTGTCATGCCCCGGCGCCGGCGTGTGGGCGTGAGGTGAGGAATAAAACCCGTCTCAAATGCAACCGCTTGCTGTTGACCTTGCGAGGGGGGGCACGATTTCTTGCCCCTGTCGCCGGAGAGGTTTCGTTACAGTTTCGTGCCCAATGCACTGTGCAGACACGTATGCACCGAGCCAGCCAATAGGCGTGCCTAGGTTGCAGGTCTCGCTCGCTCTCTCTCTCTCTCTCTCTCTCTCTCTCTTGTCCGTGTCCATTATGGCTCAGGGATGGACCTGTTGAGGTCTTTTCCCACCCGCCCGCCCTGGTGGGGTGTCGCATGGTTATGCGTCCGCGCTGTTCAGCTGCGGGGTGGGCGAGCCCCGAGGGGGCCCAAACGCCAGTCAGGGGGTGTGATTCCAGGTAGCGGATCGACGGCCTGTTTAGGCGTCTCGGCGTGTTTACGTCGGCACCGAGGCCTCGGGTGGATTGCAGTTGGGCGTTTGCCCAAGCACTGCTGGATACCTGCCCTGTTCAGGGCCTCGTAGTGTTAGCCAGCTTGCGTCTCCAGGCAACGGAGGACTGGTCATCGATTGAGCGTGTGGCAAACGGTGAATCCCGAGCGGGGATGCGGCAAGTGAGGTTGAGTGATTGCGTTTACCACGCCGGCAACAGTGTGTCGGAGCAGGGTGCAGCCTCGGGGTCGCGAATCTTGTGCAATTTACTAGGGTTCGTAGCCTCGGGGACGCAACAATATGGTAATTTACGATGGATTGTGGCTTCGGGGGCGCGCATCGGAGGTTGGGGGGTGAGATCGAAGTGGAACGGAGAGCCCCCCACCGGGAAGTCGGTTTCGGTTTCGTGTTCGTGCGTGCCGTGCGTGCGGGCGAGGCGAAGCTGCGTGGGCGGGCGAGCGGAAAGTCTCCTGTGGCTGAGGCGAGGCCGGACCAAATGATTCTCCTCCCGGCAAACGGGGCCGCGCGGTGTCCTGCCGGTGCCCCGCCGGTGTCCCGCTGGTGTCCGGGTAAGTCTCCTGTGGCTGAGGCGCGGCCGGACCAAATGTTTCCGGACGGGCAAACGGGGCCGC
>CAUYUJ010018693.1:616059-656059 GCA_963575745.1 Prorocentrum cordatum | reverse complement strand
CGCGCTCAGGCGGTCTGGCGGGAAACGGTAAATGTTGATTGTCTGGCGGCAAGAGGGAGGGAGAAAGGCGAAAGCGGCCACGGGGTGGGATCAAGGGGGAGGGGAGACAGCGAGAGTGACGCACACAGACAGAGAGACAGAGAGAGAGAGAGAGAGACAGAGAAAGACATATATATATATAGAGATTTACATGTTCATATATATATATATATATACATATATAGAGAGAGAGAGTTACAGAGTGACAGAGCGAAAGAGAGAGAGAGAGAGAGTGAAAGAGAGTGAATGAGACAGAGAGAGAGAGAGAACACACGGAGTAGAGAGTGGACAACAGAGACGGCCGCATTTGTTATCCTTTTCGTCCCGCCCGCCACCAGCATGTTGTCTTCACGTGCTCGGCACGAGCAGCAGATTGGGGTTCTCCCAGGCGGGTCTCTGGTGTCTGACATCTATGGAATACGCCAGTATTGGAGAGAAGAGCATCCAGGGCTCGACCTAAACAGTGTTTCCCGTTCTCGTTTTACGTTTGTTTCCCCTCGTTCTGTATTCGTTCCGCCGTTGCTGCAAAACGGATTCGAAACGGAAGCGGTCAAAGAAGGCGCCGAAACACCGTTTGGACCGAGCCCCGAAAGCACGAGCTCGGAAGTCTGCTGTCCCAGGCTTGCCGTCGCGAGGACTGCCGCACGCCTAGCCACGGCCATAAGAGCCGCGGTGCGGCAATTAGAGCGCCGGAGGGGCCGCGGGTTCGGAGCCGCGGCTGCGAGAGGGTCGTGGCTTGAGGCGCGCAGTGGCCAGGGGCCAACGGCCATCGGGTCTGGGGAGCGGGAGAGAATCGGGGAACAAACGGAGTCCTCGAGTCGAGGGAACGCTAACATGGATTCAGGCGCGTGGATCATCGGCGGGTCCCGATTCCACACAGAGTCGGCGCGCGCTCTTGCCAAGAGAGGCGGCATCGGCCTCATGTGCCCGGGATTCCTTCCCCGATCCGAGGACCCGGCGCCCACGCTCCAGGTCCATTTTAGCCAAGCCGATTTGCACAAGTGCGCCGCGTGTGGGTGCGGTACAAATCCGCAGCCGTTGACGGGGCTGTCCCGGTGAGGTGTAGCTGCGCACGCTGGCGGCGCGGCGGGTCTCTGTTCAGCTGCTTTCGGCAAACCCCGCCAGCGCGTTCGCGCAGCATCGATATGCATGCGGGATGGCTCCAAGGAGCTCTCCCGAACAGGCTCGCCAGAGTCTTGTCGGGGCCTCCTGGCAAGCAGCGCCACGGAGCTGCAGTCCGGCGTTGCCGTAGGGTTGCATAGTGCAGTCGGAGCGCTGACGAAGGAACCCTTTTCGTTTGGGGGGGGCTCCATGCTCCTGATTTGTTGTACTGTTGCCTTTGGTTTACCTTGGATTTTCGATGGGAAATCGAAGTTAAACTGATGAGAAAGAGGGGCCTCGTTCCTAATTTAGGGTTCCTTACGTCAACGCCCCGACGGTAGTTGCGTTGCCTCTTGGGAGTTTCTCCGTGGGACTTCTTGTAGCCCTGCTGGTGTCCTCTCGGGAGCTTCCTGGTTAGCCTGTTGAGGGCCTCTTGGGGGCCTTTTTTGGGGTGGGGGTCATCTTGGGCGCCATGACCCTTGCGGGTTCTTCTGAAGAAGATGTGGCAGAATCAGCTGAGGGCCTTCTGGTTGGGTCGTGGCCGTCTTGTAGCCTTCTTGGGGTGGTATGGTGCCGTTTGGTGGATCTCGGGTCAGTGTGGGGCTCTAGGGAGCGGGGGTCGATTGCCGACCGAAAATTTGGAGGCATTCCAAGGCGCCCCAATGCGCCGTCTGAACGGTAGCGGATTGCGGCGAGATGTCGTATAGCATGCTAGTTAAGAGCACTGGCGTTTCCTTGTTGTATCTATGTAGGTCGTGATCCTTGCCTGCTTTGTCCTGGCTGCACCATGTTTCTGAAAAGCGCCTTCGCTGGGTTTCTTAGTTAAGCGTGGGGGAGGTACCCCCCGACGGGTGTCAACCTCGCCTAGTTGTCGCGGCGCGACGTGGGTCGGAGCGCCTTTTGCGCGTGGTGGCTGCCCGCGACGGGGGTCGATGTGGGGCTGTCGGCGGGGGTGACGCCCCCCCGACGCTTATCAAGAAACTCGGAGTTTGCTTCAGATGATCCCCTCCTCTCATATTGCCCCCCTCCAAAACAAGACATCACACTGAGAAAAACTGTCTTCTCACCCACACCCACATTTCGTCATGCACCCGCCCGTCTTGCACGTTGGTTTCTAACGCACAGGCGTCCCCAGGCTGCCGAGAGCATGAGCGGCTTCCTCTTGGAATTTCTCCGGTCGTTTCGATTGGCGTTCTTCCTGATGGTGATCGTTTTCTTATTCGTTGTTTTGCCGATCGGCGCGGGCCCTCGCACCCCCTCCGTCCCCCCCCCTCCATGGAGTAGATCTTGGATGTGTTGGGCGACTTTTTCAAGCAGGTGGGGTCTCCTCCAGAGGACGCACGGTTCCAAACAGTCGCGTTAAGCAGAGGTCCGGAGCCAGCCCCCTTTCCCCCCCCCCGTTCGCCCAATGTCGAATCGCCGAATATGAAAACGCCCACATACTTGCCGAACTCCTCGCCTCTTCCACGGTTGCTTCTATGAGCATTGCCCTCCTCTCTCGCAAGACGCAGCGCCGGCGACGCGTTGCATCAGAAGTCATATCTCGTGCGGTCTTTCTCGCCCCTGGTCTGGTTGCCCCCCCTCTCTCCTCGTTGCCCACATGCTCTCTCTATTATGCTTCCTTCTCGTTGCGCCTCGCGGTCGATGCAGCTGCTTGGCCCAAGCCCCCCTCGCGGCCCCCTCCAGCGTGCGCCTCTTGCAGGCGCTCGCTCAGGCGACCATTCAAGGGGCGGGTGAGCTGCTCCTCCGAGGCCTGCGAGCCGCGCCCTGCGAGCGGCTCGCGGGCGCCACCCGTGTCGGCGCGAACCCGCCGAGGCGCGCAGCCGAAGCCATGGGCTGCTGCCATGGCCCGTCCGCGGGCGGGGGGGGCACCTCGCCTCCTCCTCCTCCTCCTCCTCCTCCTCCTCCTCCTCCGCTTCCTCCTCCTCCTCCTCCTCCTCCTCCTCCTCCTCCTCCTCCTCCTCCTCCTCCTCCCCCTCCCCCTCCTCCTCCTCCTCCTCCTCCTCCTCCTACCCGTGTCTCGCATATGCCATGCCTCGTGCGGAGGCCCAGCTGGAGATCCAACCGCCTGCTGGCTGCGAGCGCGGCCCAGGTTGCGCCCCCCTCCCCCCCGCTCCGGGGGGCTGTTCCGTTCCGCGCGGAGCCCGCCTTTGAGGCGCCGCAGCGGTTCGCCGACGAGGCGGCGCGCGTAGGCACCCCCCAGAAGGACCTCCAGGAAGAAGGGCCCGAACGACTCACACCAGGACGAGAAACCCCAAACGACTCAAACCACGAGGAGCGCTTTCTCTCCCTCCTCCTCCTCCGCCTCGTCCTTCTCCCGCTCCCACCACAAGGAGGATGTACAAGGAGGCGGGAGGAAGGAGGAACAGGGGAGATATGCGGGGGGACCTCCAGGCGATGCCCGCCCAGGTCGCCTCCCCCACCGCAGGGTGTTCACAGCCGCGCAGCTACACAGGCGTCGGCTCCTCTGGTAGCAGCGTGGGGCAATGGCAGGCCTAGGAGCGCACGCCTTTCGCTCCGGCCACCATGGTCCCGCCGGGGGTCGGCGGCTTAGCGGGGGGGGGGGGGGGGCGCCGCGGGAGAAGAGCTTCGTGTGAGCAGCACCCGCGAGTCCAAGCTGGAGATGGTGGCGCTGCCGTGTCTGCCGGAGTCCCTCCAGCGGTCGGGGCCGCCGCGGGCGGCGTCGCACCCTGTGTTGGGAACGCTCAGCGACCCTCTCCACTACGCGGCCCATGGGACTGCAGTCAGGGGTCAAGGGAGGGGCTGCCGGGACCACGACGCACGGCATCGCGCGTCGCAGGGAATGGCAGCAGGTACTGGTACAGCACGGGCGCGAGGTGCGGTCGATCCTGAAGGCGAACCTCGCCCGTGCCCTGGGGGTGGAATTGTTTACGATGGCCCCCATGGCTATGTCCCAGTATTTTCGCGAGCGCGGCCTGCTGGGGGCCCGCCCAGCGGCCGCGAGATCCTCGCGCATTTTGCGTGGCCCACCGCGGAGTTGTGGCGCGCGTCCGAGAGCGGCGGGGATGCATGCGGACATGGCGGATGCCCTAGTAGCCTGCCAGCGCATGTTCATCGACCAGTTGGCGTGGGACCGTGGCTATCTGGTCCCCTGCTCAGTGGGGGCTCCTTCTGGTTTCGCCCGCCGTCTTCGACACCTTTCGGTACCCTGTGTTGGGCTGTTTGCGGGGCCTTTGGAGGCCCTCTTCGCGCCCGTTCCCTCCTCCGTCCTCCCTGCCGCTGGGGCTGCCTGGGTGCAGACCCTGGGCAAGTCGCGGGCGAATGACGAAAGCGGCCTCTGGTCAAAGACAGGCCCTGGAGGGAAGCATTCTGAGCTGTCAGCGGCGCCAGCACGCCAGCTGGATTTCGTGGCCGTTGGCATGCCTCTCTCGTGGAGTGGGGGCGCAACCAAAACGCGCCCACCCCCACCCGGCGACCTACCAGACACTATCGCCGAACGCATCAAAAGCAGGCAGAGTGCGGGAGGGAGCCGGTTTCGGTCACGACGAGGGAGGGTGGAGTAGGGAAGGGGTCGCAGGGTCGCAGATAGAAGAGGAGTGGGGAGGACGGGGGTGAGGAAATGAGGGGGGAGGAAGGGCGGGGAGGAGGGAGGACGGAGGAGGGAGAAGTAGGAGGAGGGAGGGTGGAGGAGAGGACGAGTCGTCGTCGCTGAGCCGTCGCTGGGTGGAGTTCATTCTCCGCGATTCCGCGCTGGCCCGCCCTGGCCCGCGCCCTGCCTTGCAGCGCGGCAGGCGCGGGGCGACAAGAAGGGCCAGGCCTCCTTCAAGATGGCGAACAAGCAGGGCCGCATCGAGCTGTCCTGCAACAACACGTCCTGCCTCGGGACGGCCGCTGGCCGGGTCCACGATCGAGGCTCGAGGATCGAGGCACCTGGGTTCGTTGCGTGATGCCCGACCCCGAGCCAAGGCTGCGGGTCGGGGGCCCACTAATCGGGGGAAGGCCTTTGTCGAGGAGTGGGCTGCCTCCTTTTCGGCCCTCCCCCCCGCTCCAGCGACAGAGGGTTGCCAATGTACGTCCAACACTGGCAGTCCTGGCTTTTCGAGTAGGAGGCCGGCTGCAGAATTGATGTGCCCCAGAATTGATTTGCTTCCGCCGAGCATGTTCTTAGATCTACCTGAATGCTACATACGTGCGTGTGTGTGTGTGTGTGTGTGTGTGTGTGCTTGTAGACTGGACGAGCACGTCCATATGGGGCCAGCTCGGTTCTGCAGTGGATCTCCTGCTTGAATTGTTGTTGGGCCAGGTCGTCAATTCTGTCACGCGACCGTGGGACGTTCCTGCCGCTCCTCCTGGCCTGCTGGGGCCTCCCGGGAGAGCCGCCACGCGGAGGCGGCCCGTTGCAGGAGAGCGGGGGGGGGCTCGAGGAGGAGAAGGGGGACTCCTAGGAGGAGGAGGAGGAGGAGGAGGAGGAGGAGGAGGAGGAGGAGGAGGAGGAGGAGGGAGGAGCAGGAGGAGGAGCAGGAGGAGGAGGAGGAGGAAGCAGGAGGAGGAGGAGGCAGGAGGCGAAGGAGCCGCGCCGAGACCTCGCGCCACGCCCTGCCTGCCCGCCCGGCTGCCCCCTCCCCTCCCCCCCCGGGGGGGGTGGGGGGGGCTCTGGCCTCGCCCACGCCCCTCGGTGTGTGCTCGGCCAGCCCCCCCTCCCCCTCCCCTCCTCCTCCTCCACCTCCTCTCCTCGCTCCCTCCCTCCCTCCTCGCCCTCTCCTTCTCTCCTCTCCCCCCTCCCCTCCTCCTTCTCCTCCTCCCTCCTCCTCCTCCTCCTCCTCCTCCTCCTCCTCTCCTCCCTTCCTCCTCCTCCGCCTCCTCCTCCTCCCCCCTCCTCCCTCCTCTCCTCTCCTCCTACCTCCTCCTCCTCCTCCCTCCTCCTCCTCCTCCTCCTCCTCCTCCTCCTCATCCTCCTCCTCCTCCTCCCTCGCCCCCATGGGGCCCCCCGCCCGGCCCCCATTGGGGTGCCCCGCTCAAGGAGCCGCCCCTTGGAGGATCGGGGTTCTGGGGCAGGGTGCTGGCGATCGAGGAAGGAACAGATGGCATAAACGTACGCTTTTGGCGCTCCGCGCGGATTTCTCGGATCCGCGCTGGGCCCTCCCCCCGGCGGCGCCTCCGGCGCCGCCCCTAGCTTAGCGCGCTCCGCGCGCTAGGGAGGAGGGTCTGGCGCAGATCCAAGAAGCCCGCGCGGAGCGCCGAAAGTTTATGTTCATGCAGCTTTTTCTTCTTCTGAGCAAGATTCGAGTAAGAGATCGACTACGTGATCGATCTGCACCTGAATGCAGAATGCATGATGCCGTCGAGACTGCGAAGCGTAGACTCGGCGGGACAACGGCTTCTGTGCAACCTGCGTGCGTTGCTTGAGCTCGCCATCTGCTTCGTCATGCAACGTATCTCGTTTCGGCCTCGTCCTGATCATCCTCTTCCCATCCTGCTCATCGCCACCATTCTCACCGCCAGCTTGTCATCACGATTGCTTTCATCATCACAAGAACTGTCGCCATCACCAATTCGCACATCATGGCGATGGTCGTTGCCGTCATCAGCATCGTCGTCCCCGTCATCGTTACCATTGCCATCATCAATACACTGATGTTCAGGGGTCGGCTGGCGACGGCGAACCGGATTAGCTCACCCCCCCTGGTCCTGAGCGCAGGTTGTTCGATCCCTCGGGCTTCTTCGGGACGTCGTGGCCGCGAGCTCGCTTGCCTCGGGCTTGGGCCCGCTCCTCGGGGGGGCCCGCGGTGGCCGCGACAGGGGGTGGGGGCGTGTAGTACTGTAATCAACTGTCACTTCCTCTCTCTCTCTCTTTCTCTCTCTCCCTCTCTCTCTTTTCTCCTGCACTAGTTGGGACCGCTGCTCATGATACGATGCGCTCCTACCGCTCTGTATCCTGCCCTCAATCCTCCCCCATGTAGCCCGAGCAGAATCTGATACTCCTCGTCGTCACTGTGTCCCCCTAAACATGTACTGGTTTTCTTAGATCACCTCGTCAATCCATTTGCCTTCAGGGGGTCTCACGGGAGGCCTCTCGGAAGCCCCGTAGAGGCGATATTGCAGTGTCTTGGGGCCTCTTGGTCTCTTTCGGACCTGTTGGGGACCTCCTGGAGCTTCTAGGGGGCCTCGTGGGGGCCTGCTGGCGGCCTCGGGGATCATCTTTGGGCGGAGGGCTCGAAACGACAGTTCGCTTTCCGCTGCTTGCGGCCCTTCTCGGGGCTCTCTTGGACCTCGTCGGGGGCCTCTAAATGCCCTTTTGGATCGTCCTGGAGGAACAACGGCAGGCTTTCGCGATAGTATTTATAAACGAATCCATATCCATACACACACACACAGAAGGTCATCATTCGTCGAAGGCGCGAGGCGTGACACCCAGGGAGGATTGGCACGCTCTGGGCCTGGCGGCCGCCGTATGCAGGGCGTGCGAGGCGGGCCGGGCCAACCTGTCGGGCCGGGAGCAGTGAGGGCGCGGCCTCTCGGGGGGGCTCCGGGGCCGTCTTTGGGGGGCAGCTTGGGCCGTCTCGATCGGGGAGCGAAGAATGACGTAGACACAAGAACTCGAAGGTCCGCGCGGATTTCTCGGATCGGCGCTCGACCCCACTCCCTGGCGCGCGGAGCGCGCCAGGGGCGGCGCCGGAGGCGCCGTCAGGGGGCCCCAGCGCTGATCCAAGAAATCCGCGCGGACCTCAGAGTTTTTATGTCTATGTAATGTTTCGTTCCCTACTTGAGGCCATCTGGACGTCTTGGAGCGCTCTTGGGCCGTCTCAGGACCGTCTTGGACCGTCTCGGGGGCCCCCTAGGATTCAGTTGGCCCGTCTGAGGGCCCGCTGGCTTCGAGAAGCCCCAAAGCTACGCGACAAGTCCCGAAAGGCACGCGAGAAGTCAATGAACAATCCAGCAATTGTGTCTCCATGCCTTTCAGTATTTACAATGTTCTATTTCCAGGAAGACCTGAGGGCAGTCCATCTCGTGCCACGAACATGTGTAGATGCGACATCTCGTTTGTGAGATTCACGTTGGTCGAATAACGTCAGGGTCGGTTTCATCCTGGGACGCGGGAGTCAACATCGCTGCGTGCAGCAGAGGACGGCACTCGCTGGCGAGGCGTTGGGCGATTAACGCAACGCGGTGGCTAGCGCCACGGCTGGCGGTGCTGGTGTGGTCGGAGTTGTCCCAGCTGGAGATGGATGTGATTTCAGTTCGCTCGCTGGGTGGACGACAAAGTTTAACACCATGAAAGTATGAGGGGCGACATCTTTTGGCTGTGACGGGTGCTTCACCTTGTCGTGCACGGCCTTCGGCTTTGGCAGACAGGGTCTGTTGACCGCTGATTCGGAACGGAAGACGGCATGGCGGTGCGGCTTGAAGAGCGCTCCAGGCGAGGATTCGTAGAAATACAGAAGCCAAGCTCTCGAGGAGCGGCACGGTACTTACAACATCGCCCCGTGTCCGTGCTCCGTGCCTTGTGTGTGTGCAAAGTCAGAGCCTTAATCTAGTCATCAACCTCGCCCTTTTCTTGGTGTGATCAACCGGAGAACTCCCTTTCTCTTCGCTTCTGCTCCTCGGTGCGCCGCTCGCGCTCCTTTCCAGCTCTTATCCTTCGCCCCCCTTCTCTATCCTTAGCCGCTCCCTGCTCTAATTGTCCGTCATTCGCTTGGCCCCGGCCCCGGAGGTGGCCCTCGAGGCTTTGTCATCGGACCTCCCCTCCTCTCTTCTTCGCCCCCTCCCCCTGCGCGACTGTCCAGACCGTTGCGCCTCCCGCGAAAAATTCGCGAGAGTCCAGGCCCCCCGCGAAAAATTCACGAGAGTACCGCGAACGATTCGCATGAATCCTTCGCGCCGTGCACTGTCCCCTGAGACGCCCCCCGGGCTACCTTGCCCCCGTGAAACCCTCCTGGGCGATTCGCGAGGGCTGTTCCCGCGCGAGACCACCCCGGGCGACTCGTGCAGGAACTGAGCGGCGGAGACCCCCCTGGCGACTCCACCGCTCGGACCGACCCCCCCCCTGTTGAGTCGGCCCGTCCTGGACTCCCCCCGGGCGATCCAGGACCCCCCGCGCCCTCCTAGGCGAGCAGGAGCGCATACGGGAAAAAAACCCGCCTAAGCTCCCCCTTTTTGCGGGAACTTTGGCGGGTGCGATCCGCGCCGGGGCGGCAGTCGAACCCCCCGGGTGATAGATCGCGGCAGATTCCTCCCACATAACAAAACACACACACACACACACACACACACACACACACACACACACACACACACACACACACACACACACACACACACACACACACAACAAACAACAAAGCAACACAACCCAACACAAAAAAAACAGACAAAAAACACCAGAATGAACAGAACAAACAACACAAAACATTCAAAACCACACACGCACACAAAAATGTTTAAATTATGGCTCTGACGTGTCCAGTCACGCGAGTCGTGTCCGCGCTGTCGCGTTTTCCCGGTATACGGCACACCCGAGAACAGCGGTTTGCACCCCGGGATCAGCATTCCGCGCAAGAGGCAACCCTTGCCGATCAACTGAGAAGCGATGAGGCCCGTACATGCACGGCTGAATACCGACATTGTGATGATGTCGTGTGTTATTCGGATGTTTGGGAGTCCAGGCCTGGTGTTCAGGTTAATAGGTGGCATGCGACGGTGGAGTGTTCGGGGCGGCAAGGGTTTCCGCACATAATGGGGGCCCTGGTGCCTTGCACTTACGTTGCGGGATGCACGAGGCAATTTCGTCAGAAGAAAAAGAGGTCCCCATGGATGTGCCGCATACGCCGGAAATGCGCGTCCGCGGCTGGTATAGGGCGACTATGACGGCGAACCAGCGTCGATCGAATGTGGTATTGGCACTTCTCAATCCCGATGGCGGCAGCCGTCGGTTGAGGTGGCGTTCGAAGGTCCGCATCCACCGCAGCAGCGGTGTCGACTGCGATATCGTCACCGCCATGGTGTACTGCGTCGATGGTAGAAAGAAAACCACAAGCCCAAGCCGGAGGGCACGCAAACCAACAAGATGATCTGTATCTTCGTCTGGCCTGTGAGCAACTTAGTATTCCCAGTTTGCACGCTTGTGTAAGTTGCGCAGTGTTGGCCTTGAGCGCGTGTCAGTGCATGGTGCCCCTCCTCCTCCGTCTCTCCCCCCATCCTCCTCGGCCCCTTCTTCTTCTTCCTGCTTGTTTTTCTCGCTTGGCGAATCACCGCAGCCCCCTGCCTTGTGGAATCGCCCATGTGGCCGAGCGTTGTGGCAAGAGCTCTGCCAAGCTATCGGACCATGTGTTATCCCAGCAGTTGCGGAAACCCTTCGGGAAACATTCGGGGGAGTACGGCGGGGAAGATCAGGAGGAGGAGGAGGAAGAGGAGGAGGAGAAGAATGAGGAGGAGGAGGAGGAGGAGGAGGAGAAGGAGGAGGAGGAGGAGGAGGAGGAGGAGGAGGAGGAGGGGGAGGGGGAGGAGAAGGAGGAGGAGGAGGAGGTGGAGGAGGTGGTGGAGGAGGAGGAGGAGGAGGAGGAGGAGGAGGAGGGAGCATCTTGGGAGCCTCCGGGGGCAGTCTTTGGGCCTCATGGGAGTTTCCTGGGAGCCTCTTGAGGCATCTTGGGGGCCTGATTGGGCCTCTTGGATCCCTTTGGGGGCTTCTCGGGGGCCTCTCTGGCCGTCTTCGGGCATTCCTGGCCCGTCGGACGCCGTCGAAAGCTGTCTTGGGGGCCTCTCTAGGCCGATGTGGGGCCCTCTTGGGGTCGTCTAAAAGGCCATCTTGAGCGTCTTGGAAGCCTTTTGGGCCGTCTTGGGGCCCTCTAGGGGCCGTCTGGGGGGCCTCTTCGGCCGTCCTGGGGCCACATTGGAGACTTCTTGGGCGATTTTGGGGCGATCTTTGGGGGCTGTTGGGCCGCATCGGGCCGTCGGAAGGTCGAAAAGAAACAGAGGCCCACATCCTGCGAACATCGGGCCTTCCTGGGGGCCCTCTTGGGAGCCCCTTGGGCCGTCTTGGGCCATCTTGGAGCGATCTTGGGCCGTTTTGGTGGGCTCGTGGCCCGTCCGACGCCAACGGAAGCCGTCTTGGGGGCTTCCCTGGGCCGACTTGGGGCCATGTTGGCGTGCCCCAGGGCTGTCTTGGAGGCCACCTTGGGCGAACTTGGAGGCCTTTGGGGCCATGTTGAGGCGATACTGGGGGCCTTTTGGACCGTCTTGGGCTGCTAACAAAAAACGAAAACGCCCAAATCCTTCAAACCCTACGCACAACAAATGGTTCCCCACATCCAACATGGGGTTCTTGTTTTCTTTGCACACACACACACACACCGCAGGATCTCTCCCACCCCCTCTCTTCCCCATCATCACCATCAGCATCAGCATCATCATCATCATCATATTCATATTCATCTTCATCTGAATTACACCCTCACGCACTCACACTCACACACTCACTCCCCCTCTCCGCCTCACTTACTCACTCCCTCTCTCCGCCTCACTCACTGCATCGTCATCACTCACACACTCACTCACGCCCACACTCACTCTCACACTCACACACACCATCATTATCACGATCATCATCACTCGATCACTCACCCACTCACTCACCCACTCATCACCACCGTCATCCACTCATTCACCGTCATCATCATTCACTCAGTCATCACTTCGTCATCATTCACTTCCTAGCTTGAGCATGGAGGAAGTATCAAGCGGGAGCTTCGTCTGTGAGTGAATTATGAGGAAGTCTCAGGCGGGAACCCCCTCCCTATGGGTCCCGCGCTTGATGTTGGTAATCCGAGCGGGTTATGCTCAACCATGTAGTTGTCGTTTTGGGGCTCCAGAAGCCTGAATATAGAGGAAGTATCAAGCGGGAGCTTCGTCTGTGAGCGACTTGTGAGGAAGTCTCAGGCGGGAGCCCCCTCCCTATGGGTCCCGCACTTCACGTTGGTAATCCGAGGGGGTCATCTACAACCCTATATATGTCGTCATTTTTGGGCTCCTCAGGAAGTATCAGGCGGCAGCCTCCTTGGTGAGTGAATTGTGAGGAAGTTTCAGGCGGGAGCCCCCTCCCTATGGGCTTCGCATTTATGTTGGTAATCCAGGCAGCTTCCTTGGTGATTGATTTGTGAGGAAGTCTCAGGCGGGAGCCCCCTCCCTATGGGTCCCGCAATTCATGTTGGTAATCCGAGCGGGTCATCCTCAACCATGTAATTGTCGTCTCGTTGGGGCTACTGAGGTTTGAAAATGTAGGAACTATCAGGCGGCAGCCTCTTTTGTGAGTGAATTGTGAGGAAGTCTCCGGCGGGAGCCCCCTCCCTATGGGTCCCGCATTTCACGTTGGTAATCCGAGAAGGTCATCCTCAACCATGTATTTGTCGTCGTTGTTGGGCTCCTCAGGCCTGAATGTGGAGGAAGCTTCAGGCGGGAGCCTCGTCTGTGAAGTGAGTTGCGAGGAAGTCTCCCGCGCCACGTGCATGTGGAACATGCTGATCCTGCGGCCGCCCCCGCGACACATCCTGGAGCGCGGGCCGCCGGCGCCCCTGCGGAAGGCGCTCCGGGAGCTCGTCGAGAAAGCGAAGCCTCCGGGGATGAGGCCGATCAGCTCGCCGCGGAGCTTGGCTTCGTGTTGCCTCCCGCCTGAGCGCCGCGGCGCGCAGCTAGAGGCCCGCGGGGAACGGTCTGGCCCGCGGGGTTGTCCCGACGGCCTCCCCCCGCGCCCCAGCGGCCCGCGGGGTTGTCCCAAAGGCATGGCCCGCAGGGCTTCCCCAAAAGCTTCGCGAACCAGCCGTCGGCGAACGCGCGCGCGCGCGGGCCGAGGCGGCGACGTCGCCGAGGGAAATCGATTTGCTTGTCCCGAACACGGGGAAGTGGGGGGGCACATGGGGAAGAAGCTGGGGAAGGATGAGGACGGGGAAGGGGTAGGGAGAGGGTGATGATGAGGAGGAGGTGGAGAAGGAGGAGCAGGGGGAGGAGGGGGAGGAGGAGGAGGAGGAGGAGGAGGAGGAGGAGGAGGAGAAAGAGGAGGAGGAGGAGGAGGAAGAGGAGGAGGAGGAGGAGGAGGAGGACAAGTAAAAGGAGGAGGATAATAAATATAAAAGTGAGGAGAGGGCAGAGCAGAGGGCGGGAGGAGGGTGTCCGCCAGGGCGAGGAGGGAAGGGCTAAGGGCAAGGCACGCACATGCTCATGCGGGGTCCTTCCGTCGGAGTCATTTTGGCCTATTCGGGCCCTTCTGGATTCGGGGCGTCATTTGAGCCTCTTTGGCCGTCTTGGGCCATCTTGAAGTCTTCTTGGGCGGACTCAGAGGCATCTTGGAAAATTTGCGGGCCGTCTTGGTGGGTTCTTCGTTGGACTTGGAGGCAACTTGGACCATATTGGGCCATTTCGGAGGCCATTTTGGGCGAACGGGACCATCCCAGAAACCATATTGAGCCGTCTTGGAAAACAACTTGGCACGCTGAGGTTGTTTGTGGTCCCATCCGGGTGGCCGGCTGGATGGGCCGAAGCGGAAACGATTTAAAACCAAACCGCATAGGGTTCGGCACGCCGGACACCCTTATGGCACGACCACAGCGGGCGGCGGATCGAATGGCCTTCGGCCCATCCCGCCACCGTGCGTGGGTTGTGGCTCAGAGTTATCAGGGATGTGTTTTGGGGGGTCTCTCCAGGGCGCTCTCGGGGGCCTCTTTGGAGCAGTTGTGATGCCTTTGGGGGACCTCTTGGGGGCCTCTTGGGGGCCTCTTGTGGCCTCCTGGGGGGCCGTCTCGGGGCCGAGAGCTCGAAGTGTCCGTTCGGGTTCCCCATCTGGGCCCTCTCTTTGGGTCGTCTTTGGGCCTTCTTGGGCTGTCTTGGGCGCCTCTTGGGCCGTCTCGGGACCCTTTTTGGCCGTCGGTCTTGGGGCCGTCTTGAGGCTCTCCTGGGGACCTGGGGCCGTTTTGAGGTGATCTTGGGAGCTTCTTGGGCCGTCTGGTGGCGTCGGGAAGCCGAATAGGCGAGAAGGCCGAAAAACATTCAAAAACCGACGGACAATCAATGATTTATGTCTTTGGGGGCCCTCTTGGGACGTCTCTTGGAACACTCTGGGGACGTGTTCGGGGCCTCTTGGGCCGTGTTGAGGCCATCTGGGGCATATTGCGGCACTCTTGGGCCTTTGCGGAGGCATCTTCGGTGCTTTTTGGGCCCATGTTTTGCCCGTTGCGCTGCCGCAGGACGCGCGCGACACGCCCGGGGAATCCCCAGTAATCCCAGGGAATCCCCGAAATCCTTCGAAATCTCCGGAAATCGTTGTGAAACCAGTGACCGGGGTGCCGGAGCCCTTTAAAACTTTTCAACCTTGCAGCTCTGAACTTCTCAGGGCTGCATGATCCGTGTGACATTCCACCACGTGGTGCAGGCACGGTGGCGGAGTCCTAATCCAATAGCCCTTATAACGGCGACGATGGAACACAGTGCCGGGGAACTGCTTTGAACATCACCAGTCGTTCAAAGCAGTGCCCCGGCACTGCTTTGAACGATGCGGAAATGCGATCAGCAGGAGCCTTCGTCTGTTCCTTCTCCTCTTCTCGTCGCTGTATGCTCTTCCTTGTCCTCCCTCCTCCCCCGTTCCCTCTCTAATTAATTACCTCGTTCTCCCAGTCTCACGCGCACTCTTCCTCCCCCCTCTCCTCCTCCTCTTCCTGCTTCTCCTCCTCGTCCTCCTCCTCCTCCGCCTCCTCCCCCTCATTTGTTATATTTCTCCGTCCTTGTCCTCCTGTCCCCGTTCTCCTTCTCCCTCTCCTCCTCCTCCTCCTCCTCGTCGTCGTCGTCCTCCTCCTCTTCCTCCTCCTCCTCCTCCTCCTCCTCCTCTTCCTCCTCCTCCTCCTCCTCCTCCTCCTCCTCCTCCCCTTCTTCCTCCTCCTCCTCCTCCCCCTTTTCCTCTCCCTCCTCCTCCTCCTCCTCCTCCTCCCCCTTCCCCCTCTTCCTCCTCTGCTATCACTCCTCCATAATTCCTGTCCGCTCCTCCCCTTCACTGATCTTCCTCTTCGTCATCATCATCCCTTTCGTCGCACGCCTCTTAATCCTCAATCGGTTCCCAATCTTCTCGACTTTCTTGTCATCCGCGTCCTTGGCTGTTGGAGGGGCCTCAGGAATTCTCAGGGCTCTTGTGTTGCACGCGAAGGCACACCTCCCAGGAACGCATCATCCTCCTCACATTCACCCTCCTCCTCCTCATCCTCCTCCTCCATGCACGTTCGGCTCAAGCCCGCGCCGACGGTAGGTTTCACGGCGGTTGGGCGGGCTCGCGCCCGCCTCCGCGGCCTGCAGTCGGGGCAGAGATGCGTGCAGGGTGGGATGACAAAGCGGAAGAGGAAACACGGGCCGCAGTTGCGGATTCTTCAAAGAGCAGCGGCGGCGGTTGGGGAACAAGTGGGGGTTGGGGCGGCCGCAGTGGCGGATACGGCGGCGGAGGTGACCGCAGTGGCGGCTGGGGCGGCGGAGATTCTCTTGGCGGATGGAGAGGAAAAGCGCAGGATGGCGGCGACGGAAGTGACCGCAGTCGCGGATGGGAGGGCGGCGGATGGGGCGGCAACGGATGCGAGGGTTGGGGAATGGAGGGCGCCCGCTGGTGGGACGACGAGGGTGGCTGGTGGAATGCATGGGAAGGTGGCCGCTCGAGTGCCTCGGCAGGTTCTCCTGCCGCGGAGCCCGCGGCCGCAACAGCGGCGGGCAAAGGAGGCGGTCCCCTGCTTCCCCCAGGGCGCGAAGAACAAGGCGCAGTTGCGCTGTTTCAAATTGTGCGCAATGAGCCGCTGCCAATTTTCAAGTTGGAATTCTTCGAGAACTTCAGGGCGAACTGGAACGGCAATTATAAGCAGCACAACGCGGCCTTGAAGTGGTTCCGAGACGAGTACGAAGACCGAGAAAACCCTTTCGGCAGCCGCACGCCCGTCTTCGGAGGTACCGCAGTTGCGGAGGAAATTTCGAAGATCCTTAAGTACCGCGCAAAGGGGAAGGCGCAGGACAACAGGGATTGGGACTGGGACCACACTGTCAAAGTGCCGTGGTCTTGGCTGGAGATGGTCGCGCAGATGGATGGACCTACAATGCTGCGCGTCGTGTGCGGCCCTGACAATGACCGCAGTCGCGGGTTGGTCCGCTGCGAGTGCCGCCCGTGCCCTAGCAGTCTCGACAACATGAGGCACACGAAAGGGGTGGACAGAGGACAGGCGCAAAGAATCCCTCTGCCCCAGTGGGATTTCGTCCTCATCCGCGACGACGGCTCGGGCATTCGCGTCCACCCATCCTGGTCTAGCCCGAAGTTCAACACGTATGAGGTGGAGCCGCACTCGCATCCCGTGCGGGGCCCGAGGGCAGGTCTCGGCAAGAGCGATGGCCACGGAACGTTCACGTTCTGGAAGATGCTGCACGCCCATCCGAATCCTGGGCGGTTCGACGCGAGCAAGGGGGCGCAGCTGCAACCGCGGTGGTCCGCGCAGCCTTGACACCGCAGTTGCGGGATTGCGCAGCCATGGAACCGCAGTTGCGGGGACCGATCGCGTGACGCCGCGCTCGTTTGACTCACTATGCGCGCTTTCGGCCGCAGTTGCGGCGCTGCCTTCTAGCGACTTCATACAGCTTGGCCGCAGTTGCGGCGCTCCCACGACTGACCGCTGTAATTAGGTGCTTCGGGCGCGCATCACCTCCGTTGAAGCACTCGTGACGTTAAGTAGCGCGGCCGCAGTTGCGGAGACAGGTACTTAAACAGATGGATCCGCAGTTGTTCGTCGTCCTCGTATCCCCTTCCCCGTCGTCCTCGTCGCAGTCTCCTCCCTCCGCCTTTCCTCCTCGTCGCAGTTCCTTCCGTTGGCCGTAGCCCGCCTCCGTTGGCCGAGTCATTTCCCGTCGTCCTCGTCGCAGTCCCCCCCGAGGGCCGCAGTTGCGGACTTTGTTGATTCCTCCTCCTCCGTTTCTGCCCCGTCATCCTCGTCGCAGTCCCCTTGCTCCTTTCACCCTCGTCTGAGCTCTTCGCGCCATCCTCTTCCGTCGCGTCCTCTCCATCCTCCTCTTCGCCTTCCTCGTCCTCATCCCCGCCGTCTCCCTCGTTGCCGTTCCTCTCCCAAGCCGGCCGCAGTTCCCCCGTCGGACGGGGGCCGCGCGCGGCCACGCCATGGACCCAGCTCGCAAAGCCGAGGTCGACAAGCGGTTCGCCGAGCTGAAGCAGCAACTGCGGGAAAGGCTCGGCGCGCAAGGGGCTGCCGCGGATGCCGCAGTCGCGGAGCCGACGGGGGACCGCAGTAGCGGAAGCCCCGAGCGACCGCCGCGCGAGGCCTCCCCGCAGTCGTCTAGCTCCTCGCGGTCGGCCATCGAATATCGGCCGCCGCCGCCGATAAGCGCTGCGAGTGGGAGCTCTGCTGGTGGGAGGCGCGAAGAGGCGCAGTTGCGCAGGGCGCACTTGACCCCCAAGGCAAAATGGGGGCCTCGGGCGCAGACGCCGACGAAGCAGCAGGACCAACCAGCAGTGACGGGAGCCGCCACCGAGACCGCAGTTGCGGGGGTGGCCGGCGAGCCAGGTGCCGCGCGCGGCTCATCTGGGAGCAGCGCGCCCTCGGCCGTGCTGCTCGCAGCCGAGTCCAAACGAGGCGCCCAACCCGAAGACGAGGCCGCCTCCCAGGAGAAAGCCGCCGAGACAACCGCCTCGGCCGATTCGCGGCCGAGGAAAAGGCCGCCTCCCACGGAAGACTCGCCGCTGTCAGAACCGCAGTCGCGGGGTCGCGCGGGGCCTCCGTCGGAACCGCAGTTGCGGGAAGATGCGGGAGCACCGCGGAAGAAGCAGCGGACCAGGTCCCCTCCAGGGATAAACTACTTTGGGGAACGCCCCAAGTGGAACGAAGGATTCCTTCGTACAGCAGACGGCAATCGGGTTCCGTCCACCATCGCTTTGGTGTTCAACGTGGTGGTCATCACGAAGGTGGCAACAAACGAAGATGTCTTCAGGTGCATCTTGCACCAAACTGCGGCGGTCGTCTTCGTCGTATGGGACCCCGAGCTGTTCCGCACGGGGAACGTCGAAGGCGCTTGCAGCTACGACGTTCGCGTTGGACTCAGGAGTGCCATCGACAACGCTGTCACTATGAAAAACGCCTCCGAGGAGCCTTACTGGACGACGGTTCCCCTGTTCAGAGAGACGGGCCTGGTGCTCGTGCGCCCGCACATCATCGCAGAGACCGCAGTTGCGGGTCATGTTCATGGGGCCACCCACGCCGTCACGATCCTGAGCTTTCGCCTGAAGGGCTCCGAGATGAATCCTGCCGCGGTGATCCGTTTTGCCGTCGTGTCCAGACACGCAGTCACCGAACGTCTCCAACACAAGATCACGCAAACAGAACAACAAGCGTGGCATACAGCTTTCTTCAAGGACGCGGTTGCTGCCATCCATAAAAATGATGTGCGGTTCTTGTGCGGCCTGTTTGACATCCCGCCTGAGCAGCTCGCAGCATTGGGCCGCAGTTGCGGAGCCAGCTGCACCTGCCCGGTGGGGGTGGTGTTCAGGGCTGGACCCGCCCTGTTCGGAGGCATTGTGAAGGGCACACGCGTCATGCATCCGAATTACGTCCTCCCCATTGGCCCGTGCGACGTGCGCATTGCGGACTACAACATTGATTTTGCAGGGAGGCCGTCGAAGAACGATCCCCAGTGGCTCCCTGATTGGATGCATCGAACAAGCGACTCCATCATCTCTCGGCGCTGGGTTCCAGCGAAGTACATGCCCAAGTGGGAGGATGACCCTGACCGCAGTAGCGGAGTCAGAGAAAAGCTCCACTTGGCAGCGCTGCCCCCAATCGGCAAGGTCATTCAGAAGGAGCTCAACGAGAAGACCTTCAGCACGCACTGGTGCGAGGGCATCCACCAAAACATCGTCTTCGTCGGCCACGGACGCGCAAGTCGGGCGAGCAAGCGGAAGCACGAAGAGGCGCGATCTCCCGCAGTTGCGGACGAGCGGTGAGTGCGGCAAGACCGAGGAGCCGCAGTTGCGGAACAGAGCTCGGTACTAATTACTGGGCGCCTGCTGCCTGCGTAGTGCATCCCAGTGTAGGATAGCCCGCAGTTGCGGTGTTGCGGTTGCGGTGTAGGATAGCCCGCAGTTGCGGGGTTGCGGTTGCGAAGCCGCAGTTGCGGTTGCGTATAATAGGAGAGCACGCGGTTGCGAAGCCGCAGTTTGCAATAAGTGTGCGCGCGCTGGGTCATCATCATCGTCGTCGTCCGTCCTCGTCGTCGTCGCTGCCGTCGTCGTCGTCGCGTCTGTCGTCTGTCGTCAGCAGTCGTCGTCGGTCGTCGTCGTCGTCAAGTCTGTCGTCTGTCGTCAGCAGTCGTCGTCGTCGTCGTCCCTCCTCCCTCCTCCCTCCTCCCTCCCTCCTCCCTCCTCCCTCCTCCCTCCTCGTCCTCCTCCAGGCCGCATCCCCCCGCCACCTCCGTCCTAGCTGTCCTTCCCCTTCCCCTCCTCGTCCTCCTCCAGCTTGCACCCCCCTCCCTCCTCCAGCCTGCACCCCCCCCAAGCTCTCGCCCGATATTTTGGATTAAAACTGGGCCTTCAGTCGTCCGCAGGCATTCGGCTCAGCAGGTCGTTGGGCTCCTGGCACACACGCCTCCACCCTGAGCGACGGACGTCGTGCCATAGTCCGCCATATCGGAGCTTTGGGCCGCAGTGGCGGACAGCGTCGGCACAGATATGAACGACAGCGTCGGCACAGATAATGCCGCAGTGGCGGACAAGAAAGCCGCAGTGGCGGACGAGACAGCCGCAGTTCCAGGCGGAACGCAAGGGATCTTTCAGAGGGCCAACGCCTTGAGGTCTAGATTCAGGACAGGGGACAAGGTGCGCCTCCCTGTGCTCATGCTCGCCCCGCACACGGGCAACCGAGGCGGGCACTACCCTCAGCAGGAAAGGGTTCGGGAACTCGCTGTGAAAATCTTCCTGGCTGGATTCACGCAAGCCGAAGCTGACCACGAAGGTGTCTGCGTTCAGATGTACCCAGCACAAGAGCTGGTGCTGAGAAAAAAGGAGGACCCGACGTTCCAGACGTACACAGAGTACAATCTGGAAAAAGCGACCGGCCACCTCGCTGCGTGCTTCGACCGCAGTTGCGGAACAGACGTTGCGTATGGGACGTGTTCGCACTCCCACTTGTGCCTCGTGTTGCGGGCGTGCGCCCTGGGAGCCAAGTGGCCCATCCCCCAAGGCATGGAGTTCACGGAGGACGAGAGCGCGAGGCTGAAGCGCGTGCTCGATAAGGACGGCAAGCTCGACATGGCCGCAGTGGCGGAACATGACCCTGTCGCTAAGAAACTCGTGCAGGGGGGTATGCTCATGGAAGTGCTTAGCTGGAAAATCATGGACGAGGAACCCACTGGTGCTTCGCTCATCAGCCAGTCCCTCAATAAAGGAGCCGATTTTGCGTTGCGAACGACTGAACTCACCGCGCTCCGTGTTCTGTGCAAGGCTGTTGACGCGGAGCTGCACGCCGCAGTTGCGGATCAGGTTGCCTTTGAAAAGGTCAAGCTCTCCGTCATGCACGAACTCGATCGAGTCGTTCAGGACCCAGACTTCATTGAGCTGTTCTCGTTCGTTGTTGGGCTCGGGAGCACGAAAGCGCAGTTCATCCCCTTGCTGCTCCAGTTCTGCGAGGTCTACGTGAACTCCAGGAGAAGGGCCCTTCGGCTCGGTGCCTTCGGGGCAGCCAGCGAGCTTCCCGACGAAGTGCCGTGGGTCAAGGTTGCCGTGGTGATGCGATGCTACAGGAACGCGCCTGCGAGGAAGAGGGGCGTTGACACTCCTGTGTGGTGCCCTGACCCAGAACAATCGTGGAAGAAGAAGGAGTTCCGAGAATTCCTCGTCGACATGAACTCGGCTCTCCGTTTGTACTTGTTCACGCTGAGCAAGGCCATCGACGGCATGGGCCCTGAGAAGGCGATCGAGTTCAAGGCGAACCTGTGCATACTGACCGCAGACGGCTTCATACAGTACCTGAAGGACACCAGCTTCAAGGAACGAAGTATCCCAGGACATCGTCAGGCGCTCCTCCGCGCTTGCGCGGAGGCCACGGGGAAGGTGGAGCCGAAGTCCAATCGGGACGCCCTTGAGAAGGCCCTCGGCGAAGTGGGAGTCGGAGGCGGGAAGCCCGATTGGTTCGATTTCAACGCGTTGCCGCGCCCAGAACCGAATGAGCCCGCAGTGGCGGGGAAGACAAAGGCTTCCGCAGAGGAGCGCGAGTTGATGCCGACGGTCATTTCCTTTGACCCCACGACGCAATTACCAACGAACCACCAGCGCAGCAGGGACACGACGGCCATTCCACGCGGATCCTTCCCTTTGCCAATCGCCGAATGGAGGCGTTCAGCGGCAGCGAAGGAGCTGGGGCGGGAGCCTGCTTTGGTCAGCGCAGTGTTGCTGTGCCTTTGGGCGCGCCACATGTCCGCAGTTGCGGAAGCGCAAGTAGAGGTGTTGCAAGACGCTGACACAGAGAAACGCACCGTCAAGGCAACCGCTGCAAACGACGAAAAATGCATCGAGTTGTGGCCGTGCGTCCCAAAGGCATCCAAGGTGCACGCCGCAAGCACGCACCCCGAGAGGGTGGCCGTGCAAGTCTGGGTGAAAGGAGATCCAAATGGGGCCACGCCCACGACCTTCTACTTGCACCCCGAGTTCAAGCCGCCTGCGGACAAGACGCCCGCCGACGTGGCTGACCACGATGTGCGGTTGAGAGCATGGAAGTGGGATGCGCAAGAGACAATGCACGTCTTCTGGGCAGTCAACAGAGTCACGGAACAGGAGATCCAGCAGAGAAACAGCCGTAATGAAAGCGCAGTTGCGCGCATCAACATGGAGCTGGAGACGAAAGAATTGGCGGTGTGCGTGCCTGGGACAGGCGGGGTCGTGCTCGCCGTGAATGTCCCTGTGCTGGTGAATACCACGGCCGTGAAGAAAGGAGAAGAGCTCCTGTGGGAGGCGAGACCCAAAACCGCACCGAAGAAGAAGGCGGCCGAGGAGACGTGGAAGACGGACGCGGCCAAGAGGGCCAAAGGGAAGCCTTCGGGCCAGCCCGCGCCGAAGAAATCGAAGAAAGGGTTCGACGAAAGCGGGAAGATGTCGCTCTAAGTAATTCAGAAGCCGCAGTGGCGGCAGTCAGGGCGGCTTGCTCGCGTGACCGCAGTTGCGGGCAACAGGCCGAAGGGGGGGCGCACGCGTGACCGCTGTTGCGGAGCGCTCGTGTAGTTTGCAGTGTCACTTGCTGATGCCGCAGTAGCGGACCGCTGACGATCGAGCACGGAGGTTCGAAACGGACCTCCTCCCTCCCTTCTCCCTCTCCTCCCTCGCCCTTCCTCCACTTCCTCCCTCTCTCCTCCTCCTTTCTCCCCTTCCTCCCAAGCTGGAAGCCGAAACTATTCATTTCCTCACTCCCTCCCTCCCTCCCTGGAGGCCCTGGAGGGCGTCCGCCCTGGAGGGCCTGGAGGGCCCTGGAGGCCCTGGAGGGCCTCCCTGGAGGCCCTGGAGGGCCTCCCTGGAGGCCCTGGAGGGCCTGGAGGGCCCTGGGCTGAGGGCGGAGGCCCTGGAGGGCCTCCGCCCTCAGGGTGCTTCAAAGCAGTGCCGCGGCACTGCTTTGAACCCAAAAATGCTTCAAAGCAGTGCCCCGGCACTGCTTTGAAGCACCCTGAGGGCGGAGGCCCTCCAGGGAGGCGCGAGGATCGCAGGGACCGAGGGAGGCCCTCCAGGGAGGCGTTCAGCTCGCCATCTGGCTCAACCGCGCGCGGCCCCACTGCCCGCACCCCCGCCTTGCCCGCAGTTGCGGCTGTGTCCAGCGCAGTAGCACACATGCCGACTTCGAGCGAATGGAGCCCTGTGTGCGTTGAGAAGGTCTTGTGCATCCGTGGAGGTTGGCTTGCGCAGACCACCCCCGTCCCCGAAAAGGATGTCAAGGTGCTCCACGCATGGCCCCTCGGAGAGATAACTTTCGTGCACGTGAACATGCAAAAGCCTTGGCTGCTCAAGGTGTGCGCCAAAGGTAAACCGACCGCAGGGGCCTTGAAGGCCTCCAAGGCCTGGGACGCGCTGAAGAAAGAAGTCGCGAAGCAGGGCGGCGCCGCAGTTGCGGACGATGAGAGCGACGGCGACGCGGGGCACGAAGCAGATGACCCCATGTCGTCCCTGGTCAGCTCCACGGACGCCACGAAGAAGCAGGCAGCGACCCCGACCAGCGCCAAGAAGCAGAAGACTGGAACGCGTTCGGCGGCTACTGGCCTGCCCAGGGGCGAGGCCGTGGAGTCGGCCATAGCAACTGTGCACTCTGTACAGATGCCCGCAAAGAGCCCCATGAAGTTTCCGCACGACACGGCCGTTCGAAACGTGCGGGTGGCCAGCTTCAAGCGGAGGACGTTGTGGCTGGACGCTGCAGACCTTGGGTGGCTGATCGACATGATCGTGGACGACGTGAGCCTCGGCGGTGTCCCCGACATCGGCGACGGCGACAAGGACGAGGCCGCAGTGGCGGACAGGGACTGGGCAACGGCGGTTGACCCTGCCACCCCGCCGGCGAAGCAAAAGGAGGTCGACCCCCTCGTGGCGCAGGGGAGCGGCTCTGGCTTCACCGTCGTTTGGGACTTCAAGGGCGCTTGGGTCGCGACCATCACGCGAGAGTGTGCCAACAAGGGCAAAAGGATCGAGATGGAGGTGAAGAAACTTACAAAGAAGAAGTGGCAGTCGGCGCAGTCGGTGAAGGGCTACGACTACGAGTGGGAGGGCATGACGCAGCACCAGCGCAAGCAAGCGGCTCTGGATTACCTCGAGCTCCAAATCCCCAGTCTGTTCGACTGAGGCCCGAAGCCGTATGGGCCGCAGTTGCGGTGGGGCTACTGAGTGCCCGCAGTTGCGGGGTGGCTGGGTGCGCGTGAACACGCGGAGGGCGAGGCGGTGTGAGGAGGCAGGCGGAAGGTTTAGGGTGTTCCACGGGTGCACGCCTTAGTGCGCCAACTTGTGTGGGCGAGCGTTTTTCTTAGAGAAGCATGGAGTGAAGCATCGAAACCCTGTGCGCGCGATGATTGGGGCTTCCGCGCGGGCGTTGTTGAAATGTACCTCCTTCTTCGCCCCTCCGCATCGTCTTCAGTTGCTCCTCCCTCCTCCCCTCCCTCTTCCTAGTTCTGTAGCCCGCAGCCGAGTGCCCGGCCCGAGTCGTTCGCCACGCGACCGCTCATGGATGTTCCCGTGGGGCGGACATGGTATGGCGAGGAGGACGGAACGCATTTCGAGGTGGAGTGGCTCCATTACGACAGCGGCTGCGCACCGAGGAAAACGAAGTATGGCACCACTGGGCTCGCCAACATCTTGGGCCGCAGTAGCGGCGTTCCGTGCCCCAAGAAGATAAAGGTGCACGCATGTGCGGATTTTCCGTGCCTAGCGAAGTGGCCCGCGTCGCAGTACGGCCTTGTTGAGCCGCCTCGCTTTCATTTGCGGCCGTCTGCTTGGCGACCGGGCGCGACGCCACCCCCCGCAGTTGCGGCTCCAGGCGGCACCGCAGTTGCGGCTCCCTCGGCCCCTGCACACATAGCACCAGCAACACCAGCAGAACTCGCAGCTCCTGCGCAAGAAGGACACGCAGCTCCAGCACCAGAAGCACCCGCAGAACCCAAACCTCCAGCAGCCCCTGTGCCCGAAGCACCCGCAGCAGCAGTCCCCCCAGCTCCTCCAGCTCAAGTGCACGCAACACCAGACCCGCCTGCTGCGCAGGAGACCGCAGTTGCGGTTGAAGCTCCTGAGGGAGTGGAAGCGGACAAAGACACACCACTTCCAGCACGCTTGCCACCAGCGCGGCCGCTGCCAGAGAACTGGTCGAAGACGCAGGTCGCATTCTTCCCGTGCCCAGACCCAAAGGCTGCAGCACGAGTTGCGGCGCCTGTTGGCGACGCCTTGCGGCCACGAGTCGCGGCGCCACCCCTGGCGCCAGAGAAAGGTGTACCTGTGGAAGACGCGCCAAAGATCCAGGCCGCAGTGGCGGCGACGGTGCCTGACGTCGTGATGGCTCTCCTGAGGCAGATTCTGTCCGAGAATTCCTACATAGGGTATTCAGCTTTCATGCTGTTTGCCTTGCGGTTCGGGCGTCGACCTTACGTGTGGGAAGGCGAGAACCGCAAGGACCTCCTTGACTTCTACATGCCTTGGGCAAAGGAGAAGTGCACTGAGCCATGCGCCGTCGACGGCGTGGCGTGCGTACTCGCCGCTGCTGAGGATCTGTTCGGGGAATGGACAACGGTGGAACTCAGGCCCGTGACTCCCGAGAACCCTCTCCATGAGGTGCGCCACTGGGTGGCCGCAGTTGCGGTGGGTGGCGTGTGCTCTGAGGGGGCGGACGCGTTGAACAGGTTCTACGGTCCTCTGGGACAATGGGTCCTAGGGACTGTTTGCGATGGAAACTGCGGCATTGACCTTATGGCGATGATGTTGCAGAAACCGCAAAATGCCGAGACGCGCAAATGGCTTCGGGAGGAACTGTACGATTTCGGGGTGCGCCGCTGGGACGAACCGTGGTTGCACGACATGCTCGTTGTCACGCAGGAACTAACCTTGGAGGAGGTGCGGGCGTACCGCAGTTGCGGGGCCAGCGGCCCTGCTGGACCCATGGTCCTGCACGACTCCGAGGGCGAGGGCGAACCAGCAGAGGCGCCGAGAGAGGCGAGCGCGCCACGCCCCGCTCTCATGGCGGCGTTAGAGTGGCAGACGGGCGTGCAGGACATGGGTATATTGCTTGCCATGGCTGAGGCTATGCCCGAGGCGTTGCAGGAGGAGCAGATCAGGGCGCACGCACTGGCCAGCGCACGCCCAAAACCCGAAGTTGCGGAACAGAAGCGGCGCGTGTGCCCGCACATGCTCAGAGACCGCGAACTGGTTTGCAAAGAACTGGAGGCGCACGCACGCAGTTGTGGTTGGATGGGCGAGGGCGTTCTGCCACGGAATTCAATCGCGTCTTTTTGCGGGCGGTTCACGTGGCCGAAGGGCATGGGGGTCGTCCAGCAGCGCCAGGCCGTCTCCAAGTGGTTTCAAAACTGGCGCACACAAGGTGGACATGGCACGGCGGGCGTGCATGGCCGACGCCGCGCGCGGGGCAACCAAGGGCGCCCGAACAAGGCTCCATGGCTGGAAGCCGCTCTGTACGAGTGGTGGTCCCACATGAGGTACTCCGTGGACTGGAAGGCGGTGGCCAAGCGAACCGCAGTTGCGGAGGAGAGGCCCAAGATGTTGGCCAGGTTCTCCCAATCCCTGCTGGTTACGAAGGCGAAGCAACTCGTCGCGGACTACTGCGTGGAGACAATGAAGCGGGGAGGCAAACCGATGGTGCCGCAGTTGCGGCCTCGGTGGTGGGTGAAGTGGCGGCGCTCCTACGGCCTGAGCATGAAGAAGCCGAACCGCAAGTACAAGGTGCCAAAATGGTTGCTCCAATCTCGTTTTGAGACTATGATCTTGAACGTGGCCAGGGTCCGCGCAGCTGCTGAGGAGCTTCTGGGGTACGACCCGCACATCCTGAACTGGGACCAGTCGCCCTTTCACCACAACGAGTCGTCGTCGGCCTCGAAGCCGACCTTGGCTGTGAAGGGTGGCATTGTCCCGCTTGTCGAGGCGCATGACGACAGCAGGGCTCGGTGGACAGCGAACCTGACGGTGTCGAGCGACGCGGAGGACATCCGCAGTTGCGGACCACCGCCGGCGGAGCTAATGTTCAAGGGGGGATCTGTCATCGCTGAGGGCTTGGCCGCACATGCCCGCAGTCGCGGCTATCCGTCTTGGGTGAGCACGGCGACGTCCGAGAAGGGGTCCTACCGCGCAGACGACGTTGTATCATTCTTGCAGCGGCACTTGCGGGCCTGGCCCGACGACCCGCAGTTGCGGGGAAAGTGGCGCATCCTCATGGCCGACGACCATTCCCCGCACAAAGCAGACGCTGTGCGGAGACTCGCCTGGCAGCGCGGCTACGTGCTGATCATTCACGGCGGGGGGACGACCGCAGTTGCGCAGCCCGTGGACACGGACTTGAACCAGCACGTGAAGCGCCGGTACATTGCCCTCGAGACCAAAGCGCTGGTGCAGCAAATGGCGTTGGGGAAGCACGTGCCGCAGTTGCGGCGTTCCGATTGCGCCGACTTGATGCTGTCAGTGTTGGAGAATGTGCAGTTGCACTTGGACGCCGCGAAAGGTTTCCTGAAAGTGGGAATTCGAGCGCCCTTCGACAAGTCAGGAGATCTCGAGATTTGCCGAGAGGCGGCGGAACTCTGGGAAGCAGGGGGGCTGCGAGCAAAAGTGGACACCGCAGTCGCGGAGGTGAGGGAAGAATGCGAGCAGAAACGTTTGAAATGGTCCTACAATGACGTGCTGCGTCTCATACACGAATACGAGAAACACGACGCCACAGATTCCGTGTTGGAGAAGCTCGGCGACGAAGCGCTCGGCCAGGAGCCAGGCCACGAGGAGGGCGATGAGGAGGGCGGGGAGGAGGAGGAGGAGGAGGTGCACGAGGAGCACGAGGAGGACGAAGAGCAAGAGGAGGCCTCGTGGGCCGAGGCTCTTGCGGAACAGTGCGATGCCGCAGTTGCGGCACCTGGGCCTCAAGGATCCTCGGTATCCATGGACTGCGTGGTCGACGCAGAGGCGGCCGAGCAGGTGGCAGTGGCGACGTCCTTGGCAGAAACGCTCCGCGAGGCGGAAGATATGCTGCGCCAAGTGGGCATGGAGAAACTAGCGCAGGATTGCCGACAGCAACGACACAAACAAAAGAAGCGGTTGAGAGAGCTGGCGCGGGAGGACAACGAGGTCCTACGAGCGTTGACTGCCCAGCGAGACCACGAAGCCGCAGTGGTGGCGAAAAAGCGGCGCCTGGCTCTGGAAGCGAACGACAGGACGAAGGCGTTGCACGATCTCAAGAAGCAGATTCGAGAGGCCGAGGCCGCCTTGAGGGCAAAGAAGGAGGCCGCAGTTGCGGTGGAAACGGCTTTGGCTAACAAACACGCCCTAGCGCAGTGGAATCCCGAGGAGTTCAAGATCAAGAAAAACAGGATGGCAGCTCTGGATCGCCTGGCTCGCGGAAAAGGCGTCCTCTCAGACGAGCAGAGGGGGGAGTGGGCATGGTTCAAGACGCATTGGGACGAGGAGATGTGCAAGCAGCACAAGGAGCAATGGCCGCTCACGTTTGCTGGGTGGCTGCAAAAAGTCGCGAACGACGCGGCGTCTGGGAACCGTTCGGCGCTGTCGCAGTTCGTGCATTCGGAAACAGTGAGAACCCTGGGAGGGCAAATGGCGCTGGTAATCCCAGCCCTAGCGTGATGCAGGCCGCAGTTGCGGACCCACAGGAAGTCCAGAGGGAAGTTGTTTTTCCAAGCGGCTCCCGCGCGGGCAGGAGATGAGGCAAAACCGCAGTTGCGGTCTTCCTGCTGCTGTGAAAATAATCCTTTCACAGTCCCTTGCAATCGTCGCCCTCCTTCTGCTTCTCCGCCAGTCCATTTGTTGTTCTTTCGGTTCCTTTGAGTCCTCGCCCTCCTTCTGCCACTCCTCGAATCCTCTTTGTCTCCTCCCTCCATCCGACCCCATGCCCATTCACGATCCATTTCCGTAGCCACCGTGGCTCGAGGTGGCGCACGCGAAGACGCAAGCATGTGGCCGCCCGCGCGCCCGAGCGCATCCTCAGGGAGTATGGACCGTGGACCTCGATTCGCCAGAACGGTGTTCATCCACAACGCTGAGGAGGAGGAGGGAGGCAAAGACGAGGAAGCCGCAGTTGCGGATGATGACGACGACCAGCGGACGCAAGATGGCGACAGCACCGTCGCGTCCTCGGCTGCCTCCGCTGACGAGGCTGAGTCCCAGGGAGGTGCGGGAGCCGCAGTTGCGGCAGCACATGACTCCTACATGCCGAGAGTGTTGTCGTCGCGGAGACCCTGGAAACGGGTGCCCATCATCGAGACAAGCAATCTGTCGGAAAAACAAAGAGCTCTTGTCGACGCATGGGAGGAGAAAACGGAGTTCGAAGCGGGACGGGTCGGCTTCTACGTGGCCAACTTCGGAGGGACTGCAGCTAGACCCACGCAACGCGCGGACGAGTGGGCGCAGCTCCGCGCGAACCCTGCCCAGATCATCGCCCTCTGCGAGTGCGACGACGAGACCTGCGCGGTACTCAGTGGGGAGCACGACGCGAGGGACAGTGCAGCCGCAGTTGCGGACGATAGGTTTCGGAGTCGGACTCAATACAACTACCTGTGCGTTAAGGGCGGCGAGCCATCAGGGACCCTCCTTGTTGGCATGAGGGACCGCAGTGGCGGCCACATTGAACACGTAGACTTTGCGAGACTCTTCCACAAGCAGGAGAAGTCCAAAACGAAGAAGAAGAAGAAACAGTCCGCAGTTGCGGAGGCTCCTGCGCCAAAGCTGCACAACAAGTACTCCAGGGCGATGGTGGTGCGCGTCCACCTGGACCAGGCCGTGCCCCATTTGGGGGGCTCCTTCAACGTCATGGCGGTGCACGTCCACCACAGCTTGGCCAACCAAGACTGGGGCGTCACGAAGCTCCATGAGTTCTACAACTGGTTCGTCGCCTACGTCAGGGAATGGGACGTGAAGGTCTGCATGGGGGACTTCAACATGTGCATGTTCCAGCTTGTGTCCTGGTGCCGCAATTGCGGCCTGACTGTGGACGTCGCCGCGTGGACCCCCTGGAAGACAGCAGGCGGCCAGCCCAGGGCAGACAGCATGGCGATTTTGTTCATAAACTGTCCTGGGCAGTACAAGCTTCACCATGGCCTGAGTGTTCTGCACGACCGTGAGGGCGGATTCTTGACGACCCAGCATGATCCGTCTTTCCCTGTCTTCGACTACACGAATGGCCCTGGGAAGATGCTTCAGACTTACGTGCCCAAGGCTGAGCCCGTTGAAAACAAGATGCGCGCCTTCCTGACGCCATCTGGCGAATCCTTGACCGCAGTTGCGGAGTTCGAGCAAAGGATGGCGCGCAGGGAACGCGACGATTGGGTGCGCCATCCCTTCAGAGTGAAGCAGGGCAACCTCGACGACAAGATATGGCATGGCGCCTTCGGCAGGGCGAGGCACGGAGCGCACTTCCCTCTGGTGGCTTTCACGCACAATACGTGCCGCAGGTCACCTGAAAGACTCGCCGCGAGGTTGGAACGCAGGAAGGGCGGCAGGAAGGGCGGCAAGAAGGGCGGCAAGAAGGGCAGCTACGCGGACACCGCAGTTGCGGGGAAGGGCGTCCGACCCCAGATGGGAACCGCAGTTGCGGGGAGAGACGCTGGGGCTGAGCGAGCTGGGAACACGCCACCGCCGCAAGCTGCCAACGGCGACGATGCGACCCCTTCTTGTGCCGCAGTGGCGGCTGGGTCCTGGGACGCCAGCGGCAGCGGCGCATGGGAGGCGCGCAGTCCCGCCACGAGATGGCAGGGCTGGTCCTGGTGGGACTGGAGCTCGAGCGAATGGGGCGCTGATGGCGCGCAGTGGTGGCCCTCTGATCATGCCGCAGTTGCGGACAATGCCCCTGAGGGCTCGCCTCCTCAGCGTGAAGTCGAGTGGGGCTCGAGCGGGCGACCTGCCGAGCGCCCTCCGTGGAGCTTCGAGGGGCAGTGTTGGTGATGGCCGCAGTTGCGGGCAAGTGGAACATGATGTTGATTGCCGCAGTTGCGGACAGTGTACGCTGGAAAAATCATCATCATCATCAATCATAATCATCATCATATCATCATATCATACGTTCAAAGCAGTGCCGGGGCACTGCTTTGAACGCGTTCAAAGCAGTGCCGGGGCACTGCTTTCGATCGTCGCCTCGTCGCAGTTATAAGGGCTATTGGATTAGCTTTCGTCTTCGGCGATGACAACGAATGTCGGCCCAGGTTGTAACCATGTCGTCTCAAACGAAGGTTTGAAACCGTGTTCCAATTTGCGCTGGTTGATCTACTCTGTCTGAAGTCTCGCGTCAGCGGCGCACCATCTGGCTCTGGTTGTTTGTGGGATCAGACGAGAGTACTCTGGAAGACAGCGGGGCTATGAACGAGATAGTAGCGACTCTAGTCCAGCATTGCCGACGCTTCGCCAGTGCAACGTTGGCACATCGTTTTGGAAGCTTGCGCGTTGGCCCCGCTTGCCCCGCTAACACCGACCCCCCCCCTTGTGGTCCCTTGCGCCGTTACCCTTAAGTCTGGCATGTCCTTCGATCTACAAGAGGAATCCTCAAAAGCAGTAACAAAAATAGTAGAGGCACGGTTTCTCGATTATTGTTGCTGATACGTTTGAGTATGTTATGACCATCTGTATGGTTCCTCCAAAATCCGCCGGTAGGAGGACATGCCCGAACTAAGGTTACCCTGAGTCCGTGCGATGTTGTTTCTCGTTTGCCCATTGTTCCCCCGAGGACCGCGGCGCCGGACATGACGTTCTCGTTGGCTGTTGGGAGCGGCCAGCGGCGGAGGGAGAAGGGCCCTTTCACGCACAACTTCGCGAGGGAACGGTTGTTCAGGACCCACCTGTTGTTTGTTGCCGGTTGCAGCCAGTGCTATGCATTGTTCTATACGTGTGGGTCACACATGCGTACATTATACACCTATGAATGCAATGATGTGTGCGCGCGCGTTCCCAAACAGTTTTGCACTTACGGATCCTTACCTCTGTTCTACAAAGCTCAGCCTGGGTGTCGGCCTGGCGGCTGCATGATTGCCGTCGCCGCCGCCTCGTCGCCGCCCGTGGTCTGGGACTGGGTGTCGGTCTGGCGGCTCCGTGCTTGTTGTCAGCGCCCCGTCGCCGACTCGTCGCCGCCCGTCGTCTTGGCCTCTGCGTCGGCCTGGCGGCTCCGTGCTCGCCTTCGCCGCCCCGTCTCCACCTCGCCGACAGCATAGATCGCGCCGCATAGATTGCAGAACGTCGATCGCACCGCATAGACTGCTCCACATGGATCGCGCCGCATTGATTTTCCTTTCTCATAGAAAAACTCGGATCTCCCCCCCCCCCCCGACTGAACGGGCCACTTTTTCGTACTGCAATTTACATCTGATTTCGCCCCACCGTCCATCTTCAAGATGAATTCCTACCATCCCAGACAGGCGCTTATCGACTTCCCTCCCCATCCTCTCCAATAAGTACTATGCGCGCGCAATCGTTTACCAAAACTCATCACTTTTCAAGAACCACCTGCAAACAGCGGGGCGACGTGTCAGCAGCTCAGAGCTCAGAGCTCAGAGTTTCGAGGATGTCTCAGGCGAAACGGGCCAGACCACCTCGCGCGCGGCATCTCAGAGCTCAGAGTTTCAAGGACGTCTCAGACGAAACGGGCCAGACCACCTCTCGCGCGGCATCTCGGAATGCACAAGTGCGAGGATGTCTCAAGTGAAACGGGCCAGACCACCTCTTGGCGCGCATCTCGGGGCTCAGAGCTTGGAGGATGTCTCAAGCGAAACGGGCCGGACCACCTCTCGCGCGGGATCAGAGAGCGCAGAGTTGCGAGGATGCTTCAGGCAAAACGGGCCGGACCACCTCGCGCACGGCACATCAGGACTCGAGTTTGGAAGATGTCTCAGGCGAGACGGGCCGGACCACCTCTTGCGCGGCATCTGGGAGCCGAGAGTTTCGAGGATGTCTCAGGCGAAATGGGCTGGACCACCTCTCGCGCGGCATCTGGGAATTCAGAGTTGCGAGGATGTCTCAGGCGAAACGCGCCGGACCACCTCGCGCAGGGCATATCAGGACTCAGAGTTTGGAGGATGTCTCAGGCGAGACGGGCCGGACCACCTCTTGCGCGGCATCTGGGAGCCCAGAGTTTCGAGGATGTCTCAGGCGAAATGGGCTGGACCACCTCTTGCGCGGCATCTCAGAATTCAGGGTTGCGAGGATGTCTCAGGTGAAACGCGCCGGACCACCTCGCGCACGGCACCTCAAAGCTCAGAATTTGGAGGATGTCTCGAGCGAAACGGGCCGGACCACCTCTCGCGCGGCATCTGGGAGCTCAGAGTTTGGAGGATGTCTGAGGCGAAAAGGGCCAGACCACCTCGCGCGCGGCATCTCAGAGCTCAGAGTTCAAGGACGTCTCAGACGAAACTGGCCAGACCACCTCTTGCGCGGCATCTGGGAACTCAGAATTTGGAGGATATCTCACGCGAAACGCCCAATCCCGGACAACTCAGAAACGAGAGTTGCGAGGATGTCTCAGGCGAACGTCTTCGCTTTGAATTCCCTCGGCCGGAGTTAGCTTGTATCACAACAGCACCCCGTTCAGCAAGCTGTTTGGGGAAAAAAGAGTCCGACCAAATGGGGCCGGAGGATTTTGCCGCATCATCGATGCATCAATAATGCGGCTCGATGTGGAGCCCGATTATTTCCCTTCCGACGTCGGCGATACTTCGCCGACGCCGTTGACTCATCGCCAATGCATCTGCGATGCATCGACAATGCGGCGCCACCTTCTGGCCCCATCTATCGCGGACCCAAGGTTGACGGCCCCCACCAACACGGGATGAGTTTAGATATTAAGTGTTGTGTGTCTGAGAATTACACACCGCTGATGGTGCAATTTTCTAATAGGCGTTGTTTGCAGAAAAACGTGCGGCTATGAGCGTTGCGAACGCTCGTTTTGCATGGCACATTCATGCTACACCTCGCCTGATCTGCACTCAAGTCGCCCATTCCTGTGATGCCTAGCCAACGCACGGAAGGATCGCGGGAGGAGAGCAAGCGGCTGCCATATGAAAAGCAGGGGTTGGATGAGGAGGATGGCACGCACGAGGGTGAAAATGCCGCTTGCAGTGTACCGGCGGCGCAGGAGGATTGGGACTTCGGTCCGGCGCCGACCTCAGAACTTCGCGCGGGCTTTCGACTGTTGGCAGCGTCCACGGATGATTTCTACATCTGGTCGTGCATCCGTCTCTCCAGGGCGAGTCGCTCCTCTCAGAGCTGTTCGGACCCACAGCTGATGGTGATTCACAGTGTGTAGCAGCTAATGCGCAATTGGCTCACAGAGTATCTCGCCAGGGCAGGGGTTCTTCTGGCAGAGGAGTCCTCAGGCTTTCCGCCATTTTCCGCATCCTGGTTCCCTTTCCTGGGTCCCCGGACCGTCAACAAAAACGGTTCAGGATGAAGGGCTGATTTGGGGAAGCCCAAGGTCCATGATTCGTTTCCATTCGGACCCCTTTGCATCGTGGCCATAATCTGTCGTCAATCGATTCGCAATTTGTTTGGGATAGGGCCACACTTGAATTCATCTTGCGCCACAACGGATGCAACGTTTACTCGCGTTTGGCTCGCGATTCACATTTGGTTCGTAGTTGATCCGCACACTCACGACACTTCAGCCATACTTCAGAGGGTCAGAGGGCCGGTATTCACAATTGATACAGATACCCCCCCCACGTGAATTGAGAGTTTTGTCGCAATCGACTTGCACCACGTTCGCAATTGATCTGCAATGGTATCGCCGTTCGTTCAGTGCCTTCACTCTCGGTCCGAAGGTGCCCCACAGTTGACATCTGTTTGATTCACAACGTATCCAACTCGCGGCACCACGACGCTATGGCACGGCGGTTCCACGACACCGTGACGCCGCGACAACGACGCCAGAGCACTGGCACACCGCGACACCTCCGAGCGCGAAACGTCGCCAGCGGAGGAGCAGGACGAATCCTCGACGCGGCCTTAGCACTTCGGCGTCTCGTTCGCAGTTTGGCACGCGCGGCCCGCCACCCACGACACACGCACGACAGGATGTATTCGAGAGGTCCTGGGGGCTCCAGGCGGTTTCCGTCACCAGTCTCCGAGTTTGCGAAGTGTGATTGTGGTGTGCACAGGTCGTCCATCGGCCCGTTGCGTGCACCAGCTTTCAGAAGCCTCGCGACTCGAGTGCTCGTGTCTGACCGCCAAGCTCTACTCGTGATTCCGCCGAGGATTTCTTCATGAAAGAGCAAAAGCTCCCAGAATCTGGTACCAATAGCCGACAGGCAGCGCTGAGATGGGCAGGGTCACAGGGTGGCAGGACGCCATCAGGGATAGAGCTGCGTTAGACCGGCAGGGGTTCCCAGGCCATCGAGGGGGACAACGAGGCGACCTCGACGTTCTCCGTCCATTTGGAGATAGCGAAGGCAGCGTTTACAGCGCGCCAGAAGCGGGCTGGCCAGCGCGCAAACATCACGCGTGCGATACAGAGGACTAGGACGCTTCAGCTTGCCTATGCTGTGATGTTTCAGCTTCACCGCTGTCATGAGATCGGCAGCGAGCTTTCCAGTCTCGATGGGTTCTTGACCCCATTGGTGCCTTCTGCGGGTCGTGGATCGGAGACCTTCGCTGCTCCCTTCTGAGTCGGATCAAGCCGGGACCCTGCTCTTCCTGTTCACCCTCTTTTTCTTCCTCTTCCTGGCCCAGGCTGAGCCCGACCCTTCCCTTTCTTCACACTCTAGGTTGGGTATGCCTTGCGGAGGTCCGGGGCCCTCAGTCAAATCAGCTCAGCTTGGATGATGGTTCGACTGGGGCTGTCCGTTCTCATCGCTTGCGTGGCGTCCCAGATTTTGTTGGGATCGAGAAGGTCTTCGCATTTCATGTGTTTCAGAACGTTCGTTCGGATTTTGAAGGGTGTTCGCGAAGGCCGCCGGGAGGACCTTTAGATCAAAGAGCCAGAAGCGCTGATGCGGAATATGGAAATGTTTCTAGGTTTCCATCGTTTCCAGGTCGGTTGTTGGAGTGGTGTCTTCGCGCATCCGGGCAGGCTGGAGGTCGAACGCTGGAGCACCGTGACTGGCATGGCTTATCGAGACCCTGCTTCTTAGCTCTGGCCGCACGGCAGTTCGAGCCCCCATGCCGTGACGAAGGGCCGAAGCGGGATGCATCGGAGAGGTGGAAGGGGGGGGGGGAAGCGGAGGGGGCACCGAGAGGAGGGCATCGGGCGGCGGTGGACTTTCATTTCGTCCGCTGTCGTTTCGTACCCTTTCGAGTGTTCCTCTTTCGTTTTGTCCTCTTTCGATGTGTTCTCTTTCGTTTCGTCTTTCTTCAATTCGTCCTCTTTCGTTTCCTTTGGTCCTCTCACGTTTTGTCCTCTTTCGGTCCGTCCTCTTTCGTTTCGTCCCCTGTCCTTTCGCCCGCTTTCAAAGCCCAGCCGAGCTTGAAGCCCGACGAATCGAAGCGGACGAATCGAAGCGGACGAACGGAAGCGGGCGAACCGACGTTCGGTCGAGCGGACGCGGAAGCGGCGGCGGCGCGGCGGCCCCGCTGGCCCGAGGGAGCTCCCTGCCCGCCCGCCCTCCCCGCCGCCTCGGGGATAGCGAGGGCAGTCCACGCCCCCCTCCCCGCCGCCCTCGCCCCGCCGCCCCGGGGGTGCGCCCACCGAGGAGGGCCAATTTTTAAGTCGACTACACGTTAGAGTGGCCCTTCGCCAGAGTGACCTTTGGTGCTGGCCCAAAGGGGGTCGGGTAATTTTTCTTTTGGAATGAGCTCGACCTCGCGTCGGCACCCGCATCGCGCGATTACGCTCGCATCTGGGCGCGCCAGGTCCTGGCCCACCCCTTGCAATCGACAGTAACGCATATGCGGCGCACCCTACAGTTTGCATTGGTTACTCGGGTTGGGGGCCCGCCGACCAGACGGCGCCTTTTTCCGGCCCAGGACCAGTCCCGAATGCCAGCCCAATTCCGAAAACGTCTGGCTTGAATATCTTTGGATTTTTTGAATATATTTGAACATCTTTGAATACGCTTGAATATGTTTTTCGAATCAATGGGGATCTTTACTGTTACAAGTTACCCAACAGACGCTATCGCAATGCGGCCCGGCAGTGCCAGACCTCCTCGCGGTGCCCCCCCAGCAGTGTCTGCTTTCGCAGCGCCTTCGAAGTGCCATTCGGGGCGCTCGAATTCAATCGGCGGAATTCCGCGGTTGCCCGCTGGCACAAAAAAAATGTCGGGCGGCGCCCCGCCGATCGTTGATGCGGCGCGGCAACGCCGGCTTGCGCGATTGCGCTGGGCCCCCACGGGCGCCCCTGAAACCGCGCACCAAGGATCAATCTAGCCCGAGGTCACTCCTACGCGCAGTCGATTAAGTCGGGCCTGTCCCTCTACAGGAGGAAGGTTCCAAACTAGTCAAAAAATATTCGGGGGACGAGTATTCTACTATTTGGGATGTTTTTCTATTGTCTATTTTCATTGTTCGTCCAAAATCCGCCTATAGGGGGACAAGTCCAACCTAAGCCAAGTCCAGAGTCGAACCTCCTTCCGGGGTGAATCCCTCCTGCGCTCGCCCAAGCGAGGTTCCGCTCCAGACTCGTTACCAGTTAGAAACATATCCCTGTCCCTGTGCTGGGCATCGCGTCATCTCGGTGCCGAACTGAAGGATTCCCGCAGTTTCTGAGGGCACATCCCGAAGATTGTCCTCGCCTTTTGCTCGCCCATCTTAGGGGTAGGGATAAGTTCGAGGCTGGTCAACACGGCCTTCCTGAAGCCTTCACCCTCCTTTTTGTTGGCCGCCCCCCCGACCAACACAAAAACGAGCGACACCAGCCCACCTTCGGCCCTCCATGTTGCGGTACGGTCCTTCGGGCGCCGTAGCGTGTACCACGCAGCAGCCCACGCCAGAGTTCCGGATATACGCTGAGCCCCATCTGGGCCGTGGGTGTGTTGGTGTCCTATGCTTTTGTTGATCCAGTCGTTGGGACGTTTTGGGGCTCCGTCGAGGCCTTCTTGAGCCGTCGTCTTGGGGCGTCATGTGGGTCCCTTTGGAGCGTCTTGCTCTGTCGCATCCCCATGCTCCCGTCTCCGCCCCCTCCTTTATCCCAGGACCCCGTTCCTGCTTGGGCGGAAGCTCCCCTTTCCAACCCGCTCCCCTTTTCAGGTGAAGCGCGCATCGTAGGCAACAGTTCGTTTAAACGTTGTTGCGAGCCCTTGTAGAAGGGGTCGAACGCTGCCACCTCCTCCCCTCGCGCAGCCGCCCTCGTCTTCGTCCCTTCCTCGTACACGCCGCACAATTCGCCTTTCGGTTGCCCCGATTAGCCTCACGCTGGTGCGGACTGCCTCTGTCTCGCCGCCGACGGAGAAATGTAACGGGTCGAACGCCCAATCCACCGTCCGCCGCTTGATGTCTGCGACGGCATGCTTGCAACGGGATGGCAGCGGCAATGAGCCCATTGAAGGCAAGACATGGCCCGAAGGCAAACATTGTGGCAAGGGAGGCACTTTTTTATCTGTCTTCAGAGAGCCCGCCGAAGGCAAACACGTCTGCTGTCAGCGAGCTCACCGAGGGCAAACGACACTGTGCCTTCAGCACAGGGCGAGGAGGGGGAGGAGGAGGAGGAGGAGCGAGGAGCAGGAGGAGGAGCGAGGAGGAGGAGGAGGAGGAGGAGGAGGAGGAGGAGGAGGAGGAGGAGGAGGAGGAGGAGGAGGAGGAGGAGGAGGAGTAGGACCTCGAGGAGGAGGAGGAGGCATGGGCGCGTTGTGACCCCATCCCAGCGGGATGGGGGAGAGGCGGAGGGACCGAGACCGGACCTTGCAGACGCCCCTGCCCCGTCGCGGTTGCTGGGGCCTTTGAGCCTCAAGCTCCCCCCCCCTCCACGTTTTTGTTCCTCCTTCGAATAAAGTTGGGTCGAGGCGCCTCCAGAGGAGTGGCGCCTGCATCCCTGTGCTGCCCCTCTTCGCACCTTTCTGTCTGTTTCTTCCTGTGCATGGCTGCTCCCAGAGATGTTCACGCTCCAAGGCGCTGCGGAACGGACATGATGGGCGGAGCTTCCACCACCAAAACCAGAGGGAGGAGGAGGAGGAGGAGGAGGAGGAAGAAAAGGAGGAGGAGGGGCGAGGAGGAGGAACAGGAGGAGGAGGAGGACACGAGGAGTAACTAGAAAGAGGAGGAGAAAGAGGAGGAGGAGGAGGAGGAGGAGGAGGAGGAGGAGGAGGACATCACCGATCCTCCCTTCCCACCCGTCTTGCCTATAGTGGTGGTGGTGGAAAGTTGGCTCACTAGGAACGGAAGAGGAGGATGCGTGGAAGCGTAGGGAGGTGGAGGAAGAGGAGAGGCCCCCCCCGGGCGGAGGAGGAGGAGGAGGCGGAGGGAAGGAAGAGGAAAAGGATGATGATGATGATGATGATGATGATGATGATGATGATGATGATGATGATGATGATGCTGCTGCTGCTGCTGCTGATGCTGATGCTGATGCTGATGCTGATGATGATGGTGATGGTGATGGTGATGGTGATGGTGATGATGATGATGATGCTGATGATGATGCTGCTGCTGATGCTGCTGATGATGCTGATGAAGATCATGATGATGACGATGATGCTGGTGATGATGCTGGTGATGATGCTGTTGATGATGGTGATACTGCTGATGCTGACGATGAGAATGATGCTGATGTTGCTGATGCTGATGCTGATTATGCTGATGCTGATGATGATGAAGGTGATGATGATGATGATGATGATGATGATGATGCTGATCATGATGATGCTGATGCTGATGATGATGATGCTGATGATGATGTTGATGATGAAGATGATGCTGATGCTGATGCTGCTGCTGCTGCTGATGATGATGATGCTGATGATGATGATGATGATGATGATGATGATGATGATGATGATGATGATGATGATGATGATGATGATGATGATGATGATGATGGTGATGGTGATGGTGATGGTGCTGGAAATTATGATGGTGGTGGTGGTTGTGCTGGTGGTGGTGGTGGTAGTGATGATGATGAGCTGGAGGAGGACGAGGAGGAGAAGGAGGAGGAGGAAGATGACGAGGAGGAGGAGGATGAGAGGGAGGAGGAGGAGGAGGAGGAAGAGGAGGAGGAGGAGGAGGAGGAGGAGAGGAGGAGGAAGAGGAGGAGGAGGAGGAGGA
>CAUYUJ010018693.1:601059-611059 GCA_963575745.1 Prorocentrum cordatum | reverse complement strand
GGGAGGAGGAGAGAGAAACAGGAGGAGGAGGTGGAGACGGTGGAGGAGGAGGAGGTGGAGGAGGAGGAGGAGGAGGTGGATACGGTGGAGGAGGAGGAAGAGGAGGAGGAGGATGAGGAGGAGAAGGTGGAGTTGGAGGGGTAGGATAATGTGGATAGGGTGGGAGAGGAGGAGGAGGAGGAGGAGGAGGAGGAGAAAGAAGAGGAGGAGGAGGAGGAGGAGGAGGAGAAAGAAGAGGAGGAGGAGGACGAGAAAGAAGAGGAGGTGGAGACGGTGGGGGAGGAGGAGGAGGAGGAGGAGGAGGAGGAGGAGGAGGAGGAGGAGGAGGAGGAGGAGGAAAGGAGGAGGAACATAATAGGGAGAGGATGAGGAGGAGGAGGAGGCGGAGACTGAGGCGGAGGAAAGGAGGAAGAGGAGGCGGAGGAGGAGGAAGATGAGGAGGACAGGAGGAGGAGTACGACGAAATGAGGAAAGGACGAGGACGAACGGAGAACGAGCAGGAGGAGGAGGAGGAGGAGGAGGAGGAGGAGGAAAACGGGGAGGAGGAGCGGGAGAGCAGGAGGAGGAGACGCAGTCAGGTCAGGTCAGGCAGTCTTCGAAGGCTGCTCGGTGAGAAGACAGACTGGAGGGTGAAGCACCATAGCTTCAGCCCATGGGGACACAAGGAGCATCAGGACCACTGCGACGACGGCGACGAGCAGGGGGAGGAGGAGGGGAGGATCGATCAAGGCCCCGAGCTATCAGAGCAGGGGGTGGGCTGAGGCGTAACTCCTGATTCGGCCCTTCCGATTCGGACCTCCGCGCGGCAGCGGGTGGGCCCACCGCCCACGGGGAGGACGAGCATGACCCACGAGCGGCCAACGTGTCTGTATCCTCGCCCTCGCGGCCGCACTGATGCGTTCCGCGCGGGGCCTCCGCGAAACGACGCCTGCATCCGCAGGCCTGCGAGCCCGGGCAGTCCGCGGATACGGGCCTGTTTCTCGCCCAAGGTCGGGGAGGTCGAGGACGACGATCGGTCAGAGCCCCGAGCTGTCAGGGTAGGGGGTGGTCAGGGATATATCTCCGGATTCGGGCCTCTCACTTTCGCGCCAGAGTTGTCCTGGAATTGCGCCGTATTTGAATGTCCTTTCCCCTGGTCACACTCTGCCCCACGTAGATGCTGTCGAGTACTGTCCTGAAGCTGGGGTTAACCCAGACCATTTTCCCGGACCATATGTGGGGACTCCAAAAGGGGCTCTATCTGGACCAGGTCTATCGCGGATAATTCGGGTGCCTGAATCGGCAGGGAGGACCCTTCTGCTGAACCTCGAGGTTCGATGGTCGATGTTCGAGGTGCCAGTTTTTTCACCCTCTGACGATGACGGGCGAGACCGAGGGCAGGGGAGGGGGCCCGTCACGACGCGATTCGCGCCGGCGTTGTCTGGGGCTTGCATATAGGAATGCCCAGTCCCACGGCGCCGGCGCGAATCGCGACGTGACCAGGGGGGGGGCGGTGGCAGGGGGGGGAGGGACTTTTCGTCCTGAGTCTTCTTTGGACGGTCCCGGGGCCCCGTGAGGGCTTCTAGAGCCCGAAAGCGGCAAAACAACGTCCGTCGTTAGTTGCAGCAGTCGCAGTCACAGCAGCAGCAGTAGTAACTGGAGGAGCAGGAGGATGAGGAGAAGCAGGAGGAGGTCGAGGAGGAGAAGGAGCAGGAGGAGGAGGAGCAGCAGCAGCAGCAGCAGCAGCAGCAGGAAGAGCAGGGACGAGTTTTAATCCCCGTCGAGGCAAACAGGGGGACGAGTTTTAATCCCCGTCGAGGCAAACAGGGGGGCAGCTGAACCAAAGACCTCCTGCGGCTAGTTGAATGCGATTCGAGATGGCTGGGGCCTCAGTTGGACTTTACCAGAGGGGCTATCAGAAATGAGCCGAGCCCTACGCAGTAGGATACGATTAGAGCTGCATCCAATTTCACAAAAGAGATGGTGCGTTAATGCGGGGTCGAGCTTCAGTAAGATCCCATACGACTTCAACACAGCCTTGATATGTTTCTCTTAGTCGTCGTAGAGCCAGCCCTCGTAGGATTCGATCAGGGCTCGATTCAGCCCTGATCGGATTCAGTTAGAGTTGGAGCACGAGTGAAATGCGATTAGAACTGGATGGGTCCGTGGTTGGATTAGATCTAGCGATGGACCGAGCCCCAGTAGGGTTTTATTACAGCTGGGTCCAATTTAAAAAGTGATGGTGCCTTAGTGCGTGACCGAGCTTCAGTAGGATTCCATCAGACATGGATCCAGCCTTGGTACGAATCTCTTAGAGCTGGACCCAGCCGCCGTTTGATTCTAGTTGAGCTGGATTGAGCCCTGGTGGGATTATGTTGAGTTGGATCCTTCTCGAGTGGGATTATGTTAGGTCTGGATCGATCCCTAATCCGATCTGACAGAGCTGGATCGACTCGTGCACGGACGTTGTTAGATCTGGACGAAGCTTTTGCAGGATTATGTTAGAGCCCGATCGAGCCCTGGTTGGATTCGATTAGAGCTGGACCCGACCATCTGAGCTTTCTGTTACAGCTAAATCCAGCCCCGCTGGGATTGTGTCAGGGCTGGATCGATACATGGGGAGTTGTTGTTGCCTTTTTTCCAAAGCTGGACTCAAGCATAGCACGCCTCGAGTAGAGCAGCATCGGGCTGTAGTAGGTATCTATGTGAGCGGGATCCAAGGTCAATGCGATCGGATTCAAGCTGGATCGAACCATAGTAGGACTCCGTTACCTGTTTTCAGAAGAGTAGGACCCACCCTTAGTAGGATGTTATGTGAGCCATCGTAGTCGTCGTCGTTGTCGTTGTCGTCGTCGTCGTCGTCGTCGTCGTCGTCGTCGTCGTCCGCGTCCGCGTCGTCGTCGTCGTCCGCGTCGTTTGCCGCCGCCGCCGGCGACGACGTCGTGTCGTCGTCGTTGCTGCCGGGGGTGGGCATTCTAGACCCCTCGAGTAATTTTCCCGGGAGGGGAGGGCGGGTCTGGACCTCTCAATTCTTCGCGAGGGGGGGAGGTTGGGACGGGGGGGTTAGGGGGAGGGGGGGTCCCTTGGTTTCTGACCCACCCCCCTTAGAAATATTCTAGGCTAGCGACGGCAGCGAAAGCGGATCGCGCTCCGTCAAGTCTCGGCACACCCATCCAATACCGCAATCGCCACGGAGCAAACCGTAACTGAATTTTTCGTTGGGGGGAGATATACACATACATCATCAAACACACGAGTTTGTGTAGAGGAAGATGCGAGGCGGTGGCCAGTGGTTGGAAGCAGGAGAAAGAGGAAAAGGCGGCCAGTGAGCAGACGGCGCGTTGAGAGATTTTTGATCTTGCATGGCCTAGCGTGGTATCGTGTTGTCTAGATTGGGTTCGAGGATGTCAGAGCGTTCGGAGTTGCATGTCCGATTCGGCAGACCATAAGAAAAGCTCGGGCCCTCCAGGTGGTGACTGCCGGCGTACGCCCTCCGCTGCTGGAGCCGCGACCCGCCCTCCCGACTGTGCCGCGAGTGGCCCGGGGCAGCTCCACACGAGAGCTCGCACCGCGGCAGGCCAGCAAGGAAGCTCGGGGGACGGGGTGTGCATGGCCGCCGCCGAGCTCGAGCTGGGAGTACCCGTCGCTGGCTCTCCTCGTCCTCCGCGGCGCGCTCCACCAGCGAGCCTCAGGCGCGCGGCGGGCCGCGCGCGCCGGCGGCACGCCTGCGCGCCGGCTCTGTGCCACTCGGGACGATCGACCGACGGCGACGACGGCGACGACGACGGCGACGCCGGCGCCGACGACGACGACGACGCCGGCGCCGACGCCGACACCCACGTCAACGCCGCCGACGACGACGGTCGACGACACGACGACGAAGACGACGACGACAGCAACGACGTGTCTTCTTGCTCATTTTGAACAGGACTCGCTGTCGGCGCCGCCGCGGACGCTGTTCTCTGAAGACAGAAAAGGCGCCTGCCCAACAGCGGCCGCTGTGGGTTTTGGACAACATTTGTTATTGGCCATTGTGCCCATTTGGTCCCATCCATATCGGGCTTCCAAGGTCACGGGCCCTGCATCGTGCAGTGACGAAGCGTCCCGGCTTGCCTATAGGCCCACCAAAGAATTGTCCAAGGACCTCTTGTTGTCTGCGCGAGAAGTTCTTAGAATATTTTTGGCTGAGACTGTCTTGTTTCAACGCATCGGGTTCACGTTCTTATTCACTCTGTCTTTGTTTTTCGAATTTTTGGGGTTCAAAGAACATTTTTTGGGTAGGCCTATAGGAATGCTGGGGCGATCGGTCTCTGCTTGAGGTAGGATCGGATTGGGCATGCCGGACCTCACAGCAGGAGCACGTCCCATTCGGCGATTTTTCCTGGATTTCGGCCTCCAGGGCCCGGTATCGGGCCCGGGGACCATCAAACATGAATCTGGAATGAAAACCACCCCCAGGGAAGAAGTCGGGACCTCTGGAGCCGCGGAGCGGGCACTCAGGATCTTACAATAAGAGCACGTTTCGGGGCTCACGAGACGGGGGTTGATGCTAACGGCGGTCAGCCAGAGCGCCAGATCGTGCAGGACCCTGCAGAGCCAGGGCAGCACTGACCTGGGCTTGGGTGCAGGAGCCTGCAGTAGACTGCAGGATCTTTCAGGATCCTGCACGGCCTGACTGACCCGGGTGCGGACTGACCCCGAACACCCCGAACAGTAGATCCCCGAGCAGGCGCATTGTGGGCTTCCTTCAGGAATAACCAGAGCCAACTCGGAGGTCAGCACGAATTCTGACAGTACCTAGGGAGGTGGGGGGGGCCTTGGCTGGGGCTGGCAAAGGCAGCTATCGAGAAATATGAAATACAAGGATCTCAATGTTCTTCGGATGGGGGGCTAACGAGCCTCGTCAGACAAGATTGTGGGGGGTCTTCGATTTGGGACCCGTTGTTGTCTGTCTGGGAGGGGTTTTGATGCGGACGCACTAGTTTTAGGATGATCCCAGATGCGCCGTCAAACACTTGTTTGGCTTCCTCCCCGCTATTGTGGAGTTGGGGGTACGGGTACGGGAACAATGGGTACAAAGTCCAACAGCAGTTCTTGCCCATCATGAACAGGGCTCGCTGTCGGTGTCGCCTCGGACGGTGTTCATTTGAGACAGAAGGCCGCCTGCCCAGCAGCGGCCGCTGTTGGTTTTGGAGAACACTTGCTGTTGGGCATCGCCGTTCCCATTTCTGCCGTCCACTCTTGCAAGGGCCGGTGCAGGTGGCGTGCGCGCAGGCTTGCGCGCCCCCCCAGCCGCTCGGGCGCACCTGGTTCGAATGCAGCTCATGGGAGCCTCGTATGTCTTCGCATCTCGGCTTTTAGAGGGCATCAGCGTGCGCTGGTGTCTGGCGGCGTCAGCGTGCGCTGGTGTCTGGAGTCTGGCAATCGACGAGAAAGCGCCGATGTAACGCTGGTGGGCGTCGATTCGCGTCGACGAGCGCCGATGCGCAAGAGCCAGCACGATGGAATGGGAAGCTCCCTTGAGTCAGTATCGCTTAACGAACCCTCATCCCCGTCTCCATCCGGAGCCCGACGATCTCAGCACCCCAGTTGGGGACATGCCCCTCGACAGCCGCAGGGAGCAGCCTGCCTCCCCTCGATCAGCCAGTGGGGCCCAGGGCACGCCAGTGGGGATAGGGTTAAGTCGGGCATGTCCCTCCACAGAAGCAATCTTCCAAACATGGGACAACATAGTCTGGGGACACTTGTTCGATTCTTTGTTGAAATGTTGTTGACTATCCTTACGTTTTCTTTCAAGATCCGCCTGCAGGAGGACCCTGCCGTACCTAAGGATAGGGATCGCTTCAGGGGTGCTCGTTGAGTTGCTCGCCACGGAGAGCCTTGGGCACTGGGCGCGGCGCGGGACGAGGGCCCTCTTTCCGCCGTGGAGGGGTGGGAGGGAGGGGGAGGGGGAGGGGGAGGGGGAGGGGGGGAAAGGGGAGGGGGGAGGGGGAGGGGGAGCGGGAGGGGAGGGGAGGGAGAGAGGGGGGGGGGGGGAAAGGGGGGGGGGGGCGGGGAGGGGGAGTGGGAGGGGGCGGGGGGGGAGGGGGCCGAGAGGAGAGGATGAGGAGGAGGAGGAGCGCGGAGAGGAGGAGGTCCCGCGGCAGCGGCGCGCGGCGCCGCCGAGGCGGGGGGACCTCCATCAGGGGCAACAACCAGCAGGGGGGCGGCACAGGCTTCAGTGGGGCCCCATGTTAAGAAACCACCCTCCTCCTTCGCTCTCCTCCTCTTCGCCTCCTCCTCCTCCTCCTCCTCCTCCTCCTCCTCCTCCTCCTCCTCTCCACTTCCTCCTCCTCCGCCTCCTCCTCCTTCGCCTATTCCTCCTCCGCCTACGCCTCCGCCTCCTGGAGGCCCATGCCAAGAAACACCCTGCTTGCCTGCAGGGTGCCCTGGGTTTCTTGGTCTTCGCTGGTCTTGCCGTGGAACGGGTGACGCCCCCACGCCAGAAATCAAGGGACGTCCTGGGGCCTCAGGGTTGTGTTTCTTGTGGGAGGTTTCTTGTGGTCGGGCCTCCACTGTACGGTAGGTTCGCGACGTGCCGACTGGCGGCCACCCCGCCGCGTGCGCTCAAAGTTGAACGCCGCTGGCGACCCAGAATCGGTCGATGTTGAAGCATCTGACATTTCGGAAAAGGCTGACCGTTCCAGATTTGAACGATGTCCACGGTGTCAGAAACCGGCGCCAAAGGCGGCGCGGCACGAACCCGCCAGAGTGTCATGGGGTCCTGTTCTGATCGTGTGGGAAGAACTTCGCCTGCACGCGCTAAGTGCTCCGCACTTACCGTATCGTTCAAGGTTGAAGGATCTCCGCGGTGTCAGAAGCCGGCGCCAGAGTGTCGGCACGGCGCGAACCTGCCAGGCCGTCCTGGTCCGCCTCTTGTCGTGTAGTTGGCAATGCGCCTGCACACGCCCAGTGCTCCGCACCTCGCGTGTATCCTGCGCGGCTGGCTCCCAGCGTGCACCCGAGGGCCGTGTCGCCCGACCCTGCTCGGCGTGTGCGCCTCTGCGCTGCGCTGAGCGTGTCGGCGGCTTCGGTTTTCGCAGGGCGCGAGATCAGATACACTTAAGTCGGGCGCGTCCCCCCACAGGAGGAATATTCAAACATAACAAAAACATGATATGGGGATGATTTTCTGACTGTGTTTGAATAGTTGCGGAGTATTTTTCCCCAATCAGAGCTTGCCCCTGTATGGATCCTGGCGGATTCACATGGTTAGGTCAGCTGCGCCGCCGATTTTGGCGGCCCGCCCGGGTGCCCGGATGCCCGGGTGCCCGGGAGCTGCGTCGCCGATTTCGGCGGCCCGCCCGGGTGCCCGGGTGCCCAGGTGTCCCATAGCCCTATAGCCGTAGAATTCCGTAGCCGTATAGCCCTGTAGCCCTATAGCCCTACAGCCCTATAGCCCTATAACCCAATTGCCCAATCATCCTACAGCCCTATCGCCCTACGGCCCTATAGCCCTCTAGCCCTATAGCCCTATAGCCCAAAACCCTTATAGCCCAATCGTAATACAGCCTTATAGCCCAACAACCCTATAGCTTTATAGCCCTATAGCCCTACAGCCCAACAGCCCAATAGTCCTATAGCCGTCTAGCCCTCTAGCTCTCTAGCCCTATAACCCCATAGCCGCATAGCCCCATAGCCCTATAGCTCCATAGCCCCGAAAACATATGATCGGGGCTTCTCTCTGGTATGGTTGATTCTTCGTCCAAAATCCGCCTGTAGGAGGACATGCCCGACCTAAACATACACGTTAAGAACAGGACCATGGCCGCATTCGGGCGCAAACCATCGGAGCCTCGTGTACCATCTTCACATCGTCTGCAGCGCCGACTAGCGTCGACTGGCGTGGCGTGTGGCGTCGATTTGGCGTCAGCTAGCGGCGGTTCAGCGTCGCCCAGCGTCGATCTGGACAAGCCAACAAGATGGTGTGGGAGGCTCCCATGGGTTGCCACCGAAGACTCAGGGGTGACGCATCGACTCCCAGTCGCCTACTGATCGCCGATAAGGGCCTGACAGCCCACCCCACCTGGGACCGTGCGGTCCCGCGATCGGGGGCACCATCGCCGATCCAGCTACGATGTATCCCGCCAATTCCAGCTCGATGCCCCCCTCCATGGGTTCGGTGGCAAATCATGGGAGCCTGGTATGCCCTCTTAAAGCCGTCTTTAGCGTCGACCAACGTCGATTAGCGTCTGGGAGTCGATGGGATAACGCCGATTTGGCGTCGGCTGGCCTCGATTAGCGTCGGTTTAGCGCCGATTTAGTGTCGATCAGCGTCGCTTCGCAGGGGCCGACGAGATGGTGCTGGGAGGCCCCCCATGCGCTGCCACCGCACATGCGCTGGTCCCCCCCACCTGCACGCTGCCCCCCTGCGCCAGCCCGCCGGAAAAGAGGGTGCCCCGCCGCCGCCGCCCTCGCCACCGCGCTCGCACGGCGCTCCCGGCCAGGGCCGCCGCCCTTCGTCCAGCGCCGAGGGCTTCGATCGGCGGCGAGCGGGGGGGGGGGGAAGCGAGAAGGAGAAGGTCGCCTCGAGGCTCGAGCTCTGAGGTTCGAACTTCGAGGCTCGAGGTTTTCGGGCGTCTTCGTCGGTTCTCGGCGGTTTTCCACCCTCGGGGTGCGTTCCAGCGGCTGCGCCTCGCCGAGGGCGTTCCAGGGGTGCCCGGATCGTCCCGAACGCCCGCCGGGGACCCGAGTCATGACCCCAGATCCACGTTCGGCGGCGAGTGATGGGGGGAAGTGAGAAGGAGAAGGCCTTCTCAGAAGGCGGCGGGACTTCTCAGAAGCCCTCCCGCCTTCTGAGAAGTTGTTGTTTGTCTTCGGGGAAGGCTTAGAGCACTTCTCAGAAGGCTGGGGGACTTCCGAGCCTTCCGAGAAGGCACGCACCCTCTCGCTTCCCCCCCACGCCCGCCGCCGCTTTGAGGCTCGAGTGATGGGGCCAGTATTGGTACGATCGAAACGGGTGCGAGAAGAATGGGCACGATTACCGACTGCAGGTCCTGTCCAGCTTGGGCAGTGTTCGCCGTCGGCGTGGCCGCGGACGTTGCCCACTGGAGACAGAAGGCCGCTCGCCCCACAGCGGCTTCTGTCGGTTTGGAATACCATGTGTGGTTCGGCAACGTACCGACTTGCTTTCTGTACCCACTTCGCGCGTCCAAACACTAGGTTCAAGCATGACGGGAGGCATCGGTTCAACTTGGAAGTCGTTCGCATTGGGTTGCCCCCTCTCCTGTCTGTCCTCCTCCCTTCTCCAGGCTCTCCCTCTTCGACACCCCTGTCTCCCAGCTCCTGCCTCTGGCCCGCGCCGTCCTGCCCGCATCCCTCTCGTACCCGTCCCTGGGGTGACGCCCGCCTGACGGTTTGGCTTTCCCTCCCCAGACACAGATACGCTTACAAACGCAGTGTTCCAGCATCTAGCTGGACCAGGCCGAGTACGCAATCACCGACTTCGCTCACACTGCTACATGCAGCTTTCGAGTAAAAGCGTGGCCACGGAGCAGTGGCCCCCCCCCAGCTCCCATACCTGCCAGGTACTCGATTCCGACCAGCCACGCCCGACGATCAAAGCACAAGCCGTGGAGGCGACGACAGAGTCAAGAAGAGCATGCCAGTACACTCTAACATGAGCGACTGGGCGCCAGCATCGTTCAACCACCCCGGCAACCTCCAAACATCCCCTCTGCGAGTTCCCGGAGGTCCTGGTCTCCTGTGGGCTAGGTCGGGCATGTCTTTCTACAGGAGGAATATCCCAAAATAGTCCAACAATAGTCTAGCGACGATTTTCCTGGTATTCGTTTTGACTATGTTTTACCATGTTCTGAGTATTTTGAAATTCCCCTCCAAAATCCGCCTGGAGGAGGACATGCCCGACCTAACCTTAGGGCCCCAGAGGCCCCCCAAGGAGATTTCAGAGTTCTCCGGGGCCCACGGAGAGGCCCGACGAGGCTTCGAAGCGCCCCCCCCCCCCCCCACACACCACCACACC
>CAUYUJ010018693.1:586059-598559 GCA_963575745.1 Prorocentrum cordatum | reverse complement strand
GATCTGGCGTGGGCCCGACGCGGATTCAACGTGGACTCGGACGTGTCCGACATGGATTCGACACGGATTAGACGCGGATAGGGGCGCGACGGGACAGACACGGTCCCCCGAGGATGCAACATAAGATTTTGGGAGAGGGGGGTCGCGGTGCGAAATTTGCTGTGGTCAGCTGGTGTCAGCTCGGCCGCCAGGCATTCTCCCACGATGCGGTTAGGAAAGCCAGGTGCATGAGCTGAGATCCCTCCCCGCTTGTCCGACCCGAGAAGCGGACAGAGACAGCACACGGGCCACCAGGGAGGGTGGGAGTTGACGATCGGGGGTCGAAGTCGCTTGTGTTCTTCGTCGTCGCGTCTGGGCTCCTCTCGAGATTCTGGCCGACGCGAACGCCTGGGAAGGTCCAGGGGGCATTTGTGAGGGGGCGGGAGGCTCGCGATGAAGGTAAGGGGGTTCTTTTTTGGGGGACCCTCCTCCTCCTCCTCCTGCTCCTCCTCCTGCTCCTCCTCCTGCTCCTCCTCCTGCTCCTCCTCCTCGTCCTCCTCCTCCTGCTCCTCCTCCTCCTCCTTATCCTCCTCCTCCCCCTCCTCCTCAAGAAGCGGCTCAGGATGAGAGCCAGTGCAGGGAAAACCCCAGGGTCCTGGGCCCCTGGCCCATTTTTCTCGTGGCAGGTCGGAGACTCGAGAGGAGGCGCGAGGTGGATGGCAACGAGCTGCGGCAGCGACTGCAACAACGGTGGGAGCCCGGCGGCTTCCTGGGATCGGGCCGCCGGCTGTCTGTACGCGGCGGGTCGTGCAGCGCTCGCCCGACGAAGCGTCACCGCGGGCGTCGCGAGCACGGACCACACCGGGAGCGGCCCGAGAGCCCAGCCTCGCCGCGCTGTGTGCAGCGAGCAGCTCGTCGAGCGGGTCGGGCTGCTGCGGCGTGGCTGCCCCGATGCGCCCGCGCTCGCGCTGGAGCGGACCGCGTGCCGTGCTCGGCACGTCTGAGCTTGAGTCGGGCATGTCCCTCTGCAGGAGGAACGTTCAAAGATAGTCCAGAGATAGTCAGGGGATGGTTCGACTATTTCTTGGATATGTTTGGCCTATTCTTAATTGTTCGTCCGGAAACCGCCTGCAGGGGGACACGACCGACCGAAGTCTGGGCTCGGCATGCTGCGAGTTGATTCGACGCCTTTGTTGGCACCGCACCCCTGCGGAGTAGTCGCGCCAGCCAGTCGTCTTCCGTGTGCGTGCTGAGCTTCGTGCCAGCACGCTCCGGGCTGCGCGTTGCGTATCCGAGCACCGTGCTTGCAGGGAGGCGCTCTGGGAAAGCCAGCCGCGCGCGCAGCCGATTCGTTAACCCCTCCTTTGCTATCCCCCTCTTCCGCCCGACCCGAGCACTGCGTGTGAGTGCGTGTCTGCGTGCGTGCGTGCGTGCGTGCGTGCGTGCGTGTGCGTGTGCGTGTGCGTGTGCGTGTGCGTGTGCGTGTGCGTGCGTGCGCGTGCCTGCCTGTGTGTGTGCCCCCGCTCGCCTGGCTCAAGTGCATGTGCATGCACAGCGTGTGAAGCGCTGGCGGGCTGCCCCTATCCGTGTGCGTAGTCGCCGCAATGGGGACGCACGGGTCGGTTCTCAGAGGGGCGCCGCCCCAGGTGCAGCCTATGGTGCTGCACTTGCGCGCATTCCTTCCAGGGATAGCAGCTGGTCGTTCGGACGTATATCCGGGTATCAGGCCCCATGGCAGCAGTGCTGGGTGTAGCTTCGGCGGAGCAGGAGCATCCTGCGATGGCCAAGCCACTCCTCCTATCTTGCACGAGCCAGAGGCCGAGGCAGACGTAGAGGTCGCCCAGCATTTGCCTACCCACTGCTTTTCGCCCTGCGGCCTAGCCTCTGGCGCTGTGGTCGTGGTGGTGGCTCTGAACGGCGAGGAGGTGCCTGGTGGCCGTGTCCATAGGTTCCCATCGGAGCCGATCGTAATTCAGCCCATCGATGTCAACGCGCAGCTGCAGATCCGTGTCTTCTCTGCCGGGACAGTGCATGCGGGCCCCGACGGCAAGACGGGCTGCTCACTGGCCGGCGCCGAGCTGGGGCCGCTGTTGTCGGAGGTCACCACCCCAGTGTCGGATTTTGCCGACTACGGGGCGCCGCTCTACAGCTCTTTGTGGCTCGGCTTCGGCACCGAATCGCCGCTCTTCACGCCGGGGCTTGCCGCAGCAGTGTGCCGAGCGCGCGAGCTGGGCTCTGCGAAGTTGCACCTGACGCTGACAGCGCGTGACAAGGACGGGCGGTTCGACGACGGCGGTAGCAGCGGCGACGACGCCGCCGCCGACGACGGCGGCGACGGCGGCGGGGGCGACGACGACGACGACGACGACGACGACCACGACGACGACGCCGATGACGACGACGAAGTTGGCGAAGACGACGGCGCCGACGACGGAGGCGACGACGGCGGCGGCGGCGGGCGGCGGCAGCGGCGGCGGGCGGCGGCGGGCGGAGGGGCTGGCGGCCGCTCCGCGCAGAGCGTCGTGCCACCCCTGTCGCGCGCCTCGGCATCGCTCGGACGGGTGCCTTTTTCGCGGCGAGGCCAATCGAGGATTCGATAGCACATCATGGGAGCCCTGTGTACGGTAGGTTCGCGCCGTGTCGACCGGGGTGCGACCCCAGCGAGGGCGTTCCAGGTTGAATGCCACCAGTGGCCCAGAATCGGCCTACACGGAACGATCGGGCGATTCGACAGCCGCCGATCGTTCAAGGTTGAGCGGTCGACGCGGTGTCAGAAACCAACGCCAGGGTCGTCACGACACGAACTTGCCGTACCCTCGCAATTCCGTTTTCAGCGTCGGTTAGCGTCCATTAGCGTCTGGGAGTCGATGAGGTAGCGCCGATTTCTAGCGTCGATTAGCGTCGATTTAGCGTCACGTAGCGGCGACGTAGCGTCGATCAGCGTCGCTTCGAACAAGCCGACAAGACGGTATAGGAAGCTCCATGCGTTGCCACCGATCGGGGAGCATCCTGGCTCACCCTGCGACAAGAGAGACGCACAGCATCGAAAACTGCACGGGAGAGGGCGCCTCTCCGATGGCCCTTGCAGCGGAGGGTTCCAGCACGCCCGCCTTCTCTGGCGCGGTGGGCACGGCGGCGGCCGCGCGCAGTACGGCCCCCCGCTGCCCGCAGCAGCCAGGCGCCCGCGGCACTGGAGCGATGTGTTCGCGTCCGAAGTCACGTCCACCAGACTATATCAAACATGATGTGCTGGGTTTGGTTTTCATCTGCAACCGTCGCCCGCCTGATACGGTGGGGACGTTTTAAGGAGCGTGCCCAGGAGGTTTCAGACCCTGGAGGGTTCCTTATCTGATGAGGGCGGCGATGATGTCCATGACCACTCTACGATTGGCCTTCCACTGGCTTCAGACCCTGGATTCCTTATCAAAGGTTTCCTTATCCAATGCCATCACCGTATAGTGGAGTCGTGAGGCAGCGCTGCAGCATTCCAGGGCGCAGTGCAGGAGCTCCTTGGTGCTGCGGCGAAGGCGCATGCTCCGGGCTGGGACCATCTATGTCCAGCCCGCGCGTGCCGTGGCACTCGCACCCCTTGAGAGCATCTCCATGCGATGCGTCGAATGTATCAAACAGGAGGAGGGGGCGGAGGAGGGATGGAGTAGGGAGCAGGTGGAGGGAGGAGGGAGGAGGAGGGGAGGTTAAGAAAGGGTGGTGGAAGGGGAAAGGAGGCGGAGGAGGAGGAGGAGGAGGAGGAGGAGGAGGAGGAGGCGGAGGAGGACGAGGAGGAGGACGAGGAGGAGGAGGAGGAGGTGGAAAAGGAGGGGGCGGAGGAGGAGGAGGATGACGAGAGGGAGGAGAAGGAGGAGGAGGAGGAAGAGGAGGAGGAGGAGGAAGAGGAGGAGGAGGAGGAGGACGTGTGAGATATAGGCTGTACATATTGTGCTATTGTGCAGAGCCTGACTGTAGCATAGCGAGCGTACTGTGACGTTTTGGCCGAAACCCGTTCGGGCCCTTGCGTCGAGCGCGCCAGCGGTGTGAATATACCATTCGATGTGTTTTTGGTTTCTCATTCGTATTGCCGTCAAAGACTTCGGGGGCTTTGATAAGTTCATATTCGAAGCGGAACCTGGTAAGCAAGGCTCACGCTTCGACCTTCCATATTTCAACGACCTCTCCTCGGATCCCGTCGCCGACGCCAAATGCAGCTTCGATGTCCTAGCTGATTTCAGCGATTGTACAACAGATCTCAGCTGAGATGTCCAAGTCCGTTTCTCAGCAGCCCACACACGCGGCCTCACAGTCGGTTTCATAAACAGGGGGAGTTTCGATTTCGTGCAACACGCGTCGAACGATAACCCCTTGCAGCTTCAGTTCAGCAGGATGTTCAAGCCGATGGCGGACATGTTACCAAAGTGAGGAGTTCCTCAGTTCGACGGCGCGCTCAGCAAATGGAAAGAGTACGAGAAGCGGGCGATGATTTTCATTGCGAAGCTCACACGGTAGACGAAGGAGGACGAAGCAGCTCTCATGTTCAGCGCAGGTCTCACAGTTGAAGCTTGGGACGAAGTTGAGGACTTCTCAGAAGACGAGCTCATCAAACCCAACGCGGCGATGCAGCTCATGGCCAGACTACGGAATCTTTTCAAGATGGACGATAGGACGGAGCTCGCGGACGACTTTGAGGAGTACTTCTTCAAGCTCAAGCGGTACAAGGGCGAGATGCTGTTCGCCTACATCTCAAGATTGCGCGTTGCAGAGCGCAAGCTCAGGACGCAGGACATCGCGCTACCGGCGAAGGTCCGAGGCTGGCTCGCTCTACGACAAGGAGGATACAGCGCGGACCAGAAGGCGGTCATCATGTCGGTAGTTGGTAAGGATATCACACAGGAGAAGGTCATTAAGGTGTTGGAGACAACGCTCGGGCAGGAGAGTATCATGCACGAGCCGAATCACGCGCGGAAGCAAAATTCGTCGACGAGGGCACAGCAGAGTACTACGATGAGGAATTCTATGCTGGCGAGCCGGAGGACGAGCCAGACGACTACGACCAGACGTACTGGGCGGAAAATGACGAGACCTGGTACGACTGCGAAGAGAGCTACTACCAGCGCGACCCCAACGCAGCCCAAGAGCTCGACCTAGGCGAGCACGACGAAGTCTACGCAGCCTACGCGGGCGCCAGGAAGCGGTTCAACGACCTGAATCTAGCGCGCGGTTTCTACCCGGTAATGGCGATGGCAGGATGAAGCTCACGTTCGGCCGCAGCATCAGCAGGAGGTTCACGCGGGCGTGGCCTGTCAAGCAGCAGAGGCGCCAAAGGACGCGGCACGTCCAAAGGAAGAAAGGGCAGCCCAAAAGGATCATCACCTCCAGGCGCGCGCAGCAGACCACGACCTACGGCAGCGGGCCCAATGGGAAGGGCAAGGGCAGCTACGAAGCCAGCGCCAACATCAACACCATCGGCGAAATGCTTACGACGCGGCAATCCCAGCCGCTGGGCTAGGGACTGCACCGAGCCACCCAACTAGACGCGGGCCCACACCGACGACAGCTAGATGGCCGATGAGGTCTACTGGGACGACAAGTACCGTAGCAAGGCCAACGCCAGCGCAATGCCAGCAAGCAACGGAGTCATGGACTGTGGAGCGACAACGCTCGCGGCCGGCTCAGAGACGATCAAGGACTTCGTGAGGGACTGCAGACAAAAGGCTTACCTCATCGAGGACCTCAGGTCCTACAAGTGCCGACGGCCTTCTCGGTTCGAAAACGGCAGGATCAAATGTGCGCAGCGGTGTGGCACAGTGCCTGCCAGCTTCAAGCAGAAGCCAGGCGCGCTCTACATCTGCATGGCGCCGGGGCGCACGCCCATCCTATTCCCGACGCCGTTGCTGGAAGCGTTCGGAGTTCAGGTCGACTACGCCATGCAGACAGTTGCGCGGAACGGCGGCGATTTCGAGGCTGCAACGCCATCGCCTTAAGGACACTGCACGGTGGACCTACTAGAGGGGTTGAACGGGAAGGCGAGTCACAGCACGAACGACTTCGAGCACGAGCCCGTCGATGCAGCGCAGTTCTTGGACTTCAGCAGCGAGACCATGAGCTGCATGGAGTTTCTGGGCAACGCCTACCTGGCGGACTCCAGCGAGAACGGCGAACAGCAGGAGCAACCACAACGGCGACCTCGCGCGGAAGGCTGTTCCCGACGCGTAGTACAAGTCAGGTGCTGCAGAGGCTAAAGTAGTGGCAGTGTCAGCAGCATTTCTCAAGTGGCAACCTGTGCTTCACTGCGACAGCCATCGAGCCAGTCGACACCGCGCTATCGGAGCCATGCCTATTGTCACCTACGACGGACGAAGTCAACTTCAGAACCGACGACGACCCCGATGACGGCGTCAAGCAGGTTTCGACCGACTTCGTTCTGAAGATCGACCCAGCCGCGAAGACTGCCTGCGAGCAGTACTTGCAGACCATGAGGAGAGTAGCTCATGAACGGCGCACTCCGAGACGGACGATATGGGAAGTCTACGCTGGGGGAGCCTGCGAGATCCAGGAACGCGCGCGGAGACGCTCGGGCCCAATGCCGGTTGGGATCTCGCAAGGGAGGATCATCAGAAGGCATTCCTCGCTAAGTTGACGGTGGAGCAGCATGACGAGGTCCATCTGTCAGCAATGTGCGGACCCTGGTCCAACGCGCAGGAGCTCAACGTCCACCAGTGCTCCGGTTGGAAGGAGTACCTCGCCGAGCCACGAGAATGGCATCATCGAGTACATCTACAGTTTGTGGCCAAGGCGTATCGTATACAGCAGCAAGGAGGGCTACATGCTCACATCGAACCTTCGACGACGTCGAGGGCATGCCGTGGATTTCAGCCGCCTACACGGCGAACGCAGCACGTTCGACCAGTGCATGCACGGCCATGCGATCGAGGGCAGCACGAGCGCGGCCAAGTTGCCGACGACGCTTAAGACGACCAAGAAGCTCATGGCAGCAGTGCTCTGCGAGCCATGCGGCCGATCACATGGACGTGATCTACTGGAGGGGCGAAAGCTCACAAACCCGCCGAGGACTACTCGTTCATCCAAGCGGTGACCGATGGCGCACGTCATGGTCGAGCCCGAGATCGAGGACATCTACGCAGCGGGGGGCTCGACGCCATCGGGGGAGGGTACCGAACCCGAGCACTCGGATTCCAGTCGCGAAGTTCACCAGCACGCGCGCCTACGAGAACAGCGCGGCACGGAGGCGCTACGCTACGTCAAGAGGCTTCACCAGAACATGGGACACCTCAACCCAGCAGTGCTACCATCGTCTACTTCAACAGGCAGGCGCCCAAGACAACATCCCACAGTGTGCATCGGAGTATCGGTGAGAACACTGCATGGCCAGACAACGTCCACCAGAAGCACCCAAGGCGTCAGCGAAGCAGGCCACCAAGTTTAACGACATTGTCTAGACGGACGTCTTCTGGATCAAGAATAGCACCGGCAAGACGGCTCTTCTTTCGATGATAGACGGGGTCGCGCCTTATTGCGCACTACGTACTCTCAAGACCGAGACGGCAGAGGAGCTGATCAAGGCAGTTGAGCGCGGTTGGACTGGGCAATTTGGACCAATGGGTGAATTGCGGACGGACGATGGTTCAGGTTTTGCTTCAGATCGCCGTGCACAGTTAATAGAACAGCATCGAATTTCGATCGTCATTGCAACAGGCGAGGCGCATTCCAGTTTGGGTGTGGTGGAACGTCGGCATCAAGTTGTTCGAGAGGCAGTGGAGCTTTATTGCGCAGATGTTATCGACCGTGGTGCCAGGGCGGCGATCGCGGAGGATTCGAGCGCGGAGGCGTGTATTTATGTGCCACACCAGGCCAACCGGTTGGCTTTCACAAAGGGCTATTCACCATGCCAGTGGGTTTTGGGAATGGACCCGGCTACTACCATGACCAATTCCAGCGACAATCTCCCACCGGCGACCCTTTGCCGGATGAAGGAGGACGAGGACTTCAATAATGTACTTGAGCGAAGGTCAATGGCGGCATCAGCGTTTATGAAGGCGGGCGCTTTGGCCGAACTACGACGTGCACTTCTACGACGTCAAGTTGCCTTTAAGCGCGATCTTGCGATCGGCCAGCGGCGCTACTGCTGGAGAGAGGGCGAGACCAACAAGCTCATCAAGAACAAGTCGAAGGGATCCGCAATCGTGGTCTTCAAGGAGATGAGGCAGGACGAGAGCGGACCGAGGATCTACTGGATCGTGCGCGGCGCTAACCTTCTACGGTGTGCCCCAGAACACGTTCGACCAGATGTTAGCGATCAAGGATGTGCACTCCTGGAGAACCTCACGCAGGCCAAGGAGACGCTCGGCGGCGCGAGGAAGACCGGAGTCATGCAGTTTCACGATGTCAGCTCGCAGCAGCAACCGTTCGACGCGCCGGGAGACTCGGACATGGACATCAGCGACGACGATGGACCAGGAGGCGAACCACCACCAGAGCGACAGAGGGGGACACCGTTTTTTGGAGCAGCACCTTTGGCATCAACAGAGATGGCATCACCCCCCTTCCCCAGTCCTGGGATACCCAGCACTGCAGAGGACGAGCAGATGGGCGTTCCCGGCGCACCTCAACAAGAAAGACAGCCAAGCGGAGGACAACCAGATCAATAACCAAAACTACCGACACCCCCACCTTCGCATACGGGACCATTTGCACAGTCAACGACTCCACCAACCACGCAGACACAGTCACCACCACCTCCAGTTCAGCTGCTACCACTAATACCAGCACCAGCTATGTTGAGACCAGCGGCGGCAGCATCGTCGAGTTCACTAACGCCGGCTCCAACATCTGCTACGGCGAGTTTGGAGTTAAAGGAGAGTCGCAGGCGATTGGAAGCAGCAGAAACTTCCATCTTTACCCGACCTGGAGGAGTATATCGAGGACCGCCGTTATCAGTACCAACGGCAGAGTCTCAGCCAGTAGGGGGCGACATTGCAGCTGACGTGCTCGCGGCCATGCAGCTTATGCTAGAGGACAAGGGCCCATCATCCGGATGGGATTTCGACGGCAACGACGCGAAGCTCAATGACATTTACGCCGAGATCAGTACCAGGACCATGACACCACGCGAGCGAGCAGCACCCGTGGATGGAAAGCGGAAGGAGCTTGAGGAGTTGTTCGGGAATTAAGTTGTGGGCTTCCATAAGCCTACCGGAGACGAAGACCCCAAGCGCATCCTGAAGGCCAAGTGGACGCTGAAGTGGGCCAAGAACGATGACGGCACACCGAGGGCCAAGGCACGTCTAGTGCAGTGCGAGAAGGCCTTAACGACCCAGACGCACTCGACGGCAGGGTACCGACGGCATCACCTACAGCGTCACGATTGGGACGTCAGTTGGCTATGTTACTGGCAGCAGACAACGGATAGAGATTGTGGACAGCGGACGTGGCAACCGCATTTCTACAGGGACGGCCGCAAGAACGAGTACTCTACGCCAAAGTACCACGAGACGCAGCAGGACTCATGGGCATCGAACCGGACGCGCTCATGAAGCTGATCAATCCTATGTGCGGACAAGTGGACGCATCGCGACGTTGGTGGCAACGAGCAGTTGACGACCTCAAGGCCAGCGGGCTCAGGCAGCACCCCCTGGACCCATGCCTTTTCGTTAGCTGCGACAAGGACGGTAACTGACTGGGACACCAAGCATTCCAACGGCACTGAGACCAACATCAAGATGCAGTCATTCGCCTCCAACATCAAACCGATCACGATTGATCAGAAGGGCGGCAACAACGACCGACAACCCACGCCAAAGGATATACTCCAACTTCCAGGGCTACTTGGAGTCATACAGTGGACGAGTTCGCACGCGTGCCCGCATTCGTCAGCATCGGTCAGCATTCACCATGGGCAGCTTCCAACGGCGACAGCGGCGACAGCAAGAGAGGTAAATAAGACGCTAAGGTTCTACCAGCAGGACGCGGACGTGGGCCTCAAGATGAAGAAGATTGGCAGGGTCAGCGACATCGTGCTCGTAGCGATGACGGACGCAGCTTGGGGAGTACGACAAGACGGATCTAGTCAAGGAGTATGGGATTATGGCATGTCGTTCGAAACTACTTGACGGCGAGGATTCAGAGTTCTGCGCTGTTGATTGGAAGTCTTTCAAGTTGATGAGACTAGCCATGTCATCGCTACATGCAGAATCCCAAGCAGCGGCAGCAGGCATGGGCGCACTAGAATTTGCGAAGCGATTCTGAGCAGCCCTCATCTACGACGCCGCGAACGTCAACATTGACGAGAGCACGCGCTACGCAGGAGAGCCAGCACTCGCGATCGATGCGAAGGCGCTCTACGACGCAGCCAACAAAGAGAGCACCACCAGCTTCCAGGACAGGCGCAACGGCATCGAGGTGATGGCACTACGAGAACGGATGGATGCTACACAGACGCAATGGAAGCGGGTCTCATCAGAGCGGCAGTATGCGGATGGTTTCACGGAGTTAGCGGCAAGGCAGCTCTTCGCAGACAGACTTCGAGCTTGGCGACTTCAGATACAGCATGACACTACCTATGCGGCAGCCAAGAAGAATACCAAGGAGGAGCGGCCGGATATCGTCAAGCAAGGTAAGATGGATACGTCATCAGCTACTAAGGCGAGATCACCACTCATGCAGTTGGCAGTTTTTTTTGCGACGTGTTGTTGCAAGCCAGCGGCAACCAACACTCCAGAGTTCGACGACCGCACAGAATACAAGTACTACTACGACGAGGTCGCGAAGTGTTCGTGGTTTTCTGGAGGCATTTTGGATGCATTAACGCTTATTATGATTGAATGGCAGTGGCAGCTCCATCAGTCGATTTCATATTGCATCGAGACGACTCCAGTGTGAAGTACCAGACCGAGACCAGCAACAAGCATGAGACGACCGAGGAGACAGCGACGACCAGCATCGACAAGGAGACGACCATTCACCTCAAGAAGACGAGCAGCAACCACAAGCAGGTGCGACGGCGGACGGTCGGCGTACAGAGTATGGTTACCTGCCGGCTGCTGGGAGATCAGTGGCGATCCTGTCGCAAGATGAACGGATTCAAGCGAGCAGGTGAAGTTTCAGTGGGGGTGGCTGAACCCAACCAGTGGCAGGACGGCCATGGCAGCCCCAAGGGCTGAAGTGAGTGAGCCAACGCACCAGCGCAGCTTCATATGAATTCTAGACGTGCAGTCTCTATTGCCAGTTAATCGCTATGCACTTCATATGCAGCTTGCAGGCGCAGGTATGCATTTCATGTGTACGCAGGCTTTGTATCCCAGCTTCCTGCAGTTGGTTGATGCAGTTTCTGCAGCTTTTGCAGAATAGGTTAACTATGTTTACCAGTGGAGTCTCGGATTTTACATTTCATATTGAAGGGAGGGTGTGAAATTTACGCGGTACATATTGTGCCAGTGTGCAGACCACGACTGTCGCATAGCGGGCGTACTGTCACGTTGTGGCCCAAACTTACCAGGGCCCGTGAGTCGAGCGCGCCAGCGGTGTGAAGGTATCATCAGATGTTCTTCGGGCTTCTCACTATCATTGCCATCAAGAGCTTCGGGGACTTCTATAAGTTCATTGGGGGGGGAGGAAGAGGAGGAATTCGAGGAGGAGGAGGAGGCGGAAGAGGAAGAGGAGGAGGAGGAGGAGGAGGAGGAACATGGGGGTGCATGAGGTCTGGAGGAGGAGAGGAGGAGCTGTGGAGGAGGAGGAGGGCCGAGCGGAGGGAATGAGGAAAAGAAGGAGGATGAGGGGTTGTAGTGGAGGAGAGGAGGAAGAGGACTACTCGGGAGGATGAGGAGGAACGACGACGACGAGGAGGAGAGGGCGGAAAAGGGGAGGAGGAGGCGAGGAGGAGGGAAGAGGAGGAGGAGGGACGGAGGAAGGATGAGGAGGAGGAGGATGCGGAGGAAAGGAGAGAACGAAGAGAAGGAGGCGGAGGGAGGAGGAGGTTGAGAGAGGGGGAAAAGGGGGAGGAGGAAAAGGAGGAGGATGAGGAACGAGGGGTACGGAGGAGGAGGAGGAGGAGGAGGAGGAGGAGGAGAGGAGGAGGGGGAGAGAATCGGAGGAGGAGGAGGAGGAGGCGGAGCGTGAGAGGAACCACGAGGCGGAGGAGGAGGAGGTAGAGGAAGAGGAGGAGGAGGACGATGAGGAGGTGGAGGACGAGGCTGAGGAGGAGGAGGAGGAGGAGGAGGGGGAGGAGGAGGAGGAGGAGGCGGACGAGGAGGAGGGGGAGGAGGACAAGTTGTTGGCGGAGGAGGACGAGAGGGAGGAAGGGGATGATGATGCTGATGATGATGGTGTTGCTGATGCTGATGATGCTGATGATGCTGATGATGATGATGCTGATGATGATGGTGGTGGTGGTGGTGATGATGATGATGGTGGTGGTGGTGGTGATGATGATGATGATGATGATGATGATGATGATGATGATGATGATGATGATGATGATGATGATGATGCTGATGATGATGATGATGATGATG